>JAGQDJ010000277.1:0-28684 GCA_022885665.1 Triops longicaudatus | reverse complement strand
TATATATATATATATATATATATATTGAAATTAGTAAATATGTTGATATTAATGTATATTAAATATTGATAAATTAATATTTATGTGCATTATTAAAAATATAGAGATGACTGTAAATAAATACATGACTGGAAAGGACAATGATTGAAAGCAAATATAAAAAGTAGAAAGTAAAGCTGCATAAATGAAAACGAAAACATTTCAATAAAAATGTAGATAAATAGAAGATAAAAGTTATACCGAAACAGACAAGTAAATACTCGCTTGGGACAATAGACAGATTCCTGTGTCTCACACTAAATACAATGAATACATTTTTTTCTCTGTTTTGTAGTATTTCGTGGAAGCTGGTGCCATGGCTGTGCGTCGGTGTAAGAAGTCTGACCTCAAACGTATTGCCAAAGCTACCGGTGCCGTGCTCCTCTCCTCGATGGCTAATTTGGAAGGTATAATATTCATATTTGAAAATAGCAAAGAAAAAATAACACTGTAGTGGTAGTTTTGGTATTTCGTAACGTGTTTTTCGGTTTTTATGACCAGGCGAGGAAAGCTTCGAGGCGTCGTCTTTGGGCGAGGCAGCTGAAGTGGCCCAGGAACGTATCTGTGATGATGAACTCATAATCCTGCGTGGGTAAGCCAAGAAATCTTGTTTGAACTCGATCCTTTGAGCTTGTTGGCAATCTTCCGCTTGAAAAGTTTCCGTGTTTCCCTTCATTCTACTGTATTAACTTTTTAAATAGCTTTTTTGAGAATGGTTATTATTGAGACTCAGTATTTCGTATGACTTTAGTTTTATTTTACTTATGTAACTTTTTATTTATTAGTTAATTTTGAGTATGAATTTCTTACGGAAGAGAATATCAAGAAAATAAGTTTGTTTTTGTTCGCTTGTATGGATATTTTAGCAAAGAATACGTGTAAGTCGTTGAAAATTGCATAGATTAACGCATTTACAAAAGCTAACCCGATACAGGACACCGAAAGTCAACCGACGCGATATAGTGGCGTTACTGGCGTAAAAAGAAAAAAAATTTTGAAGTTAGCATATCTATTGGTGAGAATTTTGTATGGTGCTGTGTCAGGTTAGGGTTTTATTTAAAAGCATGTTCGGGATCGGCTGGTAAATGACGTGAAAACTAGCTTCCATGATGTTAAACACAGTTATGGTAAAACACTATTTCGAATTAATATAACGTGAGTTCTGTACCAGGCTTGGGTTTTTAGGTTCCATTTAAGCTCAGTTTCCTGTGAAAGCCAATTAATGGCATCAGTATGGAAACATTTACTACCGAAAGATGAAGTTTGGTCCATGTCGTATCAAGTTAGGGTTTGTAAAAGGTTGGAAGATCTTTATAATTGTCATAGCTAATAGATGGCGTAACTATTAGCTTGTTAAAATTTTATTAAAAACTTTATCTGTGCTATATCAGGCTAGGATTTGTGAACTCCTTTGTCATTTAATGTCATTAAAGCGTAATTTCAATGTATCAGTCAATAGATGGCATTTCTGTTGACTTCTTCAAGCAGTGTCGTTTTGCGAGGTGACGGGAGCTACATGTCCACCATTTTACGTACGTTATCTTGAACTATTATCACTTCAGCGAACATAGAAAGTGTCAAGGGAATCGGGGGGACCTCAATAGACCGTAATGGTGCCTTCCAGTGTTCGTACACAAAATGGACGGATTTGCCTATTCTCGCCGCGAGAGGCGTAGTATGGTAAAGCCTATTGTGAGTGCTGCGGAGGACAATGCCTAGTAAAATGTTTCTTGAGCTCGTCTTAAATACTAGAACAGACGTAGGTAGTGTCACTACTTTCTTTACTTAAGTTGCTGTTTAGGAATAATATTTTTCTCCTTGCTAGGGTTTGTCAAATAATACTTCATAAGCTTGATTTCGTTGTCAGATCAGATAGACGACATTAGTGTCACGCTCTTAATTCATTATCGTCGCTAGTTTGATGGAAGTTTACTGTGGGTTCTGGGTCAGGTCATGGTTTGCGAAAACTTGGACATAGTTCTCATATTTGAGAGTCACTTTTAACTTTCGCGAGATAGATACTACAACTGGGCTAAACAAATTTTCTTCTTTTTTCGGCGGATGGTTGTTATGTTTCCGACAATCAGAAGTTTTCTTAAGCTTTAACAACAGTCATGAAGTTTTTTCTAGTTCGTCATGGTATAAAAGCGAACGAATCTCGTTATTTTCAGTGGATGAAAGCCAAAAATGTCCCGTAGTTTTTTTTTATTAAAAACCTTAAAATACGCCAAAAGTAAATAAAAAAGAGTTAAACTTGAGAATTGGTTAACCAAAACATGCAGATCTTGTATTGAGGTGGTGTTGAACATGACAACAAAACGACAAATCGTTTTTAAGATGGCCTCAAAGCTAGGCTTTGCCGACAAGCTCCTCCCTCAAAGTTAAACGAAGGACCGCAGCTGTTTGCGCCCGTAGCGCCGGCTCCCAGGCCTGACGAAGCGCGGCATTCGCCGGCAGCCACCAGAACTTGCCCCCCACCGCACGATAGACTAGGCCTTGCCGGTTGCTGCAAGGCAGAGTTTCGGGACATTGAGCTAGATAAAAAATATAGAAATATTTTTGAAAAATCGCAGCATCTACTTTGACTCATGGATACAATTCTACTCTAAAACCCCGCATTACAATGCATCCTACACGGAAAAAATCCTAGTTTCGGGAAATTTCCCTGCTTAAAGATGAACATGATGAGCATTATTCTACCCTAAACCCCGCATTACTGTGTATTTTAAAACGTGAACTTTCAATGTTCCTTGCATTTGTCTCGCTTAACGACGAGTTTGTTCAATGCTTTGAACACAATTCCCGTATTACGAGGCATTTTGATTTGATGACTTCATTGTTCGATGGACCTTCCCCGCTTAACGATGAACTGTTTCAAACCTGGGGTCCAGTTCTATGCCTCGCGTTACGATTAATTCTAAATTAGAACAGTAAAATGTTGTGTGAACTATCCCCGCCTAACGATGAGTAAAATTCGCATTACGATAGAATCCAAATTGGGCGTGGGATGAATTTCCCCCGCATCACGATGCATTCTACACTGAATTGACAACTGTTTCTTGTGTTTCCCCGCTTAACGATGAATGTGTTCAGGCCTGTCTTTTTCATTACAAAGTTGTACTTACAGTACGGGATTCGTGCACTTGAAGTTGTTGCCATTGCGAGCGCCACTACGGCACGGTGAGAGCATAGGAAACTGCAAAATGCCGGCCGAGGCGTCTTGTCTGTCCCATTCGTCCAACTCGTCCTCCCATTGGTCATTTCTCAACCAAGGAAATTGATTTTCCCGCCACAAAACGGCCACATAATCCGGGTAGTTGACGGGCCATGAGGAGTAGTTTGCCCGCAGCTGGCCCAGTTCCTTCTGCTTAATTTCGTAAGGCGACTCGGGGTCTAGCAAGTCGCTGCAGCGGACTCGCTTCAGGATCGGGTCCAGGCCAAGCGTCTCGCCGTCAGGACACGGACCTTGCGTCCCTAGCGCGTAGCAGAACCCGTCTTGGTAGCGCACTACAGGCCCGGGTTGTGTGGTTACTTCCGCGTTGTTCGTTGCTTCTGTCGTAGCCGACTGCCGGTTGAACAAGGTCCCCGGACCTCTGCGTGGTCGCTGGGCCAGCGTGGCGGTGAGCCAGCTCCGACGCACATTAGTATTCGCCAGGCAATCGGCAGGCAAGCAAGCCAGCTTGCCTTGCCGGTTCAGCCGCACGGTTTGCCCCGGCGGACATGGACCTGTCCAAACATACATAGAGATAGGGAAACGAGTTGCTTATCATAATTTCAAAAGACCGTATCTCCCTTTGGCCGGTTTGGCATGATTCCGCCACAGATTCAGCAAAAAATAAAAACTCATGTTCTTGAATTCCTAACGGTTGTTTCGTGAAGCACGAACGTCTCCGTTCGAGAAGACAAAAGCCGAAAGAAGGATTTGGCAATGGAGGTTTTGTCGCAATACTAATTGGTAGTGTAAATTAAGCGAAAACAAGTTTTCCACAAACTCTAACCTGACTCAGTATGTACTAAAAATTTAGAAAAACTCAACGTTCGAATGGTGCTAGTTGAATGAATAGTCAAGATTTAGCGTGAAAAGGTATCTTGGGGTTGTTTTTCTGGATGTGTTGTGCCGGGTTAGGGTTTGTAAATTCACTTGCAATGGTATTCTTTCGACCTTTTTATATTAGTTGTGTTACGTCTTGTCAGAAATGTTTTACGAAAGGATTAGCATTTTAGCGTCAGTGCATAGCAAGCCACGCCCATAGAGTGAACGTAGAATTAAGTTTGTGGTTCTGCATACCTTGCGTGAAAAGACGGACGCACGGGCTCTCGGGCGTCGGAAAGGGGTACTGTCCCGTGGGGCAATCGCAGATAGGATCGCCGTACGCGGTATAGTAAAGCCTGCGTCCGCCTGGACATTCCTTAAAGTCGAGGATGTCGTGACAGCGTTGGTAACGGGGCACGTAGACCTTGGCTTGCCCGCACAAACGTGGTCGACAGATTCCCTTATTGAAAAAAAAAATATAATAAAATGAGCATACCATAGCAGTTTTTTAGATTTTAATGTATTCTCTATTTTTCATTTAGTATTGAAAATCATTTGCGATCTTATTTATTTTGGTGTAGTGCCCATTTCTAAAAATTATTTTCTATTTTTATTATTTTAGTATTTTTAAGTTTTGGTTCCATCATCTCTGTACTTTCTGAGGTATGCGTTATCTCACTAATAGCAATATCTCATCCTCTTCGCGTGGAAATTTAGCTCAAAAAATGAAATTGCCTTTGACTCAAAAATTGATTTGAATTTAATCGCAAAGTTAACCTTAATGCTTTTTTTTCTAATATAAACAACTGAAATTTATACAAAAGAAACCGAAATTCTTTCATCTTTCTACGCCAAGCAGTTGAATTGTATTGACTAATGCTTGATGCAGTAAAATCTCGCTATAGCATACACTGTGTATTACAAACATCGGCTTTTGCACACGAGCCGAAATGTTTCAGCGAAATTAAAAGTGTTTATTTCAGTACTGTCTATTACGCACAATCAAATAAAACTGACAACTTTCCCGTCCCCATGTGTGAACGTTATAGTGAGATTGTTAGTGTAGTTCAAAAAGGAATTGAACTGATTTAATTTAATTAAATATCCATTCCAATTTGATTTGAATCGACTTTAGATTCCTTTGAATTTCTCCGCGTCTGGATTCTGCTCTGTACAAAATAAAAAAAAAATCTGAAAAATGCCACAAATCTGATTTAGAAGCTTAAATCAAATAAGTCGCGTTATTTGTCAGTCGTACAATTTTTAATATTTATCTTATCCCTGATTTATTGCATTATTTGCGTACGTAATTATGAATTGGTATGTGTATATGATGTTGTAAAAAGATTATTAGTTAAAAATATTAAGATAATATTACTATTTCACATAGACACTTGTGTATTTTTGGATTAATACCTCGAGGGCCCTGTCCATGCGTAGATTTAAATAAGTGACAACTTAAAATGTATAGCTCATCAACGCTACCGACAATAGGCGATAGCCTACGTCGGGAATGCATGAAATGAAAAAAAAAAAACCTCGAGAGAGACCGGGTCCACGGTGACCCAGTGTAAAGGGGGGCAAGGTCCTTGCTTCAGGACGGGTAAACAGCTACTGTTAGGAAACCGGACGCTACCGTCTGCACAGCCGTCAAAGGGAAGATCGCGTCCCGGTACTGGTAAAGGTTGGTCGTTGATGACGACAGGCTCGCCCTCGAGGATTGTGAGCAAGTCCGGATTGAATCCTGCTGCAAAATCGACGTCGTCGTCGTCTTTTTGCTTATGCGGTTGAATAGGAAAATTAGGCTTTGTTGTTAGATTATTTTTTTTTTCGTTTTTACTTTGTGAACGCCACCAATACAAGAGGACTTTACGAAAAGACACGTGGCCACGCTGACAGCCACGCTTACTGCCGTCGCCAATGCGGCTGCCGTCCCCAGAGCGGCGACAACCTCGCCTCCGAGGCCTCTACCTTTTCGGGCGGCGAAAGCTGTGTCTCTGAGTTCATTTGATCTGTGCAGGTCGTGTCTCAGCGTCCTGTTGTGTAGCGTACTTCCTAGGGTTCTTGTAGTCAGTTTTCGTCATTACGGAACCAGCTATGTTGTGTTTGGTTTATAAAGGCCGTGATGTCATATTTTTATATAGTTTTTATTTATTTATTTATATTATTATTATTATTATTATTATTATTATTATTATTATTATTATTATTATTATTATTATTATTATTATTATTATTATTATTATTATTGCTATGGTCAGAAACAAAATTAGAGGTTTTACTCGAAATTTCCTTACGACTCAAGTTGTAGTTTCAAGGCTGCGACGAGACTTGGGTACATGAATAATGCATGAATAAACAAATTCTTGTTCTTTTCACTACAGTAGATTTTTTGTTTTTATTTGTTTTATTGATTTTTTTGCAGTTGTATTTTATTGTATCGAAAAATATATCAGTAGCAAAAAATAGAGCAAATAAAATTAATAATATGTAAAAAAGTCCATTGCTGCAAAAAAAATCTACTGCTAATTCACTTACTCTCTCGTCATACGCGATTTCGTTATTGTTATTTGTTTATCTGTTATTATTATTATTATTTAAACGAAAAATGTTATCTAAAGACTCCTGAAAGTGAAAGAAAGTTTACTAATAGTAATAGAAAGGGGAGGAGTCAATGGGCGGACTTTTTTGGTTTGCCTTGATAGCCCCATTGCAGCGAGTGCAAGACAGGTTAAACAAAAACTTCTTATTTTTGTGATTTGTTTTCCATTAGTTTTAGCGTACTAATTGTTTTAAAGAGATAAAACGTGAATGTCGCATGATTGACGGAACGAAACGAAAACTAATTGATGACGGCTTAGTTTTACATAGTTAGACGACACTAAAACTCAACATATCTAGCGTTTGTAAAACATGTTTACGTAAATAAACAAAAGTAGTCTACGTTTTGCCTTTGAACTAAACACATTTGTCTAAATTAATTTTGACCTCCACTTATTTAACTTAACCTAACTAAACCTTAAAATGTAAAGCATACGTCACAGTAGATTTTTTCGTTTCCAACGACCTCTAAATGTTCAAAAAGCGTTATTGTAGAACTCGAGATAGATTAACACGTCGTAAGGAATTTATTTTACTGTAAAATATCCTGAAGCCCGGAGCAGTAATCTTCTTTTCTCTGTAAAGTAGGATACATATTGTAACTAAATGTTGTAAGATACAGTTGCGTAATGTTAGGTTAGGTTTAAGCTTCGCTTTGTTTGTGTACTATAAATAATTAAGTTAGATTAAATTAAGTCATTTCCGACAAGTTCAAGTTAGGTTAGATTAAGGCAGGATTAATTTATTATATTTAGTGTTTGAAAACCCGTAAAACGGTATAGAGTCCAAATTGGGTGGAGACAACCTGCTTGCCTGTGTAAGTCATAGTACGTTCGGCTTTATTGTGTTGAATTAGGTTCAGGTTCATGAGATTAGGTGTGTTTCACGTAGGTAAATTTGGCTTAGTTTAAGTTAATTTAGTTTAAGTTAAGTTACTTTAGCTTAAGTTTATAGGAGTTAGATTGGGTAAAATTAGGTTGTGTTTTTATTTTAATCAACCATCGTAGGCACAGCCTATTGGCGGTTCCATATATTTCACATTCACAGACACATACAGTTAGACGCATTTTCATATAAAGGTAATCGTAATGTAGGTTAGGTCAGGTCAGGTTAAGTTGGGAGGTAGGTTAATTTTGGTCAAAATTGTGCGAGTTTGATTACGTAAAAACTCGTTCATAATTTGCTGAATTAAAAAACGGTGATTTGGAATTCGAAGCGAAGACCTTAACAAGTAACAATGTGACGTAACGAGAGCTTTGTGTCACTGACATGGTTTATGTGTAGGATATAAAACGTCTGTAATTTGGGATACTTTGTAGAATTTGGTAAATCTAATACCTTGTACAAGTGTTGGCACCGTGCAACACAGCATAACACCGATAAAAAGGCCTATGACGAGGTATCGCTGTACGGTATTTCTTCTTTGGAGTATCACCCATTGCGTTGTGGCTCGTTTTCTTTTGAACACTGTACAATCCATTCTCATCCTTTTCGTCCATAAACGTCTTTGGCTTCTGGCAAGTGCTTAAGAAGATTTTAGAGGTCGAGATCTTCACGTTGCTCTTTTTCACGCCCAATAAAGGCAAATTTGCATAACACCAGCGAGGCAACCACTCATACTTCTGCTTCGCACCAACTCGGACACAGCACAATCACGCATCGATATTTCCACTTTCAGTTGTCCGACGTTGTAGTTTTAAGGATATGTCTTTATACGCGGGTTTAAAATTTTCAAAAAGTTAAGATTCTGGTAGCATCAGGTTTTCTTTATTTTCTTGCGTTTTTCTTAGTTTCGCTGCGATTTCAAACACGTGTTATATCCCAGGCTTTTTGTAGGAAAATGGCTTAATTGTTGACTTCGTAAGTTAGTTTGATTTTTTCACGGAGACAATTCAACACGTGGAGTTTTGTGTGGGCTTGCCCGGAGGGCGTGTAAGTGTCACCAGTAAAAGACTTCGCAGGGTTTTCAAAATTTTCAGGGAAATTATGTCACGCTAGGCAGGAGCATTGTTAGAGTACCCGGCAGAAGTTTCCGGGGATGCACGGGTACTCGCTTGTTTGGTACGTTTAATTGCGGGCCTACAATTACGTGTAGCACGTTTTTTGGTCGAAAAGAGAGTGAAAAAGAATCCTTTTCATGGAAAGGGGTTCAAGTCGCTCAGCTCATTAACCTGGAGTTTTCAAAGCACGCAAATGCGTGAGCAGCAAATTTGGTCACCACTTCACGATTTTTTGGTACAAACGCGCCAAAAGAGGGTCAAGGATCTGAAATTGGGCGACTGTGGGTCTGCGAAGACTTGGAAAAGCGCGAAGGAGGACTTTCGGGGTGTCGGAGCTCCAAGAGGAAACGAAACCGAGCCCGGGCGCTTGAATGAGCGTTAAGTGCTTGACCACAGTGGACTCTCAGTCTTCAACTGAATCTGACATCTACCTGCTTGACTGCGTAATGCTCTCGCGTCTCTAGGCATGTGTATACTTATTGGGTTGGCCTTCCTTCTTTTGCCTCCGGTTACGCTTAGGATGTACACCGTAGACGCATTGTCCACTCCTGATGGGGTCCCGTGACCTCTCACATTGCGGAAAATTCCGGCTTGTTTTTCAACACTTGGGACAATTAGACACATTTACGTGGGCTGATACGTCTGTTTCTTTCACGGAAGTAAAATTTGGCATTTTTCTGTTTGTGCAAAAATGGGAAAACTTGGAAGAAGATTTAGTTGTGTACCTTAACAAAGCGAACTAGAGTATGATCTATTTAGGAACATTACTTTAAAAAAAAAAGATTTTTGGTTCCTGTAGAACAGTGCGTATCAACAGCTTTGGTCCCTTACCGCAAATGATTAATGTTAAATGGTTAAGTCCGTGTTACTCACGTAACAAAAATTTCGATTAAAATTGTACTACAGTTGTTTACAGAAACAGTTTTAAATAATTTTTAATTCCGATTTTCCCTGGAAACGGCTTCGTTACCCCAATCTGAAAGCGTTTTATCAAATTTAGGTAATTTACCCACTGTTGAGGAACACTGAATACTAGTTTGAGGTTATGTTATATTAGGCTGAATTTGGTTTGTCCAATTCAAGGTTACGTTGAGTAAAGTTACATTAGATTAGCCTGGTTAACCATAACCCCTTATGGACACGCAGTCATCGAAACGCAGCACTTTCGTCAAGAATGCCTACAATGAAGTTCAATAAAAAAATGTTACCTGCTCAACATTAGTCAGGAGAAAATCATAAAGATCGAGCAAAACCGAAGCAGTCAGGTGGACTCGGTCAATTCAGTTTTGTTCCAAGGGAGGAAACAATAGATTTGTGATTCCTCTACACCAGAGTTTCCCGATAGTTTTCGCCCGTGACCCAAAATCACCTATCAGAAAGCCCGAAAGATGTTCTTCAAAATAAAAAGAGTAAATAAAAATCACGTTTAAGCCTATGGTGTACCTAATGGAAAAATAAGGGAAACTAATCAGTCTGCAGCGAAGTCTGGCCAAAAATTGAAGTCTTGCATTTAGAAGTATTAATATCGTAACTTTGCGAACGGTTAGTCGCTTGACCACTCGCTGTGAATGTCGTTGAGGTTCTTGGAAGACTAGGACTTGGAGTTGCAGTTGCTTTTAACGGAGCGAAAGGAGTTGGACTTCGCAGAAATCCTTTTTTTTTTGGCCTTACGTACAAGCCTGTAGCTAATACAGATCCTTGAGAATTTTGAAAATATTTTTTTTTTAACGAAGACGAAGTTTGAATTTTTTAATCAGCGATAGAGTTACCGCTTATGAAAATTTTCTAAACTTGTCAAGTGATTATTGCGAAACTAACCAGTAGATATTTGTTTGGTCAATACATTGCTAAAATTAGTTTTAATAGCCATTTAAAACTCATATCCGAATAAAGTTTCACTAGAAACATCGAAATTTTACATGCTTCTTACAATTTTAGTACTTTTTCAAACTATATTAAAGGTGTGCTGTACAATAGAATTATTACTTCAAAAGAAAATACTTAAATTGCAAGTACAATTCGATTAGCTAATTGGTAGGTATCAGAAGCGTTATTTTAATACTTGAGTAAGTTCGGACAAAAATCTTGCCGGATGCAATCTTAAGAACTTCTAATTCCAAGTTTTCTTTCGACGGGCTCCATTGCCCAAATCCAAGTGGCTTTTCGCCAGTGTTGGGTAGTTTACCCACCATTGAGAAGAACTGCTCTACACGTAAGCTGTATCACAGAACACTCAACACATAAGCATTAGTACTGTTCAAATTTTAGAAGTCTGCAAGTGTTCTGAACAAGTACAATCGATTTCAAACGTTCTGGGACTTGTGAGTCCATAAAGGATTAGGGTTATGTTAAGTAAAATTAAATTAGAGTGAATTCAGTTGGGAGAACCAGTGTGAACGGAGTTTTTCAAACACAGTGAAAATTCACTGTGCTTTAAAAGCTGAAAAAAAAAAATCGTTTTTCAAATAGAGGTATTCCCTGTGTTTGAAAAACTCAGTGCGGACGGGTTTTGACAACTGAATTCGCTATTAGCTTGGTTTAGTTTAAGGTTAGGCCTCGCTAAACTAAGTTAGGTTAGTATCATTGTGAGTTAATCTAACTTGAATGAACTCAAATTAGCGAAGCGTTTGGTTAGGTTAGGCGCAGTCATGTTTGTCTAGTCTAAGTTCAGGCTAGGTTAGGAGAAATTAGGTCAGTTCAAGTCAGTCTAGTTTGAGGTTATTGCAGTTCAAGTAAGTTAGGTATATCTAATGTTAAGGTCAGTGTAGACTGCATTTCCTAGCGGCTGCATTTCCCAAATCTTAACGTCTTTTACCTTTTTTGGGTAATTTACCCACTATTACGAAGCAGCTAAGTCAGTGTCATTCACTCATCTGCCAAGTTAAGCCGGTGAATTGACCATGTGGTTAATGAGAACGGATCCTTAAAGTGATCTAGATCTACCATCTATTACGTTATTTTCCGCTTGCTTAGAGCTCTAGATTATGTGTAAGTGAGGACAGGACATGAGCTTGGTGTTCCTGGGGGCCCCAAGTAGGTCACAGAAGTGTATGCTAAAAAGTCATGTCTACTACTTTCAAACGGAGCCAACTGTGTCCCGGCACTTTTTGTGCACTGGGAGATTCCGTACCCTTCGCTTTTTTTGTGTGGGTTTCCTAGAGTCCAGTCCCGAAAAGGTCAAATAGATGAGGAACCATGCCATCCGTCGATTGGTAACACGTGAGCTTTCATTGCAAAAAGGATTAAAGTCTTTTTTGGTTTCCTTTTCTTTTCTTTCTTTATTTTTAAAAAAGCGGATTTTGCGGTGTCAGAGACCCCTATGGAGAAACAAACAGGTTCATACTTCGGCCCAGGAAGCCAGGGTAGCTTTCGATAACACCTTTTTAGTTATCTTTGTTTTATTGTGTTTTTGCTTGCATGGCTTTCCTGATTCGACTAAACGCAAACCAGTTTTTGGTCAGCCGGTGTAACCTACTCTCGGAGGAGTGCGTTTTTGTTCTGCCAACAGCCACCTTGCAGGTCATCCAGTCGTGGTCTCATTTATTATGTAACAAAGATAACTAATGTGACTAATGGCAGACCTAACAAAGGTTAAGACAACGTCTTCATGGAGGTCTTTTTGTTGGAAATGAAAAAAGAAAAAATAGCAGGTGAATGAAGCATAAGATTTGGAGAGAGACGTACAGCAAGTTGTGTTCACTGGAAACGATGCCAAGCTCGCGTAAATGTAGGTAGAAGGGCAGGTGTAACAATGGAATGCTTGTTAACAATGACATAACGGTCTAAGGATTCCCCAACTGCGTGATTTGGGGAAGCTGGAGCGAAAATGCGTAGAGCTTTAGGTCTGTAAGAGAGAAAGGAGGCGAAAGAATGCATTGTTTGCAACAATATCCTAATTGCAAAAGGCCAACCTAACATATACGGCAAGGAAACAAAGACGACACCGATCGTGAGGGAATTTTTGAAACAGCCAAGCCATTGAAATGTCGTCGAGTGAAGACAGTTTCGTGATTTCTCTTATAGTGTAGTTCTCCTCGATTTTTCTCGTTTTGCTAGAGAAACTTTAACTGAGTGAGAAACTTGTAGGCCTAAATATAAGCTGGTCTTCAATTAGAACGACGTAACTGACCAATGAGAAACGAATGTAACTTTTAATTTCCGATGCTCGTTGAAGCATTTCCGTGCTTAATTATCATCAGATAATTAAGATAAGTTAAAGGTAAGATAACCTGACAGTAGTAAAACAAGCTAGGTTAAATACGAAACTTGATCAAATTAGGTAATTTTTTACTTTTATTTATTATTATTATTATTATTTTCTTTTACTTTTTAAAATTATTGTCCTTTTTGTTTAGATTGATTGTTTCGTATGTAATTATTTTATTTTTTTATCCTTGTCATTAGGTTAAGTCAAATTAGGTTAAGAAAGGTTATGTCAGGTTTTATTAGCTTGATTTATGTTAGGTTCAGTTGAGTACAGCTAAAGTGGAGTTACGCAAGGTTTAAGTAGGTTAGGTTAGGCTTAGTTGTGTTTAAATCCCATAGTATTTGAAACTGGTAGGTATTATTGTGTATTTTCTCAGATGCAGTTTTTCTATGGTAAATTCAATACGAAATTATCCTACATTACTTTCTAAATTTGAATGCTTATCGGGTTGTGTTTCTGTCATGTTCTTTTCTCGATGTTTTAAAGCATGCTACGTCTAGAGTTATTCTAGTTTTGAAAAAAGTTGAATGTTAATACATCAGTTTTAAGTGTTGTTTTCGTTTCAATTGCAGACCGAAAGCCAGGACAGCCAGCTCGGTTATCCTCCGTGGCCCTAACGATTACTATTTGGACGAAATGGAGCGTTCCGTCCATGATGCCCTTTGCGTAGTGAAGCGCGTTATGGAAAGCAAAACGTTGGTTGTTGGCGGAGGCGCTGTGGAAGCAGCCTTATCCATTTACTTGGAAAACTTTGCTACATCCCTGGTATAATTCTCTATTTTATTTTACTACTAAGATAATTAATGTTATTACAAAATACGCGACATTTGGTACAACTATAAAGTAATGTGAAAGATTAAGAAAATGTAATTATATAATAACTTCGCAAAATAATTTGTAATTATTATACAATAAAACAAATCATAAGCTTTGAAACTTATCTTGTTTGCCTTCGTTTCTTTCTTTAACATTTGATTGAACCTTAATTTCCTAATCAACAGTAATTTATGTGTTCGTTTCAACAGAGCTCCAGAGAACAGTTGGCTATCGCCGAATTCGCGCGCTCCTTATTGGTCATTCCTAAGACGTTGGCAGTAAATGCAGCTCGTGACGCGACCGATTTGGTTGCTAAGCTGCGTGCCTATCACAACGCCTCGCAAACCAAAGCCGAGCATGCCAATCTGAAATGGTAGGAACAAAGCTACAATTTAACGTTATAATAATAAGTAAAATCATTAAGTAAACTAAAATATATTCATACAATTAGAAAAAAATCGAAGTCAGTAGCGTATCAACAACTGTTGCATAAAATCGTGACAAATTTGCTTACAACCGCTTGAATTCACGTCTGAATTTTATTCGCTGTAGTCTTGACAGATTCAACGCCAAATCGCTTATATTAGTGGTTAAGATCCCGTGAAATAAAACAAAATTACACCAAAGTCTGGTAAAATCACTCGAAAATCACGATTGACTCGAGTGTGTTCGCTGTTTGCTAGAAATCACCGTAATTTTAATAAAATCGCTTGTAGTCGTGCTGAGTCGCATGAAACTGTGAAAATCAAGCGCAGCAGTGAAAATTCAGGACAAGATCAAAAAAAGGCTCTTTAGTCACAAGTAGTTGGCTTCATATCACTTAAAATCGCAATAGACTTAGTTGTAGTCGTACGTAAGAAAGGTAAAATTACCAAAATCGCCTGCAGTCAAAACTGATTAGCTTCAATCTCATGATTTTAGTTTTCAAAAGACGAAATCCCGTCAAATTTAACTTGTAATTGCTTAAAAGCATGAAGAATCAATAAAATAACTTCGATCGCTAATTAAGCAGTTCAAATCTCTTATAAATACGTTAGTTTCAGTGCCAATAGCTTTAAATCATAATCGAGTCGGGTAATATCGCACGAAGCCACGATTTAGTCAGCGTTCATTGCTTGAAATCGCAGCAGATTCAACCGCGGAAGCATGAAATCAGTAGAAAATCAGTAAAATCGCGCGCAGTGGCTTGAAATCGCGTCAGAATCAGATAATCGGAAGCAGTCGCCAGTGAATTAGCTAAATTGCATGAAATCAGGATATAATGAACTTCAGCCGCTTGAATTTATGTCTGGAATCGACTAAATTCTTTAAATCATGAGCGATTCAGATCACAGTCGTTTGTGATTTTGATAGAATCAGTAAAATCACTTGAAATTAATTACAGACTTGCATACAATCGACATTTAAAGTTGCTGTATTAACATTCGAATATTAACGAAATTTTTATAACACGAGTTTATTAATTTTTCCGTTTATTTTCTGGATATCAACAGGGTGGGCTTGGACTTGTACGAAGGCTTGGTACGTGACAATCGTCAAGCAGGCGTGTTCGAACCGGCCATGTCGAAGATCAAGAGTTTGAAGTTTGCCACCGAAGCGGCCATCACCATTCTCCGTATTGATGACATGATCAAGTTGGAGTCGGACAAAGCACCCGGCAAATCTTACCAAAACGCTTACGAATGCGGTGAGCTGGAGGGCTAAAGCACGTACACGTACACATACCGAAAAAAAGGGGGACTGAAGAAGAAAGAGAACACATGCGATGTTACGAAACGTGCAAGTCCTCGTTTTGTTCCCGGAAGTGAAAAACATGAACAAGAACATAATACCTTTTTTGTTTTTTCGGATTTCTTTTGCCGCCCGCATACCAGCGTTGTTTAACAAGTCCACGAAAGCTGCGAGCTTTTATTTCTTTTTTTGCCTAACGAGACCAATAAATTCATGCTTTGTCCCATTCATGTCTGAGACTTGATAATGACAGTGCGAGACAGCGAAATGCTGTGAGTCAAAAACTTCTTTTTTTTAATAAAAAAGAAGGCCACTTGTAAACAGAATTTCGTTCATCTTTTTTATGTAGAATAGTCTATAACCATAAATAATCCTAAAATTACTGAATGGAAAACCCGTTAAGAGAATATTAATTTGATTCCTTGAGTTAAAAGCTGAAATCAGTGTTCATTCCCAGGACCTGAGGTAAAAGTAGGTTGAAGAAGTATTTATTGGCTTGAACTACAGAATCAGCTTCTTTTTCCCCAACGTAAGCTAACATAACAAAGATAACCTAACTTAATTAAACTTAACATAACGTAGCTAAAGCTAAGCTAGTTTGACTACAGTAGAGCGAGTTAAGTAGATTAGTTAGTTTAGGTTAATAAACTAAGGTTAGATAACGTGAGTTGTTGTGGCAAATTTACTTGTAAACCAGTCTTTTATCACTTAAATCAGTGCCTCTCAATAGTTTTTGCCCATAACCCAAAGTAGTTCCTATTTCCCAACATGATACTTTCAACTACAACTGGAGCGAAGTTGTTCACAGAAACAGATTCAAGTAGTTTGTAACTACAATTTTCCTTGTGAACGGCTACGTTGCATAAATTTTGAAGACTTTAAGCAGGTTTGAATTAATCCACTATTCAGAAGCACTGAATACTAGTTTGAAGTTGAAATCAAAACGCAGTCACAGTCGCCAAGAAATTTCGATGTTAAAAATTGTCCAGCGAACTCTAACCCTTTTCCTGTGTTAAAGCTTATGGGTTTTAGGAAATGAGCGTGTCGCGTCATGAATGTCCCGACTCGTGATGAAAAAGCGCATGAAAATGCAGATACTAAAATAAAGCGGGACACACTGTGGACACACAAGACTTACGTAAGTGCAAATTACACCAGTCATGTGAATTATGTACGAATCAGCTCTAATCTCTTCCCTACACAACTGAATATCTAAGATGTCTTTAAAGCTTGACTCAAAAATGATTTAAGTTCAAGGCGCATTTAAAGTACGAACGAATCAACCTACGTTTTTCTTATAACAATCACTACTTTTCACGACAGACTCAACTACATCGACTAAAATTACGAGCCTGTTGTAGTCGATCAAGTAATAAAAGCAAGTGGATTAAGCACAGTATCACAAGACTTAAATAAATCCTCGGGATATGTAGACTAAAATCGCTTTTATCAATGTCAAGTCAGCGCATATGCTTTGAAAATTCCTAGTGAATCGACCAAATCTCGTTATACCGTGATCAAAATTAACTGGAACGCTAGAAATATGAAAAATCAGCTGAAATCGCCAAAAACGCAAACCTAATCAAACAGTCTTGTCGTCACAACTGAACTAATTAAAATCGCAGTAAAACATGGCAAGAGTCAATCAAAATCGTCAGAGAATATAAAATCAGTTAAGATTGCTCGATGTCACTTCAAATCTATTCTTGCGTGAAATCATGTAAAAAATAGTTGAATTTGCTTGAGCTGAGAGCTGACGTACTTACATTCGCATGAATTTACGGGAGATTTAAATCAAATAGCTCGAAAACACCACAGCATCAATAAAGTAGCTTAAAATAATAATTGAGTCTTTGGAAATTCCTTGAAGTCCAGAAAGATCAGCTAAACTCGCTTGAATGCACCAAGTCACTTGCAACTAAATTGATTCAGTTATTTTTCTTTTGGGACCAAGACTGAATGCTCAAAGGCACGTTTAACGTGGTTTTGATTTTTTTTTTAAGAATAAATAAAAATCCATTTTGTAACTGAAAGATATAAGAAACAACGATAGAACTAAATGGGTAATTGTACCTTCCGGATTTTCTGTAGTTGAGTTCCTGGTTTAGTGGGATGAAGCTTAAGCAAGGCATTTGTGACGTTGTGTTCTCATTTGCCAAACAGCAGAAGCCTAATTTCAAAGACACTAAAATTAAAACTGTGTGAAGAGGGAAGAGGAAGTCAAACAATGATGGCAAACTGATGTTGCTTGTCTGTTGCAACTTTCGTGTTGTTTTGCAAGTCGTTTGTATTTAAGAGTCCCGTTAGCGACATATGGAAGTCTTGAAAGATTCATGGTAAATGTTAAGGTTAGCTAATTACGGTCTTAAGACAGGAAGCTTTTCCTTTAGAAGATAAGTGTGGTGCCTGGGAGTGTTAAGTGATTCTTCAGGGCAACGAGACAATCTTGGAGATGGTCATGGTTATGTTAACGAAAGGTTAGGAAATTATTTGTACCTTGAAGGGTACAGATGTAGTCGATAAGTTTGAGAATAAACCCTCCAAAGCTTCCCTTCAAATTCACTGTAAAGATCCTGCACACAAGACGTTAAAGCACGATGAGAATGTCACCACAATTCATCGGCATGTGCTGCTATTTCTTGACAAAGAAATTGACAAGGGACAGAAAAATAGCAAATGTCTTGAATTTGGAGGGACGTGTAACCTGTTTTTAAGCCGATTCGAAGGTAATTTTCTGTTACATCCCCTCGATGTACTTGTGTCACGAGCGCTTCCAGTGGGTAGAAACTGCACTAAACTTACAAATAAACATTCATGAAGTTAGTCTGGGCCTAACCTTGCCTGACTTAACTAACCTAATGTAATCTGACATAACTGACTTAGTTTTTGCATTGACTTTCCTATGATTTGCATAGGCGCGCCGGGATTAAATACGTTAAAATATAATAAATTAGGTTAGTTTTAGTTTTCTGAGACGGGAAAACTAGAAATCAAAGGGGGGTTTATAACAGTAAAGTACCAATTAAACTTATCGAAATTAATGCAACTAAACCTGAGTTAACTGTACCTAATCTATCATAAAGTAAATTATTTCATGCAAGTCATTTAATACACGCTTTGAAAAATATACATGTTCGGTTTCGGAGTTTGTCACTAGGTTTCACGAGAAAAATGGAAAGCCTGTGTTTACATCAAAACGTTGAATAAATCTAAAAATCGTGCTGACAGTAAAGTTATGCACATTTAATTAAATTCGCACGCAACCGGAATTTTTCTGAAAATGCTTCTCATTAAATTCAAACTTTGGCATAAATTTTTCCTCCAACATGAATTAGCGAAAATTTTAACAATTGTGATGCATAGCACCAAACTTATTAAGTGTCACATAATCAAGGCATTGTCAAGAATCGTCCAATTGATCTTTGTACTTATTGTGTGCATTTAGTTCATGTGACATGCGTCTAATAAAGTTTGAGTAAGGAACGCTTTAGATGGTGGAATGCAATAAGTCTATTCTACTACCAACTTGAAAAGTTTACACAACATTTTTAATATTCAAGTTTTCTTCAATCGCTTCTTTTTTTATACAAAAAATAGGTGTAGTTATGGTACAAAAGCGTATTAGTAAAGTTAATTACAATCACACACGTAGGACATGTCGACAATTCCCCAACCCTGGTAATTAAGAGGAAGCCGTTGAACGTATAAAACAGTAAACATAAAATTGCACATGGCTACCATTTGGATTCTCATTTCAGCTTGTCTAATACCAGGAACTAGCTTAAAGCCAATTTTTTAGAAATTTAGCTAGCAGCGTATTTTCCTAAACTATGCTTCGGAGGATAAATGGATTTAGATCGGGTTTCCATTGACATCTTTGTACAAATCAGCGTTGATGGAGTAAAGGTTCGGGGCTTCGTTGCATTGAACATTGTACCACCAGTCGCAAACTCTGTAGTTCTGGTTGAACATGGTTCCATTTGGGCACAAGAAGCTGTATCTTTGACCGTTGGGCAAACACCAATGCCAAACCTAACAAACGCCAATTCAAGACTTTGTCATACGTTTAAGTTCAGTTAAAAACACTAGATGGTGCTATGACACAGTAAGTTTAGCGGTTGCACTGCTGCTGGCGCTAGTAGTTAATTAGGCACTACTAGTCTGTTTACGTGCATGTCTGAAGTGCTTCAATATCGCAGACGTGCGTACATGCCAATGTATGACTTTCTTTATATCTTTTTTATGAAGTCTATAGTTTATGATGTTCACGAAATGGTTTTGAAAGCTTGTTTACCAAAATTACTTACATTTTTCAAGTTTGTTTATCTACGGTTAAAAGGTGTCCGGTTTGTAAAAATCAGGTAAAAATTACTCAAGTCAGCGACCTTGAATCAAACGGTAGTATTTCCGTGAAATAAGTAAGGAAAAGGAAGCAAAACACGTTGTCCTCAGTGAACCGTGAATTGTAATTCACTGAACAACGAACTCGAGTTTTAGACATACACAGACTTCCAGCAATGGTGGCTTGCTCTCCTAGCGCTTTCTGGTACTTAACCGGTAAATTTTACTTCAAACAAACCTTATCCTCGTTTAAAACAAAGCGTCTATTATTTTTTTTCATATTACCTGACATTGGGCAGCAGGATCGGCGTAATATCCAGGCAGTTTGTCACTGCAGCCGAACGTCAATCCGCTTGGCACTTGGTTGTAAGTCGGGTAATCCACGCCAGGTGTGCCCTCAGGTGGGAAATTGGCTTGTCGCTTTTCCTTAACATATGGAATCAATTACTAAACCGACACACTCCCGTCGTAAAAGAAAGTTTTGATGTGAAAAAGTGAATCTGATTCAGGTCATGCATGGTAAAGCAGCGCCAGGAACTGCAACTGAACCGACTCTATTCTTTTCTCTATTGTTATCCCTTCGAAAGCAAAAACCTACTACTGTTACTAAAACAGGAAACAGGCGAAAGAATGCATGGATCAGTTTCGCTAGCTTGTCGCCCATTTTCTCTTTTTATCAATATTACATGATCTGTAAGTGAAATAAAGGAAACTGAAAAAACCGATGCGCTGTGACATGGAACTCGAATATAAAATCCAATAACGTAAGAATGAAGGTAGGTATAGAAATTTCAAAAACGAAATCAACGAGAATGAAAATACATGAAAATATCGCTTCTCGGCCTTTTGGCTAAGATCAAACCTTAGTATCTATTCTTATCAGTTTCATGAAAATGGAGCTTTGAAACGAGAAAATAAATAAGAAACGTAACTGTCTTCATCTCCAAGAATATACAATTAAGAACAACGCACTTTCCAACAAAGAACTACCTTCAATGAAAATGAGCAAATTTTATGATTCGGAGTAAAATAATGAGAAATGCGTGATACGATGTATAGAGTGAGAGAATAAACGACACGGCAATACGCGTAAGCCTAAGTCTTTCTTCGACAACGTAAGAAAACACAAGCGAGAGGAAAATCAATAAAAAGAAAAATTGTGGGCAGTGACTTAAAGAATTATGACTTACGATATTCCGGGCGGTGATAATGGCCACAAGAGCGGTAGCAACAATTAAACCAAGGAAGGAACGCATGGTGTTTCTATTGAAAATCAACATTTGTAACACATGAGCACAAATCAGAAATATGATCTAAAAAATGCTTAACGAAATAATTTGACTACTTAACCGTAAGATCTTTGAAATCTTCTATTTAGTTTGATTAGTTAAGCGTTTGAGAAAAAGTTAAGCCTAAACGAGTTTCCATTTTTTGTATAAGGGGACGTAATGATGGTGATGCTGTGACTGAAAACCCGCGACGCATTGCGTGAATTCTCATGTTTTGCAGGTTTCTACATATTAAGCCATGGTTGTTTGATTTGCAATACTTAACGGATAATGAATTAATTAAAATAGCTGTAAGCTTACAATCATCATCTTTTGACTTGTTACGTGTCTTGAAAACGAACGCACTTAAATAAACTGAAAAATCAGAATAATGAAAAGTCACAAAACGGGATAAATCTAAACTGTGAATTAAAACTGAGCTTAATATAACATTAAATGCTGTAAGTAATTTTGGGAAAAAATAATTTCACTTACGATAAACAGGTTAGATGCAAGAAATGAAGAACAGTATTACGGTATTAATCAACAACTGTTGACTGTTTCAACGTTGAACTACCTTAACTGAATCACTGTTGAAACTTCGTAGTGAATCTGTATCCAAGGATGAACTGATGTCTGTTAGGGTACGGAGGCTCGGTTTAAATACCAGGCGAAGAGCATGGTCGGATCGTGACCAAAGAAAGTGAAGAAGCTTCACAGGCTGCGAAAGAAGAGTATAGATCCAGGCTGTGAGAATGCTGCAGTGGTGGGATTATTACGTGGAAAAATTTAGGCCTTGAGTGCTTCTCTACCTGTGCAGAAGACACACAAAAAGTGTATTACACCCCCACGCCCATCTCTACACACATGTGTAGTTGCACTTCTATCATGTATGCTTTCTGCATCACGCTTTGCCATGGGACAATTTTACTTTTTCGTGTCCTCCTGTGTAGCTATGCATAAGACTGTAATAAGCACTATACGACTATAATTAGCAAGTGATTATTATGAACATAAAAAGGCAACCTTGTCTTTTCCCACCAATAACTTTTTATTGTCTTGTTCTGTATCTTCTTGCTTTCGTATTTATACTTTCTTTAAGATACATTCTTTTAATTTCTATTATTTTGAACATACATTTTTCGATTTTGGATTTTTTCGACTTTTATTTATCTTGTGTTTCGTTTTATTTTATTGTCATTTTTCTGTCGGACGTGCAGGTTTGCATCGATAGAAGACTGTATTGAAGATTAGTATCACAGATTCAAATATTCTGAACATTTTGATAGACTCGCAAAGATCTTTGACGTTAATCGATGATTTTTTTTTTCGTCTCGTGTACTTTCCCTTGTGTCTTTAAGTTATGAACATGCCAAGAAGATGTATAATGTTATCAACTTTCAATAACGGCTTTGAGATGATAATTCTTTAATCACCATTCCGTAAACTTCAATAATCCAGCATCTTAGGAACGAACACATTTTATCATGCGAGGTCATAAGCCAAAACGTGCTGTCAAGTTTGAAGATCCGTGTAACATTAACGACTTGCTTTCTGGCAGAGGAATGATCGATTTGAAAGTTTCTTGTCAGTTTCATTTATAGATGATCCTTGAAATATACTAACATGAATTGTAAAAGTTTTAAGCAAGTAATGTCTGTTTCAATTAGTACTTTAATTACTTTTTAATCACCGAAAATTAATAATAATATTCAACGCTTTTTTACAGTTTGTTTGCAATTTCAATAGTATCCTTTGTATTCTTTAGGGATGTCATTTAGGTTTTAGGATCCGTTTTTGTTATTTTTATCGCAGCGCCGGTTAAACGGAGCCGGATTAAAGTTCATACTGCGGACGGTACCACTTGCAACGCAAGGTTGGCCGCAACAGCCATGGGCGAGTGCTTGCAAACTGGGCTTACACGCTAAAACGGCGTCGCTAACATATTTTTTTTTTCTTCTTCAATGAAGTTCACGTGTGAATTACGCGTAGAACGTAAAAAGAAGAAAGGCAAAGAAACAGAGGCGCATGCGAACTGTTCGCAGAGCGTGGCAGATTTTGCAAAGGTTAAACGTCGCAAAGATGGCGCCCTAGGCGTGTTTCGGAAGCATGAATGGCATGTCACGAGGTTGGCGGAAAGAAGTTCCGCACGGTCGTTGTGATTTCTTTCAAGAAACTGAATATTTCGGAGATTTTTATTTTGTGTGCTTTAATTGTTCTCGATGGTTGTTACGACTCCTTTATTTGTAAAAATAATAGTAAAAATAAATTCGGAAGCACTTTGCGCACAAAAAACTGTAGCGAACCTAACTAAGGAAAGATACCATAACCGAACTTAAGCTTCCTAGTGCGGAAAGAAGTCTATTTAGATAACTTGCGCGTCTATTTGTGCGTTTGCTACATGATTTAACAGAACATAGATTTTCATTGGTTTTGGTAACTTATGTAAGGCTTAGATAGATTGTTAGGTAACGTAATGTTAGATTAGGTTTAACTAGGTTATGCATTACGTGGGTTTAATTAAGTTAGGTTAGGCTTACTTAGGTTTGGCTAGATATGTTAGTGTAGACTAGGTTGGGTTTAGCTACCTAAAACTTAGGTTAGGTTTATTCTTTTAGATGAATTTAACTAGTTTCCTAAAGAAGGTTAGCTAGGTCAAGTTAAGCTTAGATTAAGTTTGGTTAGGTCAAGTTATGTTACGGTTAAGCTTATTAAGTAAACTAAGTTCAGGCCCCGGTGCACAATTTTCAGTTTAAAAAATAAAAGCAGGGGCATAATTTCCTCCGGAGAGGGTAGGTCTCTTATTGTAACTAATAGTAGAGGTTCAATTCAAATAGAAACTCTGGATGGAGGTACATCACAACATTGTCACATATAACCTTAAAATATCATTTCCGATTGACCGATTTCGTTTCTCTTCATACCTCAAATGTAAAAAAAAGAAACAGACATAGTGCACCAGTTTGCCTGAAATTTATGTTTCCCTATCATAAAAAATAGAAAAATTAAACCGTAATTTGAAAATTTACTAGAGATTTTTAAAGAAAAAGTACGTAATATTAGGCTAGTGTAAGTTAAGTTACGTTTCTTTAGGTTACCATAGTTAGGTTAGGTTAAATAGTTAATCAAGTCTTTTAATTAAGTTAGGATATGTCACGCAAAGTTAGTTACCTTTGTGTCTTTAACTAGACTAGATATATTCGGGTTCAGCTAAGCTAGGTTCCGTTAGATTAAGTTTTTATTATTGTAAATTAGTTTAATTAGTTTTGTAAAGTTAGGCTGCGTTAAACAAGGTTATATGTTAGGATTAGGTATGTCAAGTTTAAGTCACCAAATTCAATTTTATGTTTTTAGGTAGGGCTTAAGTTAGTTAGCTAGTTAAGTCAAAGAAACTTTACGTTTAAGTAAGTTAGACTAATTTTTTATATTACTTTATTTAGGTAAGGGTAGTTCTAAACAAGTAAATTTTGCGTTGTATTCCGGTTACATGGGTTACATGAAGTATGGTTCCATTTCGTTAATTTAAGTTAGGTTAGGTTAAGCTAGGATTTGTAACGTTTGGTTACATGTAAGTCATGAAATTCGATGTTATATTAAGTTCAGTTAAGTCAGATTTGGCAAGTTGGTTAAATAAGTTTAAGTTTAGTTAGATTTGCTTGTTTAATTAGACTTAATTTTATTTAATTAGATAGGTTAGTACGTTGGGTTAATATATGCACTATTGTTTAATTTAGGTTTAGCTACGTTAGGTTAGGTCTAAATTGTTAAATTACTGCATGCACGATTTGTATATTCTTATTTATATTTCTGTGTACTTATTTTTTTCCTTATGTGTGTGAAATGACTAAAAAAATACAGCATGATATTTTTCCTTTTTGAGCCTTTAGGGGAAAGGGTACCCATTAACACACAAAAAAGTAAACGCTGGTAAACTACCTTTCCACATCTTCCCACGTTCATCTTACGCCCTGAGGGCACTATAAGGGTCTTATGGTAGTCGCTTTAGGTATGCGCTGGAATCATTTACCTTATAGCCTCCCGTTAACCGGTCTATAACCATAGTTTTCCTACACATACATAGAGAATGGAAAGCGTAATGCTCACATAGAGCGAAAGGGAAATTAGTAGGCGTGCAAATCGACAAGTTCGTGACAGTGGCGGGAAGATGGTGAGCATGCTACAGCATTATGCTAACCTTTTCACATTTGACCCCATTCTTACAGAGATTTATGTCTGTGTTCGAGTTTCATAATTTTTCTCTTTTTTTTCAGAAAAAAGCGTGTGTACTTTTTACGCCTGTACTCTTTGTTGTGTGTGCGCATCCTCGTAAAGAAAGCGTTGATATGCAGCAGGAAACAGGTGTCAGGTGCTACCGTTGGTGGTGTGAGAAAGTTAGAAAAGTGAAAAGTCTAGGGTGCGACCAAAAATTTACCAGATTTCTCAAAACTTTGTCTCACCTTTTTGTATTATTCACTTTTTCTTTTGGCGATTTCATAAATCAGTGACCCTCGACGACAGTTCAGGGTTAGTGGTGCTCAATAACGTGTTTTGCTTAGGATCGGTTAAGTCATTATGGTGATGGGGAGGTAAGCTAGGTAAAGCTTAATTAGATTTAAGACGTGTTTTAGTTATGGTTAGGTTTGTGAAGTTAGTCTAAATTGGGTTAAATTAGATTTTTTTAGGTTAAATGAACATAGGTTAGTTCTTTTAAGTTAGGTTAGACTTAGTTAGGTTGAAGTTTGTAGGTTAGATTTGCTAGTTAAATTGAGATAAGGTAGGTGAGGTTAGTTATGTAGGTTAAGTTTAGATGGTTATGTTAAGTTTTGTTAGGTTACTATTAGTGCGGTTAGGATAGGTAATATTATATTAGTTAAAGTTAGGTTAGGTTAAGTCTGAGTAAGAACAGTTAGGCTAGAGGTTAAGGTTAAAAGAAGTTGAAAAGTCACGTTAGCTTAGTAAGTAAGTTAGAGTAAGGTGGGTCAATTTAGGCCATAGATTAGTGCGTCTCAGTAGTGGGTAAATTACCCGAAATTGGGCAAAACTCTTTCAAAAAATTCGGTAATCGAGTCACTCACAAGGAAATCGGATTAAACTATACTAGTCGAATGTAATATTAGCTAACCTAACCATAAATCAGACAAACCTAACGTAATTTAAGCTAGCTAGACTAATATAGTGCAATTTTACATAACCAACCTTAACATAGGCTAAATTACCCAATTTTACCCAACCAAATCTTAAATTAGACAAACCTAACTTAATTTATACAAATAAACCATGATTATGACAAAACAAAATCAATGGATGCTAACCTAACTCAGCTAAAGCTAAGCGAACGTGAAATTTGAATACCGTAATCTTTATTCGACATATTCTAACCTTAAAAAAGGCTAACTATCTAAATTAACTCAACCTAGCCTTAAATTAGGCAAACCTAACTCAATTTAAGGTAACCTAACCTTAAAACAGACAAACCTAACTTATTTGAAGCTAACCTAACCATAAATCTGACTAAGATAGCTTTATTCGACCTATTCTAACCTTCAACAAGGCAAGGATTTTATTCAGTTAGATTTTGCTAATTACGCAATTACTATTCGCCCATTCAGTACCTCAACGTACCCCTTGAGTTTAAAAACCATAATATGAAAACCATAATTAAAAGCCAAGATATGAAAATATATTATTTACATAATTTATAGCATTTATTGAAACTATCAAAACTATTCCCCACGGAACACTTGCTGTTCGTTAACACGCAAGCATGAGGGAATTTTTCCATGACTAAATACTAAGCTACTATTTGATGCAAATAAGGAAGGACTCAGCGATGAAAGCACAAATTCTTATTTAAGATGTGTAAGGCATGAAGCGTGATGCTGAAGCAAAGTTTTTGTCTTTGTGTATTTAATTCCGAGTAGGAAGAAGGCGAAATTAGTCATACACGTTGAATGGCTTTTCTTTTCGTTGCGTATCCGGGCGTGAAGGCTGAGAACAACCCATCTTGGCATTCTGGCAGTTACACTTTCTCTTTTATGGACACGGGCAATGCAGCCAAAAAGGACACTATGGAACTATGATTTCCGAGGAATATAACTAAATATTTGATTTTTCTAAAGATAGATTACGTTTTATTTTAAACGAAATAAAGAATTAGGTTTAAAGAATAAAAAAAATAAACATACCTTTAGAAACATAACGTTAGAAAAAATAATTCATAAATATAGTATTTAAACTTAACCTTCAAACATAATATTTACCATAACAATTAAACTTTACGTCTAAGCTTAAACATAACATAAACATGACACTAAAAACATAAAAACGTCTAAATTTGACTCTGTAAATTAATTATTAACTTTTATCACTATTTAAGTATATTACTACTCCTTTTGAACATTTTGTCTATGCTAGGTTTTATTTCAAATTATTTTGAAATTTTTGCTAGAATCTTGGATGGTTTTCAATTTTTAGAGAAAAAGGTTGAGTTTTAGAGTATATAATTGCTAGTGGCATCAGTAAACGTCAATATGCGATAGCCTGGACTGGTATCAGTTTTTCCTTTCATTTTTTTTTCAAAAGTGAAGGCACCAAAAGGTCATTGAGTTTGAGGCTTCAGGGTATACACGGTAAATATCAGTTCCTGACAAGTGGCTTTTCACGTTGCTGCTTGATCGTGTCAAGGTGGACCGCATGAGACCGAAACCCCCGTTTTGTAGAGAACTGATGACCCACTAAAATGCCCGTCTTTTCTTTTGCTGGAAGGTGCTATACTACCTTGTCTTATCAAGTGTGTGAACCTGAGCCACTCGCCGGAAATGGTTGTGGTAAAATTACTTTAGATGGTTTCATTACACTTTGGTGCAATGTCATGATCAAACTAATTCCTTACACTCACGTCTTTTTAGTTTTACTGCTTCTTTCTTTCGTATATTTATGAAAACGCAATAATAAATTATAGAAAAAGAACACAAAATGCGCGTTTTCTGGACGGTACTTACTACGGTATTACATAATGGGCTTTTTCGATCTCGCAAAGGTGAATTGTTCGCATAGACTGGTTAACAATGGAGCAGCAATGTCCAAAGATGGCATCATAAGCACCCTTACTGCTCTTTGAGAAAACTTTGCAAGTTGTGAGCATATGACACTCGCGCTGTAGTGACAGAGGTCACCGTTTCGCTAAAATCGTGATCTAACCTAGTACGGCATGGTTTCGGGTAAAAGAGGTCAGGATGAACGACCCAAGGGGGTCACTTACAGTTGGTAGTTTGAATAAATGTTAGTTTGGGTAGATTGAGTAATTTTACTATAGTTTATAGTTAGTTATAATTAAATTATATTAGTTTCGTCTAATTTAAAGCTAGATAAGTTAGGTAAAATTAAATCAGGTCAGTTTAGTTTTGGGTAAGGCAAGCTTAAATTAAGTTATGTTAATCTGTTTCAAGGTAATATGGTGCTAAATTAAGTTAGATTAGTTTTGTTTTTGGTTAGTTTAACTTGGATTACATTAAAATTAAGTCAAGTGTTGGGTTAGGTTAAGTTAGGTAATTTTAATCTAGGCTTAGATAAATTAAGTGAGGTCGTTTCTAAAACACAAATTGAGGTTTTGATGGTTTTGATATATATATAAATATATATATATATA
>JAGQDJ010000001.1:187768-550228 GCA_022885665.1 Triops longicaudatus | reverse complement strand
AATCGTTGTCGAGAATAGTGTTAGTAAACTGTGTAGTAATTAGTGTTTTTGTGTAGTGTTTGTTTAATACAGTAGTGTTAGTTTAAGCTCGACTTTGTGTTGAGTTCCTGTCGCCGTTAGTGTGATTCTGGCGGCGACATCACTTGTTATTGGACGATCCGTCAAGCTCTTGTAATTTTTTTTTCATTAATTAATCAGCTACGTCTCACTTCTCTTTAACAAAAACAAGTACACATGTATTAAACAACAGCAGTTCAAGTGGGAGCTATTTGACTAAAATTGTGCATACATTAATCGGAGAAGAGAAATAAATGCAAGGCTGACAAACTGTGTAATTTTCTGGTTGGAAGTCCTAACAACAAAGACAATGAAACTCTTTGTTATAGTACACGTGCTCTTAGTTATGTAACGGAATTACTTAATAACTAATGAAACAGTCATATGGTGAACGAGCTAAAGAAATCACATCACAAAAATAGGACAAAGAATTTATCTCGCTCGCAACATAATTTCTTATTTGCCTTTTAGTTTCTTAATTCAAGCAATATTTCCCGGGTAAAGAATTGACTTCCGGTGCCCGAATAAAAACGAAAAAAAAACTACGCGCGCAGACTACGTCATTTTAGACATTTCCTTTCACTGCTGGGCTATTAAAGATGGCGCCTTACGTGTCAATGCTCATTTGGCCAAAAAGCTCAGTGAAGGAAAGGGAGAGAAAAAAACCCACTGAAAATAATTTCTGTGGAAGTGATCTCGTTCCACTAAATGGACTACAAGACAACTTTTTATAGAATGGAAGCGCAATTACCCTCAAAACAACATGGAAAGAAAGATTACAGAAGAAACGGATTGCAGAAAAAGGAACAGGCGAGACCTACCACAAAGAGCAATGAAGTTTCATTCCAGTCAATATGCTGAATGCGAAAAGCTAGGCAAGGCTATTGCTTTTCAACCGCACTAAATAACTTCCTCCTTAATATTACTGCTGCTCTTTTAGAGGGCGCTAAATGACGCGTACGGGCCAAATGGAGTCACTTTACGTTTGCTTTTCATTTGCGAGCACTTCTAAAAGCGATCGTCAATAACAAAATTGAAATTCGCAGTACGTTGACACTATGGCTTGTACTTTGGGCTAGATTTCTGCAACACTACAATCCTCGTATCAATAAAAACAATTTTCCGAAAGCATCTTGCCAAGCACAGGAAATGACATTCTACCTGGTTCTTTCGCAACAGCTTCGTACTTAAAAACATTACAACCTTCTCTCATTTCCAATTCTAATCAAGCCCAAAAGAAAGTCCATCTTGAAAAGCTGTTATGCTCAACATGATCCACTAAAGTAATAGGAGTAAACCAGATTCTATGGATTACCAGAAAAACTCCTCTATTTGTATAGAAGGACTCAAGTAAAATGTGGACAAAAGTAAAACTACAATAAAAAATAATAAAAAAATAACACGTGTTCAACTAATGACCAATTCAATGCCAAATGGTGGTTTCCGTCTGTGACCTTCGCGCCTTCGCTCCTCGGGATGTTATTTCTACCATTAATTCTACTTCTCCTTTTATTGAACTGAGCATGTTTTCCTATCTGAGCCACCACTTATGATTCTTGAAGCCTTCCTAAAAGAACTTTTTGAACTTTTTGTAATGATTCCGAGTTTTGTACGTCTCTGAGGAAAACTTCATGTTAATTGGCCTTATAAGGGAAAATAATATCACACGTCACGGTGTTCTCGCTAAAGTACATTAAACTCGAGGAGGAAAAAGGCAGGACAGGAGATTTGCTGAAATTCTTCCACGAGGCGTTCTAAGAACCGACGAGAACACAAGTGCAATTTGACACGATGCTAACTATTTCCGACACCCTCACGGTTACTCTAATAGCATTTGTGTCAGGACATATTTCTTTTTTCTTCGTTCCTTAGTCCGCGTCCTTTATGTATCGCAATCCTTTGCTCTTTCGTTTTCACCATCTAAGAGCAGATTGATTCTGCAGCGATATTAGAGTGCCAAGCGAGTCCGCGTCGTACTCCCAGGTCAACGCAAAGTGAATTAGATACACCCTGCTATCATCCAAGTTGGCGTGATGCTCAAGTGAGAGACCGTTAACGCAACTAGAATGCTAATGTTTGCGAGCTTAAGGAACACATACAGCTATACACACGCTTGGTGCTGCTGCTCATACATTTTCTTGTTTCTTTGATTTTTTGCTTAGCTCTGCCTGATTCTGGTCAGGTTTACTTCCAGGCTGGGGTAACAAAGAGGGGAAAGACTATCACGGGAAAAATCCGGGTTCCTTGAAAATTCCTTTTCGGGAGTTTTTCTCCCGTCTAAATCTATATCCCATGGATGTGGTAACAGAATTTTCATCCCTTGTTGCAACAGACAACATACACATATACAGAAGAGGCATAAAAATCGAACGGATTTTTTTTTTTCTCACTCAACTACACGAAGTAGAACGCAAAGTAACAGCGAGACTGTTTCGCTGTGTAGCTGAGACGATGAAACGGAAAGAAGCCTGGAAACGGAAGGGGGTTAAAAAGAGAAAATAAACCAAGTTTGTGATAAGAAACGAGGTAATGTTAAAATGAAACTATAATCGTTTTTGCTTCTAATAACATCCAAAAACTCACGAGTGAACGAGAAAGAAGGGGACACAGGGATAGAACCTATTTGCACTCGCAGTACTAGATTCCCTATAGTCTTTTCCCGGTCGTTTACTGTCATATATGAAGACATACACCGTAATTACACGATTATTTAATAAAGCACGGGGTACAAGCAAGAACTCGCAATGATTAAAAATGTACAATCGGTGTTATTTAAGCGTTCCAACACACCAACACACTTGCAGAATAATGGTTGGAAATCAATAATTTCGTAAAAACCGGGACTCACGTTTAGTAAATGCGAACTTTTCCAGGGAAACTAGTCTCAAAGGAACTTGTCTATAAACTGCAAACGTTTGCCGAGGTGGAAGAAAAAGGCTAGACGAATTTCTTTTTGCGTTCCGCGTTTCTTTAATATTGATCCATTTAGAATCCATAACCACCTGCGAACTCTGGGTGTGAAAAAAAAAAAAGACTGCCGTAGTCGAATGGGTTCGCGACATATTGGAAGATAGACGCGGGCTTGGAATCAGTTCGGAGACTCTTTGTTATTCTTATTTACAGTACGAGTCATACCATTACCGTCCACTGTCCGAGAGATACCAGCTCATCACAAAAGAAGCTTCCACTATACAGAAAGAGCTTGCGAAAATAACGCAGCTAGTCGACCATGCTTCAAACCACCCAATGCTTAACAATAACGTTCGAACTTCTTTAAGCAAGAGTAAAGATTTTTTTACAAGATTATTCTGCTGGTACCATCGTAAGTCCTGGGAGAAATGTCCCGTAGCACTTTCAGCGTACCTTTTGAAGATCTTTTCTGATCGGGTATCATTTCAGTTTCCAACCAACGATATTTGCGTACTGTGTACTAGACGCCTCAAAACAGGCGCTGTTTACGTGCTACAGTACAACAGTCCACGCCGATCAACTTGATCAACCTTATACTGTAATGAAATTCATGAAGCGAAGGACACGACATGTTTAGTTGTTAGTATTTTGTGTGTTTACTAACGTAGTTCTAGAGATTTGGATTAAGAAATACTAAGCAATAGTGCAAAGGGCTCAAAGATTAAGGGATATCAGAACACAATGGCCATTTTGGGGAGCTCTGTTTACTGCATAGGAAAACGTACGCATTCACTACGCTATAGAGATTTTATTACAATATAATCGGCGATTATGGCTAAGAAGCTTGGTATAATATCTTAAGAGCTTGCCAAAGCCGTAGTGGGACACTTAATAATGAAAAAGGGCTCTTATAAATCAATGTCCGAAGTCCAGGCCGGCGCGGGTAAATCACTGTCTAGCCACTTTTAACCCTCGTTAGCTGCCACGTGAGAGCAATTCAAGCAATTACTAATAATGTACCAGATATAATACTAGAAGTGTTTTTCACACGTGGTGCTTCGAAGTTAATAAGTATATCGCTTCGACATTAATTTTTGACAAAGAAAAACGCATAAAACACCAAAAATACCAAGACGGAAGGAATTGTTGCCAGTGATAGACGTGCTAATGTTTGGTTAAGTTGGGATGTCTAATCAACAGTGTACTCTAATTTAATATTATGACGTCCACGTATTTGTACATTTTTAAATGCAAGAAAAACCTTCACAAGACTTCCAGTTAGACAGCTTTGCTTTCTTAACCTGGAAAAGTTACTTCGTCTTACTTGTTAAGAAAAGGCCAATGAAGGTCTTCCTCAAGACTTTGATCCGATCCTTTGTAGATATTTACCGTGCTGATTCGCCCTCGCCGATGCTTCTATCTTTACATGAATTTCTCGAGATCTAATTATAACCTTGCTCATTCACCTTTCTCAATGTGATGGCATTACGTTACATTTCCTACACGTGTGTGCTTTTGAAATGCTTGCTAAACGCAAAACAAAAAAAAAAAAAAAAAAAATCTTCAATGCAATGACATGGCTTATCGGTTTACAATATCAACTACTGAGAAACAAATTGTCTTTTTTCAGTAGGAACACAAGTCAAAGTAATTTCAAATATCGTTTTAGTACATAGTCTCGCTCGCAAGTGACACAACTTAAAATATTCTCCGTTGTCAAATATTTCTGCAAGGATATCGATCAAGTTGACAGAAATGAAAGAACCACTAGCTCCGCTGGAAGCGATTGTCTTTTTCATGCTACTTTGGCCAAATGGCGCATTTGCATTTCCTTTAGTCAACAGTTAACGGTGACTTGTTGGGAAGAGCACCAATTCTTGCCGCTAAAATAAACTCAACCGCTTTGCTGAGTCGCCAACACGTTTTACCCAAACCAAACCTTTTTTCTGCACCATTAACTCACCACCCTACCCTTCTCTTAGTTACTCAAGTCCAACCCTTTCTAACAGCACTATGCTTGCTACCACTTTGGTCCAAACAACACAGCGCTTATTTCCGCCCGTATTTCACGACTAGCTTCCCTCACACTTTAATTCCTTCGTATTACCTAAACACATCCCCCTCCCGCAACAAATCCCAATCTTCCCCCTGGTTAAATGTCAGTTCATGGGACTTATAAAGTCACACTTTTATAGCTTGGTCGCCAGAAATTATCTCTGCCTCTGGCATGCCGTGACGATTTCGCACTGGGCGTGGCGCCTTGACTGGGCCGAAGGGTAAAACTTTTCGGACAAAAGACTAGCGTTTTACTAGTTGAGGCCCCTGGTATTCTTTGTTTCAGCAACGGCTTGAAAGAAAAGGGGTAAAAATCTGCCGCAATTTCAGACTATAACGAAGAAAGCGAGAGACGGAAAGAGAGAATAGAGAAGAGACCAAAGAAGGAATGAAACAGAGAGACAAAAGAAGATGAGGCAAGAGAGACACGATAAAATTGTCCAGTATTAGTCCCCAGAAAGTGCTCTCCACCCATTCGAGCTCCACATGGCTAACGGAAGACATTTGGCCGGCCGAGGAATCCCAGCCCTCGAAAAATTACAACAAAAGTTTCCTCCTAAGGATCTCCGAGGCGGGAAAACGCAATGGGGCAAAGACCCCAACAGCTTGTCCTAACGAGATGGGGTACACTGACCGTCCAAACTGCTGTATATATACGGAAGAAACCACTCATTGCTTGGAGGTAGTAGTCTCTTGTTCTTGGCTAGCTTACGATACACGAAGGTCATATCGCCTGGCCAAATCTACTACAACGTAGGATCTTTGCCGTCAGACCACCCTCCTCCACTTTTAACCATTATTGCTTCCGTCAAACGCCCCAATAATGTCTCTCTAAAACCCAGATCGCAACAATAAAGGCACTTTAACATCCCGGCACTTTTAGTATTACTTTTAACGTGTTTGTGATTACGAGCTTTGCTTGGGAACACGTAGCCAAGGACATATATCCTATTCCACCAAATTCAGAATTGCATTCTGTGCATCTCCCTTTGCCTATACGCTGCAAGAAGTCAATGCAATAAAAAATAAGGCAATTTTCTTTCGCAGCTGAAAGAATGATGAAATACCACAAGTCCGGGATGTTTGAAAATTCAGTATAGTCCACTCTCTTGGAAACTGAATGGGGAATTATCGAAAACGATTTTGTGAATGAAGTTAGGTATTTTTTCACATTTTCCCGTATGATATGTAATTCATATTACATGGATTTTATCCTGCCAAAGTTTTTTTTAAAAAACGTTTTTGTTTATCTTCAGGTATTTGTCACCGTATTTAATTGTTCAAGGTGTAGCCTTTGCTCAAAGTGTGCTCCAAATGTCTTTATAACCAAAATACTCTGGCGCAATTTAAATGCTATTTGATAACTTTGTTACAGTTATTCACAACGTTTTGACAATGTCCGCTTCTAAAATTCCGCTGTTTAAGATCTCACAGAATTTGCCAAATAAAGTTGTGAAAATCTTTCATCACTAGGTATCCCTATGATTAATCTGACGTGCTAAGGTCTTTCTATCAGAGAACAAAAAGTTAAAATATGTAGCTGTCGTAAATGAAAACGTTTACGACAGTTTTCTTACTCCCCCCCCCCTGTCAAGTCCCATGGGTGCGAGGGTACACAGTGGCGTTAGATACTCCTCGATACACACACATTTTTTTTTCATAGGATTCGGGTTGTGTTGGTTATTAACACAGCTTGACTGTGGAGTAGGAAACAATTCTTGTAATTAGTATAGAAGCTCGCCAACAAGATAACTGAATTGGTATACAAGAACTTAGATTACTGTGCACAATAACTAGATTGTGTTTTTCCCAGCGGAATTGTCTCTAGTAAATCGACGCCTAATCTTCTTTCGAAAAACAATATTTCCTCGAGTTGGTGGATAAACCGATGTGTATGTGTTGGTTTCTGGGGCCTTTTGTGTTTGTTTACTCTCACGTTCTTGAGACAACCCGGAATTTCGAGGAAAAAGAGCGAAGATAAAGGAAGCGCTTGGTACGAAAAGATTAGTTGCAGTCATTGTCACCTGCACAGTGTATGTGTCTTGCATGTCCACTCCACATATGCTCATTGTCACGCTCCTCTGTTCCCCTCCTCCCCAAAGCTGTACTATTTTCCCTTCCTTCAAATTAAACTTTACTCTTCGATCTTTTATTCACACATGGGCCGCGTAAAGCTATTCAGTTAGAGATAAAGAATACATTAGGTAAGGAAGTAACGCAAGCCTAAAACAATTACACCAAAACTCGGGAAGGGGAAGAAAAGAAAAGACGACTTGAAAACTAAGTGCTCAGAATCCTATACGATTGAAACAGTTTACTCCCACGTCTTTATAGGAATTAAAGTAAGAAAAAGAGAGACTCCTTTATGACACAAAAAGAAACGTAGTCGCTTTTTAGTTCTCTATTCCTCTCTGTTCCTCTTTGTGACAGACAAATCACAATTTGTGAGCAACACAAGCGAGCGAGAAACCTCATTATAAAAGAAGAAACTTGAGACTAGTCATAAGTATAGCGAGACGTTTTAGCAACTTCTCTCAGCGAGTCTGTTTGATGCTTTTCCTCCCCTGGCACACTGTAACCGCAAAGTATGTGCTCTAGTTATATTTTGCTCCTGCTCTTGAACAACGACTCATCGTTTTATCTAGGTACGATTACAGTCGCTATCTATATCAGCGCCATTGAGCACTAGTTACAAGCCGCTCACGGCAAGGGAAAAAATAAAAACATTCCCCGCAGTTGATGGCAAGGCGTACACGTACATAATCCGCATCAGTAATTGAACCCCTCGTTATCTTTTTATCTCACTCAAACTACCGGCAAACACCTTATTCCGTCCTATTTTTTGGAGTGGTATTTAATTTGGAAAAGCTTTACCATATGCTTCTCCAATGAGCTCAAGAATAAGACATTAACCTACGGCATTTAGAATTTCTAATTAATTACCCCGTGCTCATAAGAATATATTGATTTTTTTCTTGTATTCTCAGTATGAACTCTGAGAGAAAATCGCATCGTCTGGAAGCAAGTGGGATGCGAAAGATGGACGAGACAAGGGTGAAGTTTGGGAGATTAAAGCTCGTTGAAAAACAACCGTGCTGCATTCCAAATCGACTTGGAGCAACTTTCAGCTCTAGGATGTCCCACGTGACTTTCTGTTCCTTAATAATACGGCAAAAACTCACAGCTTTTTCGCAGTCATACAATTTGCAGGTTGCGGGTCACTGTCCACCATTGTTGGCTAAACTTGAGAGTGGACATGTCACTACCAATCCCCGGAGAGGGTGGTCGTGGCGGTGACCGTGTGGAGGACAACCTTGTTTACTCAGTAAAGGGAAAGACTAACGAGAACTTCTGGGTGCCAGACATACGGAACTAATACCTGATTTGCATATCAAACAAATAAACACGTTGCAGAAGCCTCACGGGAATGGAATCCTTGAGCAGGAATGTGCATCCTTCCTGGATCGGGACATCATTCCTAAAATTCCACTAACTAATTTCAACGCACTCAGCACACTCGCTGTTTTTTTAGGTGCTATCACTGTATTTTCTTTTATTTCGTCAGTTATGTTCTCTACAGTATCGCTGCTTCATTAATTTTTCTTGTCATCTTTTTCAGATTCCGTTATTTTTTTCACCGTATAAAAACTGTAATCTTCACGCATTCCATGGGTCAATGAGTAAAGTCTCTTAATTTTTTTTTTTTTGGCAAGGGAGGAAACATTTTTTTGTCGCTTCCAAGACCTAGCAACCATTATTTCTGGTAACTTCAGCCATCTTGACAAAGAATTTTTTTTCTCTTTTGGCCAGTTCAGGCAAACTCTCCCCTTTTCCCTTGATTAATATTTCCCCCAAACGATATCCTTCCTTTAAGACCGTTTAGCTTCATGTCAGCTTGTACTGTACTGTATGACCGTGAAATGAATCCGGCCAGATTTTTTTTAACTAATACATTTCTTCTCCGGGGAAGAGTTGTGATATAAACCAAGTCCCTTCGTCTCGAGCGCTGAAAAAGGTCACAACCACTGTCACCAAAAATTCCCAAACGGCGACGCCACTGAACAGGAAAAAATTAATTTGTGTTCATTCTTGCACATTGCTGACGGTTAATGCGCCACTTTTCGGCCAATACACGCACTTTCCTCTTCTCAAATCCCCTGCCCCTAGGCTTCAGCCCTCACTACTATTTTTCTGTCTGTCTGTTTTCTTTTCTCTTAAAACTCCGAGTTCTTATCTGCTTTAGCAAATATATTGCAAGGAAACAATAGCGAGAAGACGTAAAAAAGCGACACCGAGCTATAGCTCCGGAAAGAGATGGTTTGTAATGTTGGCCTTTGGCCCCTTCTCCCTTTACCCAGTTGCAGAATCTTGCTGTTTTGGTGTTAGAGCCCTAGTAGGGCTTTCGGCCAACAAGAAGCCCAAGGGTGTACGCCTTGGTTGTTACTTGAGAAATTCCTCTTGTTTCGCCCAGCTTCCTCCACAAGATTTTTGTAAGTCTGACCGGACTTTACTGATAAATTGTTGCTCTTTATTCCCCCGCCCCCATTTCTTCCCATTTCAATTTGTGCAACGCGCGGCCAAGAAAAAATGCCGTGCGATAAAAGTAGGGGAAAAAACAACGCGAGGCTTGTTTTGCTTTCCGAAACTCTCCAGCGAAGTTGCAAATGGCAGCTTTAAATCGCACCCTTACCCAAGTTGCTGCTTCCCTTCTTTGTCAGTAAACAAACTACCTCCTTCTTCCTCCATGGAAGCAAAAAACGAACTCGAGCAAGTTGGAAGACGACTGTTGCAAGCGCCCGACATCACAGCTTCGATATTTGCGAAGACGCATGAGGGAGCTAAAGTGATAACCAAGTTCCAATAACCCAACAAGAATTTCCTAATATGTAGTAACACAAAGTGACAATTCAGAGCTCGCACCAACTTGGCAATGAGCAAATTCCATAGTTGGGTGAACTTACTTCACCTTTCTTTTTCTTGCGAAAGAGAGAAAAAAAAAGAAAAATATATTAGGCAATTGTAGCCATACTTCAGAAGGTAAAAGCGGACGTATTTATGGCGAAGCATAAAACAAGATTTTGTCGCGACTCTCAAATCTGAGCGGTTGGCGTTGGAGGGTGGGGGTACGATAAAAGCAAAGGGTGGTGAGAGGCAAGCAAAGCCAAAGATAAGTTACGAGGTATGCCATTCCGCAATTCCAAATCGTGACATGGCGAACAGAAACAGATTTTTCCGTCCTCGTGTTAGCCACTCCCTTTCCTTTTTGGCGACCGAGTTGCTTTGGCTCTTACCATTTCATATCCTGTCTTACTTGTCTTTCGAGAGGTTGGCTGGCTTTTACTCCCCACACCCCCCAAGCCCAAAAGAGTCAAGTGCTACTAATACAAAACCGCAACAAAAATCCGAGACAAACAGCGATGTAAAATCCACTCACCGACTCTCTTTCACTCGACAAGGATATTAAAATGGACCAGAAGATCGGAAAGCTTTTTTCAATATCTTATACATACGTCACACAATCTCTAAGACAATTGGAGTTCCTTTACCTTCCTTTTTAAATTGATAAAAAAAGATCTTTGTATTATCCCTGTCCTTAAGGCCATTCGTATTTAAGTACATATATATTGCACAACAATGCCACTCGAGACAAATCTTCCCCTCAGGTTTCAAACAAAAACATAGGCCCGACAATTTCTAATCACGGTGCTCACATACGTCTATCCTACCCAGCCTTTTGCTCTTGGGCGATATGTTAGTCCTAGCGCCCGGGTTGGATGATTGCTGAACGTGATGTGCGAGATTCCCCTCGAGGATTTCCTCGCCGATTGGGCCGTCAAAATCTTCTTCCACTGAACCTTCGGAGACCTGTTATGTGTAAACCTGTCAACTTGGCTTCCTCAAACTTTACATCGCCTCAAGTTCGCAGTACCCTTTTTCCGCCCTTCCTCTCCTTGCATATCTAGTTCTGAATATCTAAGCAGCCTCCATATCACAGTAATAAAAAGACCAGACACAAATTCTGCGGTCGCCTCGTAAAAAAGGGTAGAAACCCTCCGCACCAGGAAGGACAAAAAAAGAATGGGTATAGAGGCGGGACGAGAAAAATGAAAAAGACACTACCAGGCAAAGTACTTTGCGGGGCCAAAGTTGGGTTCTTGATTAATACGGCCCTCGAGGTGCTGACACGGCAAGAGATTATTCCCTGTTCCTCTTTTCCTCCGATTCAACACAAAGTCCCGGCCGTCAACCTTTTTTTTAACAAATAAAATAAAAAAAAAAAAAACTTTGCGACCATGTACCAGATTTCACCAAGGCGAAGAAAGGAATTACTCCTTCGTTGTCTGGAACTGAGATTTCCCCCTATTTCATCGTGAAAAATAAAAGGTTTACCCCCTAGGAATTCCAATCCTGAGGCACATGTTGTACAATTGTACATGTTCATAAATGTACATTCAAGTACTGTGGTGAGCAAAAAATCTGCATGGAGCAAGTCACAGAAGTCTAATTATGCCTCTTGATGCTAAATTATCTTCATTAGCTGATGAACGGGTTTAAACCATTCGCTTACAAAGTGAACAGCAAAACTGTAAGATAAATGAAGTAAAAAAAAAAATAAAGCTCCATAATATGTCCGCCTTATTTGTCAACAAACCGTAGGGGAATTTCACGAATCCGCATGAGAGATTATAGGCCTTCTCTTCTCATATTTCTAAAAAACTGGAACAATGTAAGTGAATGTTCACGAATATTATCTACGCCAATAGTAACTGCGCAAAAAGGAAATTATTTATACATTACGGAAATGATTTTACAGTAAACACAGTTGCTCACTTGTTGAAACAAATATGACCAGACTCCATAATCTTGTCTTAAACTAATATGTCTTAATAATTCTTAATAAGTCTTAATATATGTCTTAATACTTGTCTTAATAATTCTTAAACTTTAGCCAACGGCAACACTTTTAAAAATCTATCGCATTTGACCTAACAGTTTTAAACTTCGCGGACACCATTTCGCTTGGATGGCGATTTTGAGAAACCCTTTCACCTGTTAGCGAATGTTCATCACCATCGAAAGGTCTGACTAGGTCTTCGTCACGTGCTCGGTATAGAATTTTTTGCTCACCACAGTACACACGATCATGTATAGCCTATACGCTCGGTATAGTCCAACGAAAGCCCGATAGGTACTGTGCGTATCACACAATCCCTCAAGCAGGGACTAAGCATTCCAAGATTTGGTATTTCACTGACTCTCAGAACTCACCTCTACTTCCATCGTCCCCCCGACCTTCTGTTGCCGCAGTGACACTGCAACTCATCAACAGTGTTATCAAAGTCAGGCTCGGGACCAGCTTGCTCAACCAGCTTTTACGAGTCGTCGTTAACAAAGTTAGCTCCAATGACCGACAATGTCGCACTGCCCACTGATTAGGTTTCATTGTGCCCTGAGGATGAATAGGAGGAACACACGTTGACCTGTGTTGGGCTTCTTGTTCACACCACAGACTCAGCAGCATGTTTCTTCCAGTCTCCACGATACTCCGTGGGTCCTTTTTTGCTTCTTTTCTATGCTCCCTTTTGTCGTACCCACAATAGCTAGGGAGTCAGACTGCAGTAATCATGGGCTTTAATTGGATGACGTTCCTGTCTACGGACGAGAATACCAAAAGCCACTCCTTCGCATTCAATCCCATTGTCGTTAAAACACTGTAAAATTCTTAACAACGGCCGACTATAGTGAAGACGATGCGCCGCTAAAGAAACGTTGTACAGTTTTCGTCCTAGCTAGGTATTTCGCATCTTTGAGATAAGGGGTTGGTTTCAAATTGCCGCAGGGTAAAGGTCTCACAAACTCGCGGGGAACTTCTAAACTGAACTGATGCGAAGCTTACAGCGTCCGAAAGTTTCAGGCCAAGAAGTGGGCGGAGTACGGAAGCCAAACAGGGAGGGGGCGTGACTAAACCTACAGCGGCGTCGTCGTTCAGTGTCCCAAGCACCGAAACTTCAGTATTGCCGTAATAAGGTATAATACGTAGGTTAAGGTATTGGCGCTCTTCTCTTACACCCTCTTCTCCTCTTCCTTTCACCTTAGTTCCCTTTTACAAGAGCTCTTTTGATGAGATTTTGGTGGAATTAACAAGGTTTAGCTCACCAATACGTACACCATACACGTATAGATTTGGTGGTGTATACCTCCCCACCTAACCCAATTGCACTCCGAGACGTGTATACGTGTAGGTACAACCTGTGCGTGTTGGTCACGGCTGGATTACCCGCAGTTTGACTTGCTCGTACTCCGGGATTGCCGAGATGGAAGCTAGACAGGAGGGGGCTAGAAATCGGAACTGAGACGAGAGAACGAGCGATGTGACGTAGGAAAGGGAGAAAACGACACCCATTCCTTCTCCGGAGCAAACTTGCATGACAATAAAACGACCCAGCGACTTGGGTCGATCATACATACTCAAGGCGTTAACCTCGTTAGTCGTCATCAGCGACCGAGTCAGGGGGAGAGTGCCACCAGAATCCTCATTTAACCACATATACATGAAAAGCGTATGCAGCAAATATCAAGATCTGGCACGCAAAGGGTGTGAGCTGGCGGGAAAGAAAGGTTACAAACCCTTAGTCTGTTAAATATGCCGCGTCATCGAAGGTTTTTAACGAGTCTACCTTCTAATAAATGCCTAAGAAAATCACGCCCCTTGACAATTCGATTCGATAAATGATCCACCACACAATTCGATTTACAGTTTCCTATAGGGTTGACTTCCATTTAGGACAGCAATAAGCCAAAAAGTCCTTCGTTTCCTTTCTAAAGTATCCACTATCCGACTGCTGAACGTGTTTCTACTGTTAGGTACGTTTTGTCAAAAAAAAAAAAAAATGAACTTGAGTCAGCTGAAAGGAATTGTTTTCTACACAGTGAATGTGGAAGAAAAATTTGTCTTTACCCTCTAAAGCGGCGATGCATGTCCAAGGACATTTGGGACACTATGTTCATTTCTCGGGGAACGAGCCGTACGTATTTTAGCGACACATAAAGCCTGGGGAGGGTGAAAAGTTTGCTGTCAAGAAAACTTGTGGTAAACTTTTAAATATAGTGAAGACGGTTGTGGCATGGTTATTTTCTCTATCGGAAGTTGCATCAAAAACTTCTAACTTGTTAAGCCCGTGGCTGATAGTCTGGCGTGTGCCTCACGCACGACTCTTCCCTTATTCTTAACTTATCGACAAATTTCTCAGAAAAAAAGTGCCGCAAATTTCGAGGGGTTAATTAATTCCAAGTGACGAACGTCAGCTCTTCATAGCTTTCCACGACTTGGTCCAACGCTAAAATATTTCTCTCATGAAAAACTCAGTCGAGTGTCAACACAAACGCATGCAAGAACAAGTAGCATTCCTCATGGTACGATCCGCTAATTGCAAAGTAAACCTATGACTTATTGTGAGCTAATCACGAAACCAATTAGCGCACACGAAGGACCCCCTTTCATGATGAAACAGTGAACCTTTAACAAGAATTAACAAATGCTCACACTTTACAGTACAGAGCGGGGCAAAGCCACGGAGATGACCGAAGAGTTCCATGAATTTAGACATTTAAACTAGTAAGAGAATATCCAAAGTAAAAAAATAGCATAAAATGCGTGTCGATTATTGTGCTAGTACAATCAGCACACATTTTTCCTCACATTGCACACAATCATTGTACATAAATAATTAAGAACTTGGAATTAATTCTAACCACGTGTACTTAGCTTTCCGAAGTCTAAGCTGGCCAGAAAGTTGACTACTTCATTCCACGGTGTTTCTATGTTATCTGAAAGCCTTACCACACACGCCCGTCACTTCGGTAAGATAGAGCTGAGTGTTTTATTAGTTTGAAAAACAGCTCTTTCAACTATATTTACCCTAGACTTGTCTCCAGTATTTCAAAGAAACATTGAACACTTTCCAATTTTCGCTAGTTCATAATTCGTTCCCTTCTAAAAAAATAAATACTCTAAAGTAAACGTGTGTAACAAAGGCGAGCCAACACTTCTCTTAATCAGAGGCAACACTTCCTTTCGAACTAAAATCCTGTCACAGAACTTGCGAAAGCCTCTCTATCACCATCGCAAAAAGTCTCCTGCAGATTTCTGCCATCTTTATTTTCCTCGACAAGTCAAAAGCACATCTTTTGCCACCCGGTTTAACCTCCCTCGATTCTCTTTCTCTCCTCAATCTCGTATTCTTCGATTTATTGTTTTAATGCCCTGCGATATAAAATACTCCAAGCGACCACGGGGAAAAAATATTACGTCTGATTTTTGCGTGAGGAATGGTACGTATAATAAATAACTTTCTTCTTCCGTCTTGGTACAAAAGGCAGCGGGGTTTTTCGGAACGAGAACAAAGAATGTGTCATTTCTAGCGTTCTGAGCATTGTTTAAAAGTCGCGTTTTTCACGATATTTATACAACTTTACATACAGTTTTTGACAATATACGTATTTTATTCCTTACTTTTTCTAGTATTACATATAAAGCTAAACTCGAAGAAATTCTTTAGCGTTTTAACAGCACCATAGCAGGGATGTTGGTTCGGAGGGGGTTTCGAGAGTATCGGAGGCGGGTGGGTCAATACACAATTTTACTGGACATCTGATTTTCGCCTATGTTCACCATTATAACGCACAAATTTCTGTGGGGGGGGGGGGGGGTAGTAAGCCCCCTGGCTACGGGCCCGCATTTTGACAATGACGGAAAGCAAACTACCGAGCAGCCAAGTTTTTCTCCGTTATGTTTGCTTAAGCAAGTGTAAGCTAAAGTGTATACAACGATAATGGCCACGTTACAGAATACGTATTTAGTGGTAAAATAGGTAGAATGCTCCGAGTAATTAATAGGGAAGGATGTTTCCCGGCATTAGAATAAACAATTTGGTGGCAGCAACTATGTTCTCGTTAAACGTTAATGTAGCGATGTCTTTACACATAAATGGAATGTAACCCGCAATTTTTCAGTTGTACTGCCAACACAAAACATTAACGTTGTACACCTAGTTTCCCCAATCTGCGTCGGCACTCACGGACGTTTTTACTACTAGATATTATTCCTAAAGAGCAGAACTAAAGCTATTTTAAGGAATGCCTAACGAAAAATGCAGATCCGTCATTTACATACATTACAGGCATTGGGTTTAAAAATAAATAGATAAAATACACTTATTTGGCTTAAAGACCAAGTAGTAACTATCCCTGGAAAAGTTAAAGTTATTTCACAAGCTTATAACTGTACATGAACCATAATGCATTATCAGCGTTAGCACCTAGCACTTTGTTTATAGTGGTGACGTTAATTCTTTGGCCACAACTTTCAGAAGATTAGTGTTAAGACGAGTAGAAGCTACAGAGCCACTTCGAAAAGTAGCAGGAGTTTCAAAACTGGGAAATAAAAGTTCTTCAATTGACGTCAGTTGGTGCTATATCGAGAAAGCTCCTCGTTGCACCAATTAGTTAACCTAGGCAACCATCGAGCGTTTCTATCCTGCGCATAAAAGTGGAAGAATTCAAAAATGGACAACAGTTTCAAGAGCTTTTAACATCCAAATTATTACGGTGGAACAAATATAGAATGTTATCCAAAAGGAAACATCCTTCCATAATGCGTAGAACATGCAATTGAACAAAACGTAGCAACCAATACATTAAACTTATAAGGAAAGTGGAAACACTATCGGTTTAGGGACGTGTATGTTTGCTTACATTTTCTTAGGTCACAGTTGTGCTCTTTCTGTTATCGACACTTGTTAAAAGGCTGGTAAAGTTCCCATGTTCTACAGGTAGGGCTTTTTCGTGTTCTAATTTTTTTTTAAATAAAAAACTTCACCAAGAAAATTCTCCTAACGCTTACTATATGGTGCATTTTCTTACTTAACATGCTTACATTTGTTTTTATTATTTGTAAGGCTGGCAACGTACGACACATTATCAGCTTCTTTTTCTTCGGTTATTTATTTAGGTTACATGGGTAGGCTATATTCAGGTTTCAGGCTTCCAGATGCCATAGAAAAGGTATAGTGCAACTGAAATTCATACATGCTGAGCTGCAGATATATAAAGTCACAATGAGTAAAATCCAGTGAATAACGCAAAAAGTTGTGAAAAAAAAACGGAGAGACAAAAACATATTTTCTAGGGGAAAAACAGCAAATCTGAACTAAATCAGTTCGTTCACAAAGATACAGCTCGTTCATTATTGGTTCCCGTTTTTATTACAAGTATGCGATAGTTCAATGCAAATCTTAGTTGATTTACATTCATTACAAAACAGGGCACTTTCGCGTTGGTTCACGCACCGTTTTTATAAAATGTTTCGAAGTGAAACATATATTAGTGGGCAGTTTTTTAACTGACAGCCACCAGTTCTCCGTAGTGTTACATGAGCCATGAAAAGAAGAGCGATGCTGCGGAGCGAAATAAATAACGTAATTTTATACAAATAGAACAAACTGTTCTAATCGCAGAAGTATAAACGACTTGGTTGCAATACCGATTAAGCCTGTATAACAGATTACTAATCCATGGCATAATTTAAAGAATATAATAGGTAGACAGTATCGAGCTCAGTGCGCACTAAGTATTACTGAGCTGAAAAACGACTGCGATTAAAGTAAATTATTCTTAGTTAATTTCAATGAATTATTTTATGTGGCCCACATAATTAAAAAGAAAATTGGCTACTTTTTTTAACTTATCTGACACTGTTGGAGTAGCGCTCGACACCCTCCCTCCCCCACCACCATCATTGAAAATGGTCATTGATCTTACCTTTTTTCAACAATGCAGTGATCTTCGGAATCATCTTTCCTAGCTAGTACAACTTCAGGCAATATTCCAGTTCACACACACAAAAAAAAGTATTTTGCGTTTGCCCTACACTTAGTAATATACATTACTCTTTAAACGAACTACTAAAGTGAACCAAAAACCGTACTTGCCAAAGCAGGATGGTCTGGTTAAGCCTCTTCAGGCTGATTTACCTTCACTAGCCGAAGACTTGTACCAATATCATTAGCTACGCAAAATGCACGCCAGGAAACTCGAAAGCCTAGTTTGTGAGATTGCTAGCTCATAAGCGTACTTCAAGCGTTTTAAATTCGTTAGGTTGACTACTTCTGCCGGTAACAACGGTAAATCAGCTTCAATAGCCTTAATAAGGGCAAAGAACTTTGTCTAATGGAGAATTTTTTTTTTTTTTTTTTGCTCGCAGTAATATCTACATTCTAAAAATTTACGAGTTGAAAGTTCGATAAGGTTGTCATACTCGAAGCTGAAATAAAACATTGACACACAAAATTATTCTAAATAGTCGTTCTACATTTCTGACTGACAAAGAAGGCCAATCACGCAACACGCCAAAAAGAGATGGGCCCTATCACAGTTTCTGCATATAAAGAAAGTAGAGAAGTTGCACTTATGTTACGCCACTTGATTTGAAAAGGGAAACTTAATACGAAAATGAAGACAAGGAGACAAAGGGGGGAAAACAATGTCAAAAGGGGTGAACTCCTTGGAATTAAAAAAAAGGAAAAGCTGATCTCAATGTCTTTAGTTGAAACAACGGCAGGACAGTTTGTCGGCAAAGTTAATAACCAGCTTAACTTCTCCCATCTTTCACACTTTCGGCCTTCTCAACACTTCTCCCCTTTTATTCACTGCAACGCTTCTTTTTTTCTAAATCAATAAGTCAGAGAGCATATATACATAAGCGAAGAGCCCTAAAACGCGTAGGACAGGGAAACACGGACACACGTTCCAACATGTCAAACTTCTACGAGTCTTACCCTTCTCGCAACTCTTCCCATGCCCCTAAAACAAAGTTGACGCGAGACTTGATCTCGATTACTAACAAAATAAGAAAAAAAATGGGAAGGGAACAAGAAGGCAAGCTTGCTCCATCTCATTCAATAACTAGATTCAATTCCTTCAACCCCTCCGCCGGAATACGATCACGCCAGAACCCTGAAAAGGGCGCTTTCCTATAGAGACAAAATATATATATATGTATAAAAAACGTGTCAAATATCTCCAGAACGCTGACTTCCTATAGAAGATATAACTCGTTGCCACACAACCCAAATCTTCTGCCAAATGCTGTCAAAAGGTGACCTTTGAGCGATGGACGCGTCAATGGGGAGCGAAACCCCTAACACAGTTTCTAATAAAACCTGTTCCTACTCACTATCACCTCCCATCCCACCACCCACCCCACCACCCAAAAAATAAAAAATAATAACGTAGACATACAGCTAAGATTCTGCTCCAAGATGTGTTTTGACCCTGTGCAGTGCACCGAAACAAGCACACGAGCTAAAAGCTATATGAAAAGCTCTTATTCTCCTTCCCTTAATCCAAGTTGGGGTTCTTTCCTCAGAGCGGGTATTTTCGGTCGACTTGCTCTGCTTCTGAGAGCTTCAAACTTAAATCAAAAGTTCCGCGAAGTCCAGTCCAGTCCAGTCAGTTAGCAAGCAAATGTTGCTGCTCCTCCAACTCAATCTCCCTTTGCCTCCCCTTGGAGTTAAAGAAAAATCACCACGCCGGGCCGTCTTCACTCTTTCAACCCGCAACACCCCGTAATTCCCTGCCGAAGTGTATGAAATTCTGGGAGGAAGCTGCTCTTTGGAACGATACCAAATTCGCCTCGTAACTTGTCCGCCAACCAACAATGAACACTCTTGGCCCGCGAAACGGCTCCATGTAAGCAACAAACATACGGGAATGTCCCAGACGCGGGATGCTCGTCACGAATTGGTAGTTTAGATATTACCCCATCTCACACAATTCGCATTGACTCTGAACGCGGGACGCCGCTAGCCCAAGCTTCTACGCCGTTTTTTCTCTCCCCACACAAGTTATTTTAATGTAGAATAATAAAACTTCTTCGCACAGCCGTTACAGATCAAAGCGTCGCTCCGTCTAGTTGACGCTCTACGTCTGCTTTGAACTTCGAAATGAGTCAAAACCAAGAAGAAAAAAGGCAATAAGTGTCAAGGGGTTATAGAGAAAAAATCAGCAAAGAAAATATTGTCCCGAAACCAGAAAGCCAATCAAGACTAAGAATGGTGTTGACAGCTTTCGCGTACATCAATAATCCTTCCTCTTTTTTTACCACTCCTCCTAAATGCCCATCTACCACCCCAGAGTCCCAAAAAGAACTTTCTTAGTCCATTTCCAATCCTGACACACCTACTTTTTTTGGGGTTCAGTAGCAGTTTCTTATCCGCAATAGTAAAGAAAGACGGTTTCGCCACTTGTCAATAATGGATATAGGCTTGCTACTTTACCACCCAGCTTTTACAAGCTTGCTAACCGAGCAACACTTCGAGATGCAAGTAATGGTCTAAGCTTCCATGCCGTTGTTTGTCTCCTTTTTGTTGCTTCTGCCTTCGCAAAAACGACTTGTATCCCCTTCGCCCAAATAAAGTAGAGATTTTCTCTTCTTTGGAAGAGGTATTCATTTTCGCAAAGAAAATGTACCTTTTTCTTTTGTTTTTGACTTGGTGATCCCATTGTCAACTTCGAAAGCTTTGTAGTCCAAGTTTTACGACACCTCACCAACGGAAGATTTGGGGTGAGGTGGGTGCAAATGGCGCTATAGTTCCATTTAACAAGTGTACCGTTTTTCATTCCTGTGATGTGATTTTTTAACAGAAAAACGCCTAAAATACGACAGATGGGACGCAGTTCCAAGATATTAATGGCCAAAAAGGTTGAAAATAGATTGGTCAACGACGGCACCTGCTTAATCTTCTCTTCCACAAAAAAAACTTTAGCTTTCCTCGACCACTTTGAATAATAAATGAGTCCTAAAGTTTACCTCCAACTGGGGCTATTGTACGTTCTTGTCGAAGAAAAATACAGAAGCGGAAAATAATAGATAGATAATCTTTCATTTTTGCCTCTTGAGCAGTCGCATTTTTCTTCATTTTGGAAGGAAAATGTCTACAGGACAGTTTTTAGCTCCTGCAAGCGACCTGTTCTATTTTTCTTTTCTTTCCACGGAAATTCCTTCTCGTTTTTTACATAACAAAGCCGATAAATCAGAGGGAAGATGAGGCTTTTCGTTAAAGATGGGTTCCTCTACAAAATCTCTGATAATAAGTTTCACGCAATATTTTTTTAAGAGGATAAACGTGTTGAGCGATGGATTTGGGGCTTTAGAGATTTGTTTAGAGGATCCTAGGTTTTGTGATGGATTAGGCGAGATGCGAGAACCATATGCGAGTGAACGCGTGTGTGCTAGTGTGTTCGGTCTTGCGAACCTTCAAGGTAAAGTTCTTGGGAAGAGGAGGCCACGATATCGTAAAAAAGGAAAGGAGTTCTAGGAGATTGGTGACAAAAAATAAGTGCTGACCAAAAGCTGATTTAGACATATTTTCACCTTTACGAGCCTGACGGATGAGAGGCTTTACAAGACGTGACCATATTGACGTCTCCAACGATTTTAGTTCAGTGCCCCGAATAAGACAAATAGCAAAGTAAAGGGCAAAGGGCGCGCCAGATTGGAAAATTGCAGAGCGAGACACCGGAGAAAAGAGTAGATGAAAGCAAAAAAGAAGAAAGTTATAGATGACTCGTTTCTTTGGAAGTCCCAAGAACAGATAATGACGCTGCTCAGAAGCATCAGGGGAGAGAAATTATTTCGCACGAACGAACCACCAAACCCGAATGAGTGAAAGAGACGAAAGTGCTAATGGAAACGAGATACATGCACAAAAAAGAGGTAAGAAGACACTCAGAACAAGTAAAATCGCTCTGAGAAGACAAAAGCCTTGTTTGATGGCCGCATGTGTAAACGCTAAACGGGTTAGAACGTACAGTTCCGACACTTTTTGAGCATAAGCTTACCATGTCGACACATTTGCATAATCAAACGTGGGCTTCTAGCGCATAAATTGCGCTGTAATCGACGTAGTGTCAGCTTACATCAAATAGACCCCAAATGCAGTAGTTTTCGTGATAAGAATAATTAAAGCTTAATACAGAACTCGAGGATAAAGATATGCTACTAAGTCTCTCAAAAGGTGGCAGCAGCAACTAGTTAGGTGGAAGTAATAAGTAATATTTTTAGTTACTGCGTAAATAAAACTGGACAGGTTAAACAGTAGAAAATACCCGATGTAGGGCGAGCAACCAAGCTAGTGCGACACGAGCTAAGCTCGGCTGGGATTATTTGGTAACAGAAAAGTCTAAAACAGTTAATCTTCCAAGAGTGCTTTTCGATAAAAAATTACAAACATTAGATCTATCTGCAGATATCAAAGCGGAAGTCCTATAACAGACTTGTGTCCAGTAACAGAGATTTTTCGTTGGGAAAGTTAAACCAAAGCGGAGTTGATCGGACTTTTAACTCATTGTTGTTGATTCCTGACGGCCCGCACAGGGCAGGATTCTTTTGCACCCGATTCCAGAGCACAATTTTACCCCCATGACTGGAAAAGTCGCTTTAAAAGTTTTCCAATTTAGATGTACTTTTGTTTTGGAAAACATGAGTGGACTTCATACAATCGTCACATTAGGGTGACAAATCGTCACATTAGGGTGACAAATCGTCACATTGGTCACATTAGGAGCTTCGGAAAATAATCCTTGCAAGAATTTTTTTCTCCATGTTTAAAACTAAGAATTTTTCGAAAAACTTGACGATATAGCAATCACACGTTTAAACTAAACTTCACCGTCACAAAAGTCTTCTTTTAGATTCTGGAGTTCCACACGCTGAGGGGCTATTAGCAGCACCGTAGGAAATTTTAATTAAAACTTGAAGGCAATGTTAGAAATTCCGTGAAAATATTTTCTGAAGAAGTTTCTTTTGAACAATAATTTACTGCGTATATCGCTGAGCTCTTAAAGAAAAATAAAAGGACAAATTAAGAAAAGTAAATCTGAAACAAACGAGTCCTGAAACTTCAGCAGTCCACCACACACCTTCACCACACCACCACCACACACTATGATTGGTAGACCTAGTAGGATTTCTTTCTTGTGCCTTTAGACAATCGAAAATTTTTCAGTTCTTTCAGTTACGTGACATTTCCGATGGGCGAGTTCGTCACATAGCACGGATGCCAAATCTTTGCAGAATAAATATACAACACATTCAAAGAATTTCTGGGTTTGGTACAATTTTGGCTGATTACATCAGGAGAGTTAGAAAACCAGGTATTAAGACTACGTAAATGTACCGTCCAATTTATTTAATATATTTCGATGTTTTCTTTTTTTAAAAAAAAAGCTTTTAAATTAACTTTTCAAGATAATCTGTAAAATTTTTAAGATAATATATTTTTTTTTTAATATTTTAGTTTCTTCTCTTTTGCGCCCCCTTATTGCTGCGCCCTAGGCCAAGGCCTACGTTGTCCTTTAGGGAAATCCGGCCTGGGCATGAAGATGGCTACCATCACGATGACTTTGCGAAATTTCTTCCGAACGTTGAGAGCGTGTGATCGAACACTTTCCATGCGTGATTTTATTTATTGTTTAAATTCTTTTTATTGTTATTATTACTATTATTTTTTACAGGTAAAAGAACAAAGGGGGTACTGGGACCTATGGCCCACCCTGCATATATAAAAACGACACAGTGATTACTCAAAATAACAAAGATTTTCACCTAAATTTCTACCTTGAGAATAAATACAAGGAGTACGCAGATATTTAGTCATGCTTAATTTACTTAAAGTTGAGGATGCCGTAGGGCACACATACAATCGTATCTACACTTAACTGAATAACGGTTATTTGAATATTCTGTCCAAATGAATGGAAAGTTGAATGCCCACATAATTCACTGTAAAGCTATGTAAAGCTATTTTTCATTATTAATTAATGGGCTATTGGATTATCTGTTTATTTAGAAAGCATTTTAACCCCCACTTTACAATTCCGACTAATATTTTTATTTATTCGAAAAAACGGTCTTAGAAGTGAGTTGGGGGAAAAACATTCTACAGCATTTACCTAAGTCAACAATATTACGTGCGTAAATCTAACTTCGAACTTCATTGCAAATTTTATTTATTACAGTTTTCGCTAAACTCTTCAAACTCGGCATTTAGAAAATGTGGTCCCAATTTTGATTACCTGGGCAAAATTTTCCTAATGAATTCCACAGTGGAATGAAAACAACCCCTGGTTTGAAGGATGGGCGAAAATTTGAATTCAGAAGGCCTAAACCGAAAAGTTGCTAAAGCTTATCAAAATACAAGGATGCCATTCCTTGTCGATAACATAGCCTTGCAAAAATACGGGAAAACACACGTCGGTATATTATCCGTAGGGCATCATGCCTCATACTTTGGACGCTACTTTTCCATTACCCCGCCTTAAAGCTTGATTATCTTAATCTACCGGAATCCAACCTAACCTAACTATGTCTGACAAAGCCTTATCATAATTAACTTATTTGATCCCATTTTACCGCATGTAACGGAGGCAACAGGTTATGATGAAATTTACGCAAAAAGCTAGGCTAGTTAAATGATGTTAAGTTAGGTCAAGTCTAGGTATGGCTTAGCTAAGTTTATATAAAACTTTAGTGCAATTTATACCCGCCAAAAGCGTTTCTGAAAAATCAAAGGCGGAATAAACCTTCAGTACTCATTAGACCAACAGAAATATGCTGATTCATAATGCGGAACTCAGCATACGGAATTGGACAGTGGAAGTAAAGCATGGTGATACACATCGGATGGGACCCATTACAGCGCTTTTCCTGTCATACACAATTGGTACAGTACCTGGTTTTAATGTAGAAACTGTGGCATTTTAAACGCCTGGACGTGAGGTAGAAATATTGTCCAATTTCGTAGTTTTATGTCAGGAAAACACTATGCACAATTCGAAAACGGAAAGGTTGTCGCAAGTTGTAAGGACGCGAATTTAGACTGGCGCGGTTCGCAAGTCACAGTCGCGGTCTGACTGTCTCTCTGGACCAATCATTTTCAAGCCTTTTGTTGCTATACTGTTGTTAGCGCTTGTGTGAATCCCTTTCACTGAATGGCTTTTGCTCCTTGTGCTCCCTCAATCTTCTGAATTTAGCAGGTACGTTAAAGCTTGCAGAGTTCAATAAAATACGTAAAATACTTGCAGGATGGATGATGAAGTTCAAGCTATCGAACCGAATGGCACTGTGAGCCAGTCTAATGTTGCCCCTGGTTCTCAGGCTCAGGAAGCAGACACTTCAGGTTTATATCCGTTTTCACATTAAATTAGTATATAAAATGTTCATAGTATGAAATATATGATAATTTTCGTTTTAGTAATATATTCCATATTTCGTTAGCTCGCACTACTCAGCAACCACAACCTTCGAAGTATGCTCAGCTTTTGGCGGTGATTGAAGACATGGGCAAAGACATTCGTCCAACTTACGCTGGAAGCAAAAGTAGTGCTGAACGACTCAAAAGAGGCATTGTTCACGCCCGCATTTTAGTGAGGGAGTGTTTACTAGAAACTGAACGCAGTGCCCGTCAATAGGGCTTGTCTCTTCAATAAAAACTCGATTACTCTTTTTCAAAAACTTGATCATGCCTTCTAAAGTGACCAGTGTGGGCACATGGGACACGCAACTCTACGCTGACTCCGTGGAATGTGTCCCTAGAGACAATTGTAGCTCCTATTTTGTATGTGGCACGTACCAATTGTTAGAAGATTCACCGGAAAAAGAAAGAATTGGAAGAATTACTCTGCATAGCACAGATTTCTGTAGCGACGCTTTGAAGCCCTTGTGTACTGTAGAAACCCCAGGCGTTTTAGATCTCAAGTTCAACCGCAGACTGTCAGAAGAAACGCCTCTTTTGCTCGCATCAGCGAATGCTGCAGGTTGCTTGGCTGTATACACAGTCAACCCCGATACTCCCTCCATTAGCCTTCTTTCGTCTCAACCCGTTGTAGAAGACGGCTTAGCATTAGCCTGCGACTGGTCGTATCACTCCTCATCATGCCTAACCGTGAGTGATTCTAAAGGATGTGTTTCGCTAGTCCAGTATCATCAGGATCAACCCCGAGTTGCTAAGACGTGGAAAGCCCATGATTACGAGGCTTGGACTACTGCCTTTGATCCGTCAGATGAAAATGTCATTTATTCAGGTTAGAACGCCGTGCAGCTACATGTTTCTTTATCTTATGCAATGAACTTTCCCAAAGGTGGCGATGACTGTCTATGGAAGGGATGGGATGTTAGAATGGAAGGAGCTGTCTTCACGAACCGTCAGCATGCTATGGGCGTGACTTGCATTCAAGGGTCGACCCATCACGCTAATATCCTGGCTACTGGGAGGTATGAACGCATACGTTTTGCATAAGACTGAGGTTTTAGTACCATTTTCTGTTTTACTCCACAGTTATGACGAACAGTTGCGGATTTGGGATAAAAGGCGTTTAAAAGCTTCGCTGATGGAACTGGCCGTAGGGGGTGGCCTTTGGCGTGTCAAATGGGAGCCCTCGGAAGGAAACTACTTGCTCATTGGTGCAATGCATAATGGGTTCCATATCGTCCAGTACGAACCTGATAAAGCCCTCCAGCTGGATGCCTCTTTTATGGAACACGGAAGCTTGGCGTATGGTTGCGACTGGAGTTGGAATCGATCTTTGGGTACTCGAGAACGGGGTTTGGCGTCTTGTTCGTTTTATGACCATCTTTTGAAATCATGGACGTGGGAAAGTGAATTTTGACAATTTTTTTTTTTACGTCTGGAATCTTTGTAATTTGTCTGTGCGAACGTTTTGGTCCCTTGGTAAAACGATAACACACATTAGAATACAAAAGTAGACATTTCATGGATTTCAACATCACATGCCATGTCGTTGCTACTGCGCTACAAACAGTCGTATAATATTATGTTACAATACCAACAAAGGGCATCTTTCCTTCGACAGTCTTCCTCTTTTACGTCCATTGAGCATAATAAATTAAAGCTAGCTCGCTATCGTCTTTCCCTCTACACTACATCAGGCAAAGGAGGAGGCGGGGCCAGTTAAATAATTTAAAAACCAAATAACTTAAAAATTAACAACGTCCAGATTAGATTACAATCACGTCAGAAGATAATGAATAAGGCCAACAAACAAAAAAGGGGCATAAATTATCATGGTTTAGCTTAGGGCACAGCCCCAACAATTCTTTCCTTCATTTGGTTCCTGCCAATGCAAAGGACAAAAAAATAATTAAATTACATCGCCCGTTTCTCCCTCCCTCTTTGCCGGTGAAACCAGAAAGAACGGACCAGACCACACGTAAGTCTACTTTAATTATCAAAGTCACATATAAATCGTCCCGTCCCCTTTTGGGGCAAAGGAACGATTGGCACTGCACTGTCGCCTTTCTTTGTCAATTAAAACAACAGTTTGATGAAAACTTCAGTCTACCACGCATTCGCACATGCAACTAGGCGCCAAGGCAGTGCAAGCTCGACGAGAGCGACACAACGCCCATCTTCTCTTGGTCGGGACTTCGTCGCTCATTTGCGACTTGGCAAAATTTAAAAACACCTAATAAAATATCCCAGGATTAGTATTAAAAGTAATCAGAATCACAATTCAGTCATTACTTGTTCTAGTGTGGTTTGTCCTACAGAATAATCTTCTATTTGGAAACGTGCTTTGGCGCTTTCCATGACGCCAAACACACGTGCCCAAGACAAACCTCGGTCCGGCACGTGGTAGTGTACAAGCCCTTGATGGTAATCCTTCAACTGGCAGCCTATTGAAGGGTAAATGAAGATAAGTTACGTTTCTCAAGTGAATAAATTTCATAAAAGACCAAAGAAATGACACAAACGTGTTGTCCTTACCAGGGAAGTTGGTCTGGATGTAATCCATAAGGGGTCCCATGTCGGGGGTGGGAGTGGGCGTCACGGTGGTGACAACGGCTTGACCCGTTGACCTTTGACTGCCCGAGCGCAAACGCACTTCACCTGCACCTGACTTGAGTTCTGCTACTGGCGCCATGCTTAAAGGTTCTTCCCGGATTTCGGAAGGGCTGCTTCGCACTTTGGCGATAACGGTGTAGCCCTGGCCGAACTTATTTTTCAAGTGTTGGGGCGAGCCTAAGCACTTGAACTGGCCATTGACCATGATGGCCAGTCGAGTGCAAAGCGCTTCGCATTCTTCCATGCTGTGCGAGGTAAGTACGATGGCTTGGCCGTTGTCTCGCACTTTTGCGATCGTATCCCATAACTGTCGTCGAGCCACGGGGTCCATTCCAGTAGTTGGTTCATCCAAAAACACAATCGGAGGGTCACCTACCAACGCGACTGCTGTGCTCAGCTTCCTTTTATTACCACCACTGCCATAAAAGAAACAAAAAATGAATAACCATGACAGCGGAACGAAGGAAACCACTTGAAAAGAAAAAGAAGGGAAATGCATACCTTAAGTCTTTAACTTGTTTGTGGATGTGTTCTCTCAGCAAGAACTTGTCAGTCAAATCTTCTATCAAAGCTTCAATGCGTCCCTCATCCACTCCACGTAACCTGGCAAACATGCGAAGCGTTTCCCGTCCAGTCATTTCCTCAATGGTAGCATCAAATTGGGGACAATAACCCAGTCGTCGCTGAACTTCTTTGATGCTTCCCCGAATGCTGTAACCATCCAAAAATGCGTCGCCTGAAGAGACCAAAGCATCTCCAGTTAACATCTTGAACGTGGTCGTTTTGCCTGCTCCATTGACTCCCAACAAGCCAAAACATTCGCCTCTCCTTACTCCCAAACACAGCCGGTTCACGGCCAAGAAGCTTCCATCGTAGTACTTGCTCAACTCCCTATAAAACAACGGATAAATTCTCAGGTCTACGCAATATATCTCCTCCTTTACCTAATCACAAGGTTGTTGCTGTTCAAGAGGGTCGAAAGAGGAGTGCCAAGGATGAGATCCCTTTCCTTGGCTACATCACTGTCTTCAGCTACGACAACTTCTCCGTTTTCGGCGTCAATGCGTTCGTCTTGCAAGGCAGCAGGCGGTTCGCTGTAAGCACGCATTAAGAAGTACTTGATTTTCTCGCAAACTTTCAGCTCCACCAAGAAGAGTATGAAGAAAAAGATGCAACCATCCACAGCTAAGAAGACGAGCATACGGCCAATACCTAGACCGTCCCATCCCAGCAAGTTCTCATTATACTGAACACATGGCGACGAACCGCACTTGCCCGTGTCTGTAAATTCCAAGATAAAACAAAATAAGGCTCTGCTTTATTAAATCCGAAAAGTCGATTTACTTTTGCAACAGGGATTGGGTTTAATGCCAGACTCGCACGCCATTTGGATCCATACGTTGGTACAGTACTCAACAGCTTTGACGTTGGTATACAGGTTGTTGAAACCCATTCCGAGACTGTAGTTGGGCAACACGAGGAAAACCCAGTCCAAAATTTCGGAAACGTTCACCAAGTCAAGCTCGGGAATCTGAAGGATCACTACCGTGATTAACGTGGCCATTCCTGTTAAAATAAGAATGTTTACTAATGAGTAGCCGAACAACGTGATACAAAAAGAAAAATCCTGAAACGTACCAGTGAAAATGTTGAACATGGTAATACGGGTAAATCCAGAAGCCGGGATGGAGAAAACGAAGGAAAACAAGTACATAAGTGGGAGCATGGCCCATCCGAAGACAACGAAGAGGAGAAGCATGCGTCCCTGTTGTGCTGCGGTCACGTAGCCATCTTCTTGGAAGGCGATAAAAGTGAGGAGGATACCGAAGCACGGAATGAGGAAGTTAACAAAGTCCCAGGCGAGGTTAGCCAACCAAAATGTGAGCACGTGCACACCGCTGACGTACTGCAGGTGCTTAGCTTTGGTCACACGTTCTTTCACCAAGAACAAGAGGAAGCTGGCCGCCAAAAATGCCATGCCGAATGAGATATTGAAGCCAACTTGGAAGCCCAAACTGTTGCTGGAAGTGTCATGATTGAGTTTGCTGAAATCATCGTACGGGAGGGGGTGGTTCGTCACTGTGATGGTGTAGTCTTCACTGCCTGTGTAGAGTTGTAATAGTGCGTTGTGGAGCAAGCTAAGGGTCACGGGTGGTGCGTGGAATGGTTGGTTGTTGAACCACGAAATGGCTTTCAGGTGACCGTGCTCTTTTCCTGGTAAGAGGGTTAAGCCAGCGATGTAGTGCATGCTAACACCGGGCAAGTCTTCAGCGGCCTTTTCCACGTAATAATCGGTCATGGTTTCCCCTTCGTCGACGAAGTCGATCTTGTTAGCCGCTGAGCCGTTAAAAAGCTGCGCATAAGAAGCTGCGATATCGTAAGCCAAAGAATCATTAGCTGCGACTTCGATAGACGTCACGGTTCCCATATATTGCTAGAAAAAAAGAAAACAAATCCTCAGTTATGAAGATCTTAAAGATCATTACGAAAACTTACATCCAAGTTAGGCTGCAATGGGCGCGAATCTTCCACTCCCGGTAGAGTTTGTACCACGATAAGGCAGATGATCAAAAAGAACACGGGAATGATGATTTGAGCAAAGAACAGGAGCCAGTTACGGAAGATGAAAACACATTTCTTGACCAACATAGCCCAAAACTGTTGTAAGAACAAGGCAAAGCCTTTCTTGCGGTACGTTTCAACAAGCATCTGAACGGAATAAGAGTGACTGGTCTTATAAAAACTGGATGAAACCTCGCTGGGTAGGGAAGATTCTGGAAAAGCAAAGCGTCTCATTAAGTAACTGTCCAATTTTGCAAAATAAACTCTATTTTCAGGGCAGGATACGTACCTCCAACCAGAGAAGCACGATGTGTTTCCGAATCGGGAGACTGGTGTCGAGAAAACGCTTTGGTGATAGACAAGCGAGAACGTTGACCAGGTTGTCCGTCGTCAGACATGACTTCGACTTCCGCTTCGGCGGCTTTTTCTCCCACTCTAAATATTACATTTTTATTAGTTTTATGGTACTGATTTTTCGCATCGTGTTTTTTTATTTATTTATTTATTTTTTTGTATGTGTTTTTTGTTTCTTTACATACCGAATGAAAACTTCCTCCATCGTTGTGACCGAGGCACCATAACTGGAAATACCCAATTCTTCTCTTCTGTTTTCAAGTTCCAGGAATAGTTGTTCAAAAACGTGCGAGCGATCGCTGGAAAGAACGTAGGACAATTCCGCGCCCACATTCTGGTCCACTACGGCTTCAGGAATGTATTTCCTGATGACCTGAGTGACGCGGCTGACGTCACAGCTCACATCCTTGACAATGACCAGATGGTAACCAGCCCCGTATTTCTTCTTCAGGAACAAGGAAGAGCCACAGCACTGAATTTGACCTGAAGCCATGATCGCGATGCGATCACCCAATAAGTCGGCTTCTTCCATAAAGTGTGTCGTAAGCAAAATGGTTCTCCCGGCCTTTTCAGTCTATAAGGAAAACTCTCATTTAACACTAGAACTTTTCATCGTGCCAGACAATAGTCGAAGTAGTTTACCTGTAACAAGTCCCAAGTGGATCGTCGTGCTGAAGGGTCCATTCCAGAGGTGGGTTCATCCAACATGACGACTTTCGAGTCACCGCACAACGCAATGCCGACTGAGAGTTTACGTTTCATGCCTCCCGATAAAGTACAAGACATAGCGTGTCGTTTATGCTCTAGCTCCAAGGCTTTGATCATACGGTCGCTTTCGGCTTTGACGCGGTTGGCAGAAAAGCCTTTCAACTGGAAAAAAATCAATGTAATTTAGCAAACTATAAACATTTTCAAATGGTTCAGTACCTTGCAGAAAAACTCGAGGTGTTCTTCAACTGTAAGTTCGTCAAAAAGGACGTCGTGCTGAGGGCAAAGGCCCAAACTGCTTCGTACACCCTGAATGTCTTGGCAAATATCGTAGCCATTCACCAACGCGGTACCAGCAGAGGGTGGGAACAGGCCTGAGAATTACAGGAAAGAAAATAAATTTTATGCTCTCTCTAAAATAAGTACATGCATACCTGTCAACATGCCCATGGTGGTCGTTTTACCAGCTCCGTTATGACCCAATAAAGCGGTGATTTGATTCTCGTAGACGTTCATGTAAAGATTATTGACAGCCAAGCGTCCTTTACTCTTGTATGCCTGGAGAGAAAGCAAAGACCAGAATGAATATCAAATCCAAAGACCACAACGAATATCAAATCCAAAGACCACAACGAATATCAAATCCATAATGAGGGAACTCAAGTTTTTACTTTGGTCAAACCCTTGATTTGAATGCCAGTTGGCAAGCCGACAGGTTCCTCTTCAAAGAACTCGGACGAGGAAGGTTTGCCGGCCATCATGGAAGCATTCAGCCGTGAGTCATAACTGCTGCCACACCAATAATTTTTCTGTAAAAAGAAAAATGCCGCGGAAATGGCAAATTAGAATTATGGGCCATAAAATACCATTGACAAAACTTACTGTTAAAGGGAAGTACCACGGTTTGGGGATACCAAACTCGCCAGGGAACACCGCTTCGATGTACAGAGCCAAGAAGAGGTAAATAACGGCATCAATGACCAGAATGACAAGCACTTCGCCAAAGCAGAAGTCGTCGTCAGGCGAAATGCCCTTCCATAAATTGTCCCATTGTACTCCAGCACCTTTTTTTCAGCAAAACAAAACGGAGTTAAGTTTAAATGCGACTTACAGCTACGCTGACAGCAAACACAAAGCTTGGAAAAAAAGAAAACTTACTCGCTCCTTCGAACATGGTGATCAATTGAGAGGCAAACGCCATGGCAGTGTTGGACAATAAACAGCTCAAGATCTTAGTGCTATGGGTCAGGCTAGCATATCGGATTTGGAGGAAAAAGTAAGGGCAGTAAGACACAAACCAAATGATGCCTGCTCCAGTGGCTGCAGAATTAGCTGCAAACAGGAAAACAAAAATTAACATTCACATTACAGCTGAGATACCATGGATGCCATGAACAGGTTAACGTACCTTTGGAAAAAAAGACAGTCATAAGGAAGCAGAAACTGATGCTCGTGATGGTAAAAACAAGCAGGAAGACGAAAAACAAAGTTCCGTCCGATTTTTCCAAAACTGCCAAGCTCCCTTCGCCATACCAGCGAACTTTCAGGAGGACGGTAATAAAGAAGATGGTCACCACAAGGAACAGGAAAGACTTGATGAACCAAGCAGTCCAATGGAGCCAGTTGGGCAATCCCATCATTTTCATGGATTCCTATTAAGAAGGCGAATAGTTACGGTAAGGCATAGTTACAAGTATTCCTCGAACGTGTACCATAACAAATAGATATTTTTATATAAGGTCTTGGTCATTCTACTCCTCATTATCATCACCCATACAACATCTTGACCCAGTTTTCTTTCCCCTTTTTGCCTTGCTTAGCCTTGAGTATTGTAATCCTCGCCCATTCAGGAGATTACGTCACAAGGTCACATAGTACGAGTGCCTAGTACCCGTACGCAGAACATAACGGAACAGATATTTGGAGAAATAAAGAGCCTTCCAAAAAGCAACGTCAATCTGTGGCTTACGCCTATCGCGTTATATCTCCTTTTGATTTGGTTCTTTTGGTGGTACTACGCGTAACGGAATATCTTACCTTTAGACGTTTTTCTTTTTCATGAACCACGCTTTTGACAATGTTCAACGCCGGGTAAATAAAGCTGAGCATGATGATAAGGGGAAGCCATCCTTGCAAAGCCACCAAAAATTTGTCATCGGCGTAAGGTGGATAGGGGTAACGACACATATAGACATCAATGTTGCTTAGGTCTCGCCCGGAAAGGGTTTCCGTTAGGACACGGCTGATTCCATGCTGAAGCGTCAAGAATCCTTCGCGATAGTAACCTACATCGAATGCACATTTCGCTTTAATACCTGTTCTTGAAAGCTGGCCAATGTCCACTACTACTCTTCATTATTGTTTTCCCCTCTTCTTTGGCATCTCTTCCTTTTTCTTACCTGGGTTTCCTCCTTCGGTTTTATTCTTGTAGCGAGGTCCAGGTAGTTGGAAAACGGGGAACTGAAAGTCGGTCATCCACGTCTCAACCGGGGACCACGGGCTACGGTCAGGATTGTCCAGTCGGGGACTTCCCTTTAGCCGGATTTTAAACTACAGAGATGAAAGCAGACGTTTAGTGTTTTCTCTTTCCTTTCCGTATTTTCTCTCGTTGATTCTCGAAGAAAGCATGCGGTGTGCTGCTTACCTGGATGTCTGGCCCAAATCGGGTGCCATTTTCCAAGAATTTGCCAGTGAAAACAATTCCACCTAAGTAGTCGATGGAACTGGAATTGAACGCTTGGTTATAATTGGCCATAATATTGTCAACCATATCTTCTTCGTTAGCAAAACCATGTCCTAACAATATAAGCCGGATATTAGAAGAAAAAGTCTGGCAAAGCTATAAGTCCAAACACCACCTTCAGTTTTGACGTGAATGCGCTTAGCCAATTTGTCCATGACTTGTTGAACGGCAGTATTGTTGGGAGCCCATGCTAAAGGCCAACGACTGGGAAATAACTCAAACGGTAACGCCGTGGGTAACGTAGCCGCTAAGGAGGCGTATTGCGAAATGTCGGGAGTCTCAAACTTGGCCCCGACTTTAGGCAAGGGGATGTTGAATATAGACGTCCTATAGTGATCACGCACATCAATCAACCGGTACAGTTACGAAAAATTATAAACAACAAACTTACTTGGGAATGTACGGCAGGTTCGCGATGGAGTAGTCAGGGTACACGGTAGAGTTGGCATAAAATTCGGCAGGGGCCAAATCACGAATAACCACGAGTAATGAGGCGAAAAAGACAGGTAACACAATCTCTGTACAGGTTTGGATCTTGTGTCGCTTTTGCACAACCCAATTTTTCCATAGCAGCAAGCCGAGTTTGCTCGCACCAGCCGCGGGAGCTGCCGGAATCCCGCTTGCGTTCGTCGATAGGCCCATACTTAACCGCGAACCAGACTGATTCACAAAAATCGGCTCACACCGACCATGTTTGCTAGGTTCTACTTTGCTGTCAAGTCCACTCGGTCGCTTCATTGACACCTGTTGGACGTTAGGCTACTGTCTTTTGAAAACAGTCTCTTGGTGTAAAAAGTTCTGTGGTTTGTTATTACACGACAAAACTGCACAAGGAAAACTCGCGCGAAAACCAACCGCAGTTTTTTCTCAACGAAAGTAGGTGAGTGCACACTAACGGTTATATCCCATCACGTGACTATTGAGTCATTGATTGTTCCTTGGTTGCTGTCGGTTGACACTGCTCATGGTGTTCCGGATCTGCAAGATAAGATGGAAACAAATGAACTGTCTGGACACAAATGGCTCACTGGTGAACACACAATACTATAAAGAATGTTACGGCGGAGCACATACTAAGAACAAGCTAACCTTGACACTAAGGTAAACGGAGCCAAATTCAAGTTCAAGGAGAGACGGGTTTGGTATTGAGTACGGTACTGGTGGCCAAGAAATGGAGAGCACTAGAATAAGACGAGGTATAGGAATGCAACCAGCCCAACTCAGGCCTCCGCCTCCTCCTTTTTTCCTGCAACTTCTTGTAACAGTAATTCCACACTAGCACGGCCAAAGCTGGAAGACGAGTTTTGGCCCCCTGCTAGCGGCGATAAAGCACCGTTAGGTCGCGGGACAACAAGACCTTGGCTTTTACCTTTACCTACGCCCAACCCAGTTCCTCTTCTTATTTCCATATTAATGCTCAACTCGGCACTATTTTCCACTGCCGTTATTAGAAGACCTTTTTTTAAAGAACAAGGAAACGAGGACGTCAAAAGTGACCATAAAAAGTTCTTTCCTTTTCTTTTCGCTCTAGACGACACTCACATTTTTCACGCCATTAAGGAATGTTTGTTAGCACGATAGAAACATGACGGAAATCTAAGTTACTCAAGCGTCCCATATACGCCCTGCGAAATTCGACCTGCGAAAAAACTGGCTAAAAAGAACACAATTCAAGAACTACGAACACCGAAACATCGGATCTTCTTACGTGGGGCATTCCAGATCCCTCACCACCATATCTATGACCAAAGGTCCAAGATCTCCTGCCAAGAAGCGGACAACGAACTTATTATTTTTTTTTTCGCTGTTTCTTCCTACTCGTCTATCTTTAAGATGCCATAATCGTTTTTCTTGGTTATGGCAGCAAGGAAACGAACTCAGGTACGGCCTACCCTGCGGCTTATGGGATGCCTTGACCTGACACCAAAGCCTACATTCTTGGGTTCGACTGACATAACCGGCGAAAAGTTCGGAAACCAAGTACCGAATGTGCTTTGTTGGCGGAATAATAAGCACAGGATCTGCACCGACGAGAACGTACTTGATTGCGGATAAGACAAACTTTCGCTTTTCGGAAGCATTTTTTGTAGATCCTCCATGAGACACGCCTCGTTCAACACATCCTCGAGAACAGAAAACGTGTAAAATGAAACAGGAAGTTCTCCACCCAGTTTGCGTTTCTGCATACAATATGGCATTTATATTCTCGTTTTGAATATTTCGAGAATTGTCGAAATTCAAGGGCCACAGGAAACTTAACAGTATTGGGTTATTATTGCTCATAGACATGCGCGATACAAAAGCTCTTGATTTTTAATACTATAATCAGAAATCGTTTGATCCACTGATTCACTATTTTGTAGCATTAGAGTATTCAAGGCTTGAGTAACTATACAGACCTTGCCACAACGTTATGTAAGCGTAAGCAATCGTGATGCAATCATAGCGATAAGAATGCTAGTACGTTATCTGAAGTGGCATCTAATATATAGCCTATAGATTAATCTCCCCTGCACACTTTACTATAGGTTTCGATACTGAAGTGTATTTTTTTCTACTGAATGTCAACGGGGGACGTGACCTCTCTTATGACTAAACAATAAGAAATCAAGCTTTTAGACACTGAATTAATAAAACAGTAAAAAAGGGCAATAAAGAAGCCGGTCAGTACGAATTTGGAAGAGAGCAAAGCGAAGCATTAACACAGAAGGAGAAAGCCATTAACATCGTACCAGAACAGGTGGCAAATGAACAAAACTATTCGGCCTACATTGTGGTTAGTCCTTACTACCAACTTTGAAGATCGACCTGGAAAACTTCATTTATAGCCGGCACAGCATGTAAACGAGGCTATGGTTTGGGGTTTTGGAAGACGTTTTCGAAGCAAGTAGGTCAAAGAGTGAAGAAGACGAGGAACGCGACGTTGGCGAAAGAAAAGAAGGCACACGCAATCGAAACCTGTTTCTCTGAATGGGATTTTTTCTCCTCAGTGGCTTGATGTGTGTATACGTTAAGGGCCATTCACCTGGCCAACACTGACCCCGAAACAGTTTCACGTTTGCAGATTTCAGAAGAACTTACGACAAGACCAACAGATACAGAGCATTTATCCAAAAATTTCCAGCTCGAATGACTCTGCAAATATCAAAACTAACCGAATCTACCAAATAGTCCACTAGCACTGGCTAACACTTATCGCCTTATCTTTTGTACGACCAAACTTTTTTAGTCTCCTATCGCAGTACGCGAGAAGACTAATGTCGTAATGTGATAAGGCACCAAACACAGATATGAACCCATACACTCCTCTCCCCAAGGCAATGAAGACGCAGATTTGTGAAATCAAAGCTCCCCTTTCCTCAGGAGAAAGCTCGATCCATTTCCGACTTTCTCGCCAAATCGACGGTAAAAAAAGTACTAACCTTTAACTCGGCTAAAAATCTGTCGGAACGGAGGTCAAGGACGTGGATGCGGGACACTGACCCGATGGGGGTTTTGTTTTTAGAATGAGCAACAGCAGCACCTAACGGAACCTTGTTGGGTTTTATTCCTAACGATTAAAACGCCGTCTTTCGTTCTAAACTGGGTCGTTAAAAAAGGTATTCTCAGAAAGGTTCTGAAGGTCAATCAAAGGCCAAGTATGGGGAGTAGGTCAGAGATCGCGTTTAAACGGTATGGGGAAGGGAGGTTGTAAGAACCCGTTTCGGACGATTAACCCCCTATGAAAAGAACACATCGAGAAAGCCTTGGTACCGCCCTCACCTGCGCCCTTCACAAAGGATACTTCGTACATTTCACAACACCTGCGAAAGCCCACGCTCGTGAAAATAGAGAGGCCTGATCGTAGTTTTGGCACCGAGTGGAATTTTACCTGTACTTTGTATTTCTCTAACGGGTCCTAGCCGTGTGGTTACGCGTTGAGGTCACCAACTTCCCTATTCTCGTTTCCCCAGGCCCAGCCATGCTAGGCAAACCAGCGCGGGGATACGCGGCAGTTACGCAAAGAAGCGTAGCGCATATCACTAACAAATAACGGGCCTTCTTTAGGACAGACTTTTTGTTCAAGTTCTGTTCAGCTTATCCGTTTGATAAGGTAACGATCATTTTCACCCTCTACACAAATACCCATAGAGAGAAAGGACAACACTTACCAATGCGAGAAGTTATAAAGTCCTCTGATGTCGAAATCAGTATTTCTGCGTGTATGTAAACGAACGTTTCGCACACAAAAATCCAGAAAATGCGAGATAAGTAGCACTGTACACCAAGATAACGGTTCCACTTCGGTAAGGAAAAATAAATTAGGAAATAAATTAAAAAGAATTTATAACAGGTAAGCTTAGAAGCTGCTTCGTGCCATGCAGTGTTGTCAATGGTCTCGCACCGTACTCTCAACAACGTTTGAGTGTGTTGTGGAGAGGTGCTCGACGTGGATGGCAATGGCCCTTTGACTTCCTGGTTAGCTTTTCCTAACCAGGGGAACTTAATAGACAACGGCTTAGTACAGAACGCCCGCCCAACTCCCAGAAAAGAGCGCCCACAGCTACTTTAAGGCATCTACTGTCCAGGTAGAAACAGGTGGGGAAAGAAGACTTTGCACCATCTGATACCTCTCCCCTTCTCGCACTTATCGGACAGAACCAAGAAAACAACAAGAAATAACCACATCGCACGTTCTAATAATGTAAGCCACACAGTCAGGTCTGACGTCCTTACGTCCCAAAAATGAAACACGGAAAAGAGAAAAAAGATGGGTCGACGTCGGAAAGAGGGTTACAGAAACTGGAGCCGGTAACAGAAAGCAGAACGTGTGAAGCAATCGTCAGTAGACAAAAAGGCAAACACAGCAGAGGAGAAAGCGTTGGGTCTAGGAATTCATTATGAAATCTAACACCGTATTTCCCAGAAAAAGCTGGAAAAATCCGTTATTATTATTTTTTTTTTTCAATTCGCCTCACGGAATTTAAAGGAAGGCTTCCATGGGAAAACAAGTGAAAGCAAAGAGTAACTAACTATACTGAAAATGAATTAAAGAGTAATTCTTATAATAACTTGCATTTAGAGAAACCGTTCTTCCTCGTCTTCATTCATGGGAACCCATGCTAACCTACTTCTTTCTTTTTCTGTCCCACAAGAATTTTTTCCCTCAAGTCTGGCCTTCCATATACGAGGTTTGTGGCCTTTTTTTGTCAGGATTAACTTGCCAAGTACAGGGGGTCTAACTATAAAAACTCACTGATTTATTATGCGTCTTTTTCTTCCTTATTAAACTGGCGACACATAAATGCTTCATATACTTGGGTTAGATGCGGGCCACTAAGCCCAGCACGATGGATATCGCCGCGAATGGCGTCAGAAAAACGTCACTTGCTGCATTGGAAAGCTTTGCTTGCTGGTTATGGTTCCGGGATGTTACAAGAGCTAAGATCCGAACAGGAGATCCGGAACCACCTTGTATCTTCAAAGGCGCTACGAGCAGAAGTGCACCACGGGCCGGTACCCGCCACAGCCTCTCAGAGGCGACATTCTCTAGCCCAAAAATGTTATTCGAGTAAAGAATGCGATGAACGGCAAAGGTTTTGGATTGACCGTAATCCACTGATGCAGTATCAATAGCGACCGCAGATACATTTCTTTTCGTTACTAACCACAATGCCGTTTCCGGAGCAAGGCCTAGAAAGAAAGGATCGTGACATAAAAAAACGTGAGCTACTTTATTAGGGACACGTGAGTACCTCACTTCCATGTGGTATCTCACTTCGAGTACGATAATGGAATAGGCGATTAAATCACAAGGAGGTAAACGATCATTAATAAAGACACGCAATATTGAGATCTGTCTTCACTACACGTAAATTAGCATGAACTGAAACCACTAAATTTAAACCGTATCAAATTAATAATTTGGTACCGATATTTTAGGCTCATTTAAAGTTTACGGCAATTATTTCCCTAAAAAGTGTATTCGTCCTATGTTGGACAGGCCCGTAGCCAGGGGTGAGGGGGGGGGGGGGTTACCCCTTCCCGAAATATTTATTTTATAATACAAATTTTACCGGACCGAAATTTTGGCTACGGCCCTGACGTTGGAGAAAACCTTTTTATTTATTGTTTTATTTATTTATGTATTCATTTTTTTTTTTTGCGTAGTACAGTTTAAATTTACTCAAGTGGTTTTTCGGGATTTTCTAATAAGGAATATGGATATAAAAAATATGAAGCCCTATCACAAGACATTCAAATTACGCGTTGAATAGTCATAAGCCTACTTTGGCAGACTTTATGCTATGGTTTACGTGTGTTTCGCTTTGCTTCTGGGCATAAACTGTTACGTGTTTACCCCATAGAAGATATACAGTCAATAAACTTTGGCCACGCCATGCACAAGGTAACACGCAAAATAGCGAGCGGTGTTATTAATTGTGTTGTGGGAAACGTTAAAAATCATGCCGATGTGTTTACCTTTCAAAGTCAGCCTGCAGCCTCGCTACATTTGATTATTCTAGACTTCAGAAGTATATAAACTATAAGTCGGAGACGTCGCGTAAAATATGGGTGCGGTTATTAGGAAACAAATTTATCTTGAATAGTTCCCTTTGTGCTATTAATCGCAGGACATATATTTGTCCCCAAGGGGAAAGGGGGGTCGTATGTTTCGGATGAACTGGATGTGATAACACAAGATACAAGCTCTAGATAATAGTCCTGTGTTGCCAAGCTTTTTGGACTGTGTAGAATCTTTCAACCATTTTTGTAGTGTTTACTAGTCTATCTGTAAATTTTGTCCAACTACGGGCGCATTATACGGTAATATTTCGAGGCGGATTTGAGATTAATATACAATATTCCTCCAAAAACTTTCGTCATCAATATAAAAATGTCCCCAGTACTAATACAGGCGCTTAATGTTAATCAAAATTTTCTTACGATATTAAAAGTTATTAAAAAATGAAGATTCATTACACAATGGAACTTCCTTAAAAATTCCGTTTCAAAAAACTAGTTCAGTACATAGAATAGGGTTATCTAGAATTAATTTTAATTACGCAAAATTTCAAATTAGGTACACCGTTACCAAAAACACCGTGTACCAGGAAAACTCACACAAAAAAACGATGGTCAAGAAAAGGTCGTTCTTTCACATATATACCATCCCGAGAACTTCTTTATGAAATCAGCACGATTTAAGCCTGTTTCGTTTTAAAGGCGGACATTCCGAATCCGTAATAAGCTCATCCCCACACTACAAGCGAAATTTCCCAGTTGCTGTTTGTGTGTGCTTTAAGAGCAAGCAGCATTTTACAACCGAAATGACATTAATGAAAAAAGGTTGAATCCACTAAAAATTACAGCGATATCTCTGTAAAATGAAATAATTTTCATTTTGTTAAGAATTTGCTTTTATATTTCGCTTTTACTTAAAGAAAATTTAATAATAACACTACGAATACAGTAAATCCCCTAATTACGCGGCCCTGCTTTACGCGATATCATTTCTACGCCACTGAAAAATTGGGTAATTTTAGCTTAAAATTACCCAATACACTTCGCCGTAGCACATAATTACACAACTGGGGTTTATTTAAAAAAGCTAAATAATATAGGAACTTCTGCTACCGTAAAGTACTTCTGAAGCTTGTGGATGCGTTGAGATTTTTTTCAAAGACGGCTCGATTAATTTGCTAAGATGGGCCAATTAACTTTAAAACTTTTAACTTTAAAAAAAATAACTCTTAAACACTCTTACTATTGAAATCAGAAGAACTTAGAATAGTCAGTAAGTGATAGAAAATCGAAAATGACATTTCTCAACTAAAAAACCAAAGTCTGATTTTTTTTGTTACTGTCGTCTGATTTTCGACGTAAAATTGCTACGTAGTAAACTCTCCGGACAGACTAATTTTCGCTTATCCGATCTACGGTTCATTCCTTAGGGTAACAGCGAAAAGAGTAGGCTTGTGTACTATATACTGTACAACTGAGTTGAATTTTGTGAATTACAAAAAGGAAATGTATGGGAATCTGTTTAGTATTGAACTTTCATTAAACGTTAAGCGCCATTAAAATTAGGTCAGACAAATAATTTTCATAACATGAAAATACAAAACTATTCTAATAGAATTTAATTTATAAGAGCAAAACGAGGCGGAATGTTATTCCAACCTTATTTTCGTCGATAGATTTCTTTAACGCATTCAATACCTGGAAAATGCAAGACGTCTGAATGAGTAGCGTTGGTTCCAAAATAAGAATGTCGATCTGCCCACCGTGAACCCCAACCGGTCCAGAACATTATTACGCCATTTTCTGGAATCATACCATATGAAGCTTCCCAGCGTTGGACGTCGTCTGGCGTAATTAAATAATTCGATTGGTTTCCAACTTGCTGGCGCAGATCCAGGACAGCAACTTTTTACCGGCATTGCATAATGTAGAGAAGTCAGTCATATACGAACGCAACACGAATTATACGTACGAGGCGCAAGAAGGCGCTCAGGTGGAATTCGGTCCACACTCCAACTTCCTTTCGAAAAATGGGACGGTGCATCCAAATGAGTCCCTGTATGCTCTCCCATGCAGAATTCATACGCTTCATACCTGTAGAAGAAGGTGAAAAAGAAAGAAAGGAAAGACATCGGGAATAAATCATAAAGTACAGTTGACACGACAGCGAATACAAAGTAAGAAATAGCCTGTACCAGTATTTCCCTGTTGTGAAGTTGGACAGCCGGCTGGAAACAGAATCAACATCCATTTCCCCTTCTTCGTCCACGGACTTCCACCCTGAATAAAAGTAAAGAAAACGAAACCATCATAAATTTAAAGCTTTCCCTATCAACTCCTTGAAGCAAGACGACTTATCGCAAAAATGTGAAAAGATAGTAGGAAAGCAAGAAAAGGAAAGAAGCGCAAACAATTCTCGACACGAAAGCAAACCCCATGCGAATGAGCTGTGACAACTGGAACGAATGTTAATACCCAGCCGTCAGCAAGTTTAATAAATAAATAATGAAAATGGAAGAAAAAAACATACCGGCGCCAGTAACTTCAGCATTTCCGCTCTCAAAAGTAAAAGGACGCACACTTGGCCAATGCAAAGTCTCTGGTCCCAAAGCGTACGTCAAATCCACTACTTCAAATTCTGGCCAATCCTGAGCTCGCGTCGTAATGCTGGCAAGGCCTAACGTTATTGCTGCCAGGCACCACGTCCAATCCATCATCGCCACTCTCCACATACCGGATTGCGTGACTTGGGGATACAAACTCAACAGAACAAGAATCCTGTCAAAGCGAAAAAGTTGGAAAGATTAATATGCAACTAGGATTTCTAGCCAATTTCTGCACAGCGACAGAAAAAGTTATAATGTACAGTGCCTTACTCGTTAGTGACAGCGAAGACGAATGCTGACGACTTTAAATTGAACTACAACAAGGGATTAGAGTGGAGGGGAGCCAGTAGTGCCAATTCGGGGAAGCCACTTTGGGTTTACCTTTCCAAGAAAAATTGTCACGTGACTTGAGTCGCAAAATTGCTTAAGTTGTTTGTATTTCACTTTATAACCTGTATCACGCATACACTGCCAAATTTCTTTGACATTTACGTCTTTCACTGGTATACTTTTGACGCTTGCACTCTTTAACAAAATAGTTTCATCGCCCAAAAACAAGCTTGGAAAGAAATGAACTCAAGCTTCAGGGTTCTCTTCTTTATCCGTAAAGCTGAAAACTGGTTTAAACCCGATGCGAAAAGCAAAGCCTTTTCTGCTTCCCTTTCCTGCGCAAAAATAGAAACAACTTAACCTTGTGGCTTCAGCCACTGTTCATTCACTAAGGCACAGGTGCAAAAATATCCACCTTTGTCTTTATTCTTCAGTCCTGGCCATTTAATCGAGAACTCCGGTTCTTATATTCTTATACGGACCAGAACAGATTCTCAATCAAGTCAAAATTAACCATAATTGTTAACAGTTGGTGCGTTAGAAGGAAATACATATTGCTATCTGATTGTGCCAACAGAGATCAATTTCCCTTTTCATTTCATCTTCTGTGCTAAGTAACCAATATGTAAAAACCCAGGGCGACCTGCGCTCTTAGGCTTTAACCACGAACTAAAAAGTCTCAAGCTCAGCTTGCGACCTCGCTTTGCGAAAGCTTTTCTTCTTCTTCTCTTATCACAGTTCCCAGATATATTCATCACTCACTCCTCTGGAGTCTGATATCGAAACCTTCAGGAAAGTCGCCGGAACCACGCCCCAACCATCCATCCTAGGATCAGCAGCCGCCACAGCAACGGCGAAACCCGCAAGTTGAGAGCGTTGGATAAGGCGGCGACATGGCAACTGACGTCGGTATTACCGTGCATCTCCATAAGGCGCCCGCGTTTGATTTTGTGGTGATAAGGTAACGAACCGGGCTCTACGCAATGCAAGTTACGTAGCGACCAGGCGACAGCATCGCTTGAAACAGCTGGATCCATAGCTTGAGTTTCGCGTAACCAACGACGTAGCCACGTACTCAACCAAGCCAAGTCGCAGTTGCACAGCCACGGGTTATCTTCTAGCCATAAACCGCCTAAAAAAAAGAATCATCATTGAATAAACTTTTCCTAACTTCTTATAACCAAAAATGACTAATGAAATGAGAAAGTACCTGCCAAGTGTCGCGTATGGAATACAAATTCGGACACGTTTGTTGGCTGAAGAACGCCACGCGCCAAAGTTTGCAGTTGGTTATGACGCAGGTCTAGACCGATGTTAGCTATGCCCTCCAGGCCGTTGAGTAAGCCTTCTGGCAGCTGTCGCAACAACGTACCCCGTATACTGACATGAAAATTCGGTGCGGTGTGCAAACCCAAGCGAGCAAGAGCATCCGCGTGAATAAGTCTTAAATGCTGTCCAGTGATTTCAAGTTCTCGGAGTTTCGGTGCGACTGTCAAAGTTGCCAAGTCGGCTAACTGAGAAGCCAAGGCCGGAACGCGAAAGTCAATGGCCAGTTTTTTGATGCCATGTAATCCTGTCAGCAACGTAGCTAAACTGGGTCCGGGCCAGTGCTGTATTCTTAATGTGTGTAAGTGATATAAGGAGCTAAAAGAGTCCGCGTCTATATGCTCTACCATGGGTAGAGGCTGTAAGTTAAGGACTTGGAGCCGCGACAAGGAAGCGAAGCTTTCACGATTCAAAAGTCGAATAGGATTATACGACAAATCCAAATGTTTGAGTAATGGTGCTTGGCTCCAAAGCAAGGCTGGCACCACGCTCAACTTGTTACGCGACAGATCCCAAGTCCGTAAACTATCCAAGGTGACAGCTGCCATGGGCGTAGGTGCGCTGCTGACCGGGGTATATTCCAAGGCATTTCCAGAGAGATTTAATGTGATGAGATTTGGTAACGGCAGAGCTGGCCAGCGATGAAGCCCCACGTAGGCCAAATGTAAGTCTTTTAGCTTTTGCAAGTAGTGGAAAAGCTCTTTAAAATTGGCGCGAATTGGGTTAAAGCTCAAGTCTAGCGTTAGCAAGGAACCGAGTTGGGCAAAGACATTATCGGGAAGTAAACTGATCCGATTACGGGCCAAGTTTAACTGGAGGAGATTAGGAAAGTACGAAAAGGTCATAGCATCCAAATGTTCAATTTGGTTGCTGCTGAGGTCCAAGTATGCGAGCGTGGCAGCTATTGGTGCTAACGTGTTGGCCGGAATGGTGAGAAAGGCGTTTCCCGCCACGGACAGCGATTCCAAGGCGGTAGCCTGAAATACATCCCGGGGCAGAGAACGTAAACGGTTGTAAGACAGATCCAGAATTCGTAAGCGCGTCATGTTGGCGAAAAAGTCGCTGGGTACGTACTCGATCTGATTCTGACTCAAGATCGCGACTTGTAGCTGCGATGCGCCTTTCAACGCTGCGCGACCGAGGAACTCTAACGCGTTGTTGCGCATATCGAGGACATGCAATCCCGGACAGCACGTAGCCAACGACAAGTCTTCCAAGCGAGTGATCTGATTATGACTTAACCAGAGTTTACGAAGCGATGTGGGGGACAAACGCTGAGCAAGAACGGCCACCGGAAAATCCGTGAGCTGGTTACGCGTCAAGTCCAGTGTTTTAATATGCAGACGGTCCAACGCCTCTAGTCCTTCCAATCGGGTGATTAAGTTGTCAGAGAGGTTTAAAGTTAGGGCCATCAAAGGATTGGTGCAGTGGTCGAACACAGCCAAGTTGAAGGACTCCAAGCGGTTGGACTGGAGCTCTAACTGAGCTAATTTGGGAAGATGGGAGAATGCCGCGGCGTCGATCTGTTGCAGTTTGTTATGGGCCAGTGACAGAGTTACCAGGGATGGTAATCGATGGAATGCTCGTGTTTCCAGGCTCTGCAAGTGGTTGAACGAGAGCACGATGTTCTGAAGCTCCGTGAAATTGACCCAAGATTCTGTGGGAACTACCTCAATTTGGTTATACGCTAATCGCAGCTCTCGCAAGAAGGGTTGATGCCGGGTGGTGAAGACGCGCGTTAAGGACGCAGCTGTCAGTCGGTTCGCTTCCAGGTTTAGCAAGCGCAACTGACCAAGGGAGCGGAACGCATCTCGCGGCAGGAGTCTAAACTCGTTATGGTCCAAGGCGAGCCACTGCAAATTCACCAAAGGTTTTAGCAGGTGGATGAGCAAAGTTGCTTCTGCACCTGGCCAAAAGGCGAGACTAACATCTAAGCTTTCCAAAACAGTGCCGACGTCACTGAGTGCTTCAGGATGGATGTCGCTGAGTCTGTTAAAACTCAAACTGAGCTCCCGCAGCTTAGGCGTGTGTTTAAAGAGTCCGGCCGGCAGGGCTGTAATTGCATTCCCTCGAAGAATCAAGGTGTCTAGTTCGTTAGCCCACGGACTGAAATCCGTAGGTGACAAGTTCTCAATGCGATTGTAGCCCAAATTGATGTGCAGCAAATTGGGGACCCACTTGAGGGCTGCCGACGGGATCGTGATGAACTGGTTGCCAGCCAAGCTTAAGGCTTCCAGGTAGGGGCCGAATGCGGCGAGCCCCTCGGATCGTAAGTGATTCAGACGATTATAGGACAAGTACAGGAAACGGAGGCGTTTAAGCTGCTCGACGGCACGGGGGACTTCGGTCAGGTCGTTCCTTTCGAGATCCAGGAGCACCAAATGCGACGCCAGACTAGCAAAGGCGCGCTCGTCCACGTGGCGCAGCTTGTTTCCCGCCAAGTAAAGCCGGGCGATGGACGTGCCTCTCAGGGCGGTAGCGGTCAATTCAGTTAGTCGGTTGTAATCTAAATGCAAATCCCGAATGGCTATCAAGGCATTGCTTCGATTGCCACCCATCGCTATGGTGGCCAGGTCTTGTGGGAGCTTACTGATGAAATTTTCTCCCAAATCTAGCTTGTCTATGCGTAGCCGCCCACTGGTCGCAACCCCCATCCGCCACTTCCAAGATGGGAGTTCTCGGATCAGATTGCCGCGAAGGTCCAACCAGCGCAGTTCCCGTAAGCCCTCCAGAGCCGAGGACGGAAAATGGACCAGCCGGTTCTGTGCTAGACTCAGCGTGTGCAGTTTGCTGGGCAGACTTTCGCTGGCTATGTCAGTCAACTGATTTCCGTCCAAATTGAGCCAGTTTAGGCGTCGTAAGTTGGCTAACGAGTCCGGATTGTGGCTGCCACCACCGTGCTGCTGTTTAGTGGCCGGGACACGAGGAGCGCTGTGAGACGATCCGTGAGCTTGAGACTGGTAATGACCACCATTACGGTTGCTTTGACTCTGACTTCGGCCGCGCGGTAAAGACACGAGCTCATTGTTGCCTAGGAAGAGCGCCGTCAAGGTTTTTCCTAGGTGAGTCCATGCATTTGCCAGACCGTCCAAACTCGCAATCTTGTTACTGAAAAGAAAGGGTAAAAAAGAGGTCTTAAAAATATGAATTGAGGACCAAAAACACTACCGTTGTTAAAGAGGTTAAGAAGAAAGTCTTCGTGTACTCTGAAAATGAAGCAAAAAAATGCTTAGATAAGTATACCTGTGGAAGTTGGCCCAGTCCAATACTTGTAAAGCCTGAATGGCTTGTGCAGGGAACTCGTCCAACTCGTTATAGCTGAAGTCTAATGACTGTAGCACGTTGGCCATGGACCTAGTAACAATATTGACTTGAAATTTTCTATTAACTAGGCGCTGACAAGCCAGGAAAAGTCTGCATGTAAAAATTATAGACTAAAAATACGTTTCGAGAAGAAAATAATAAGCCAACTTAAAAGAAATAAAGGAACATTACGTAAACGTGTAATCTCCCACGACCCGTATCCGATTGCTCATTAAGCGCAGAGATTCAATTTGGGGACCAACGGTAAGGTGGGCTCTAGTAGCGTCCCATCCCGGAACAGACGCGACGTCTGCTACTTCTAAACCGGAGCTGACAACGTCCACGTGAGTAATGCGTCCAGCAGGTAATTCTGTACAGACACACGAAGAATGGGAGTGAGAAAAAGAGGAACCAATTACTGAGGATAATCTAATAACGTGAGGATAAACTGCGGACCACAGATACGACATGGGCATCGAATAATAAAGAGCGCAGACGAGAATCACAAGTAAAGCAAACGTCCCTAAAGTCGTTTGTTCCTCCCTAATTATAAACTCAATAAGCGTTTCTCGCAATAAAACTTGAAACTGCACAAAATTCCTTACCAAAATCTCCTACAAGGACAAAAACCGACCAGGAAAAAAAAGAAAAGCTTAACATCTTAGAAAATGTCAAACTGAGGCATCCTCCCCCTCCACCCCGTGTTTCCTGAAAGTTTCCTCTAGAACTTTCCCCCAAGTCCTGTCCTCCCCAAAACCTGCACTAAAGTTGCACAGACTTTATTGATGTTTGAATTCTATTAATTAACTTGGGCGCAAAAACTTGGGACAGTTTTATTTTCCAAGGCCCTTGAGCGATTCATAAGAGGAGCCGTTACGATCTCTTTTTCCTCCTCAAAACTTTTGAAATAAGATTCCGGCAATATTGTTGCCAACTTCTAATGCACAGAACTAGCAAAAGAGCCATTAAAACCAAGTCATTGGTTACGTTGCTTAAGCAAAATTGAAGCTGGAATAGCCGTTTCGAATCGCTCGACGAATACCTACACTGCTAATTAAAGTTGAATTGTTAATCAGTAACATCAAGTTTTGGGATCCAGAACTCGCAAGCAGTTCTTGTCAATGTCTTCCCCTGAGCCATCATGGGAGGTTCACTTGATTAGACTTCCGCAGAAGATAAATATCAACGATTTATAAATCCTTCTGCACCACAAAAATGAGCAAGTTACGTTTCCCGTTCCCTTTGTACCACTCGTCAAGCTACGTCCAATTTTTAAAAACTTATCGCTGTCGCCCTCCCAGGACGGCAAAACCTACTTAAGCATTTTCGCTGTTTGTCTTCATGGCCACGTTTTATTCCCTTCCCCTTTTACCCCAGGAAGAACAAACTATTCCTTAGAGAAAGAAATGCTACGTCAGGCAGACTATGTTACAAGTCCATTTGGGGCTGACAAAACTGGCTTTGCACTGAGCCCATCATTATGGACACGGTGCGCTTTATCGACGTTTCCTGCTGAGTACACTTGGTTTGTTTTGCAATATTCTGTCGACCCCCCCTTTCTTTTACCTCTCGGCAAGCAAAGTAGGGAGGAAAAAAATGACAACAGGCCCACGACAGGAACATGTGTACTTCACCTGGTAAAGCCGCGAAGGGAACTCCTACACACGATACGTCTCGGATGAGATCGTTGACTACAGAATTGACGCCCTTGTCTTCTTGCAAAGGAAACGAATGTTCAACATCGTCGTCTCGACTTTCGCGATCTTGTGCTTCGGTCGGTAGTGCCGGTAGGGCCATGGTCCAGTTGGCGTTGTCGGTGCTGCTCGCCATCTTGCACGAGCACATAGGGTTGAAGGGACAAGGCCACACATGTTGGGCATCGACGACGGAATCCCAGGTCGCTGACAGCAGCAACAGCGCTGCAATTTGCACCATGGCCACCTGTCAAAATATCCCAGACAAAGTCACCATTAGCTATTAGCTCAGGATTCTTCCCTTTTCACGAGGTGAAGGTGATCCTGTGGGTGACACGCGAAACCTGTGCCTTTGGTACAGATAGCTATAGAGAAAAAGATCGAAAGAGCAAGGTGTCCTGCAGCGATAACGAAGAAACAGCTTACAGTGATGCCTTCTTGCGTCGACATGAGAGTGAAAAAAGGCGGACTACGGCGAACGTGAAATCCTGGACTCAAATGACACAATCTGGCTGTCATTGTTCCGAAAGTCTTGCACCTGCACAAACCTCGCAACATATTCCTATGCGAGCTATATTTAGAGCTGCCAAGCTGTCTTGGCCCCGTAGACTTAATTAGCTGGAATAAGTTCTCCAACCCCAACTTCAAATTCTACTGCTGGCTAAAATCGGCTCCTTTTCGCCTGCACTTAAAAGATCTACTGCCTCTACTTTACCTACCCGCAGCATCTTCCAGTGTATCAGGGCTGTCAGCTTCTTGAGTCGTTCTTTCTTGTTTCTCCCCTGGCTGTTCAATTTGTGCCAAGATTTTCTTCGCTCCTTTTCTGTGTTAGACAAGGAGAGAAAAGCGCTTGCAAGACAAAACCTCCAGGCTCCCATTCTGAAGCACCTGGGCTGGTTTTAATGTTGCCATTCCGATAAAGCAGTCAACCGCGGCATCCTGAAACAACCTCTGACCCGTCCAACTTGTCAGAATGTAAAGTTTCTTGTATAGCGCCGCCATAAAATGTGTGCACAGCATCCAGAACCAACTTTCTCAACCTCGGAACAAATAAATACTAAAGCTAATATTTTTCATAGCCTTATCTTACGCAAACAGAAACAAACGCTATTCCTAACTTTTCTTTCCTCTTGACTAAGATACAGTTGACCTTTTTTGGGGAGCGATTGTTTAATTTTTTTCCCATTTCTTTTCTCCATTGAATCTCGACTTCCGTCTTGCACCCTTTCTTTGAAACCGTCTTCTCTCATTCTGCGACTCGGAATTGCTTGGGGATTGCCAAATGCAAAGGAGGCCGCTTTTGAGCATCATCATTACCACCTTTTCTAGTTCCGCATTGGCGCCAGGAGTCCCAGGGCTAATGATGAACAGGATCATCATCTCCCCATTTGCATAACACTTTAAAGGGACTACTTTTTTTGCTTGGAGGGGGTGGAAGCGGTGTTTTCCTTTTTCTCCCATTTCTTCTCTTTTGATAGCTAATATCATCCTCGTGAGTCTCGCACACTTGTCAAAGGAATAAATACGACTCCCATGAAACCTAACGGAGAACAAAGATGGGAAAAGCTTTATGCACGATTCCGCCAAAAAGGTGTATATATCTGCGGCGGTGTTGAAAAGAACAGTCTGACCACCCTGCCCCTTCCTATCCCACTACCACCCCCTCCCCCCTTTTTTCTACGCTCCATCATAAATCGAAACCGAGAGCCTCGTTACACTTAGCAAACGGCGAGGGTCGTTTGCCAGCCTCTTGCTTCATAAACAGGCAAATTATGAGCGTCGTAAAAAATGAGAGGGCGACTATCCACTTGGAAATCTTTTTATATTCATTGACTGGAAGTTATTTTCAAAAACATAAGAAAAAAGAAACACGGAGAGAAACGACGTTCGGTGAAGCCTCCCACTGGAGACGCGACATGACTCCATGATGTACAGCGAAAATTCTCGCTTGTCGTTTTTATTTCCAAACTAGTACGCGCGAGGAAGAAAAAAAAAGACAGAAGCTAAGAAAGAGGGGACTTTGGCATTTGCATAAGTGAATCAAGTCTTCGGCAGAGTCCCTGCTACAAGGCCGCCTTTACCAAGTCTATGTGGAAAAGAGCGGGAAAAAAGTTGATGTGAGGTTTCGCGGGTAGCAAATGCAGGAAATGGAACAAGAGCATTATTGATTTTTCACAGGTAACTAAAGGCTGCCGTGTTTATATAGACCAGTGTGCTGCGCCCATGGAGACTTTTCCCAAAAACAGAAAACAGGCATAAGCACTCACATGTAACACTGCGTCTGTGATCCAGTGCCTTTCTTTTCACTGGAACAGCAAGAGGGAAAGGAAAATTTGCAAAAAATTGCCCATCGTCTCAAACTTATGTTGAAAGGAGATATATTCGAAATCGAATAGCAAATGAGGGAGAAACCATAAATATTTCAAATAACATACCATTTCTATCAAAGTTAGAAAAAAAGATATTTGTTATTCAGTTATAGTTTCTTTTCCTGGCGTAAGTTTCCTACTTTGGAGGGAAAAGTAACCAAGCCAGAGAAGTAAAAATATATTCACTATTGCCGAAATTTTAGGAAGTCAACCGTGACTACACTTTCGTTTCTTGCATGTCTGGAGAAAGGTTTCCGGTTCATTTCTCAACGTTTTATTTATCTGAATTTCTTTTATTTAACGTCACTTTACGCACACAACTCGTACTCTGTAGGGCATTATAATGAATAAAGTTGAATCTTCACAAAAACCAGCGCTGAACTTGAAAGATGTTTTCTAAGTTATTCCAATAAAGACGATATTAGGCTATCCACGTTTGGGGTACAGTGTAAGAGAAGTCTCAATCTTTTATTTTCGAGTTGGGTGGGAGGAGCCAGAGCCGGTTTTTTTTACATACAAGAAAACAATTCTGTGGGCTTCCATGCTAAAAACGGTATACGCAACCCTCAGAAACTGGTATTTACGAAATCTCCAAATCGGTAGCATTTAATCCAGAATTCAGGCTAGCAGCACCATTAACTAGTATTTACAATTCTTCCTTTAAGAAGACTAAATTACGAAACGTAAGTATAGTTAAATAGCTAATTTCGAAATACAAGTATCTTAAAAAAATATTTCTCCTAAAAGTATACTTCCTATATCTTTGAAGCAGAATATTACTTTGTTACATTTGTATTCATAACCTGGTCAACTTCAAGGTAAAATACAATAACACTGAAATTGTACGCAAGTCAAAATATAATGCAATGCGAAATACAATCAATGCACTAGGTAACATGTAAGAAAAGACAATTCAATCATTCGAAGTGAAAGGAGTCCAGAACGTGAGTTAAAAACAAACGTCAAGTTATTTGAAGTCACAATACGTACAAACGCATCGTACAAAGTTCTTAAGTCACTGTCATACATGTCGTCCACGTACTGTAAACTGAACACAACAGGAAAATAAAAGCACAAAATACACACATATATGCAAAAATCAACATTTAACACAATTCACTTCGAGTTTTTCTTTCACTATTCAAATGGCACAAGATTTAATTTTTATGGATCCTGTTTTCTTCAAAGCGTAACCTTCCATGTCAAGTCATCTTTCTTGACGAAAGATTATGGTAAGTTCAAAGCCTTTGGCACACGTCATGTTGTCAACAAAGTATCCGTAAAGCATCAGCTTCTTCTTTAGTTTTAACAAACAATCACACGACCATTTGCACACATAGGTTAGTTTATGGACAATTTACACACGCAGTATTTTAATTTATTAGCTGCAATAAGCTGAGCAGTCCTTATAACTTGCCCTACTAGTAACAACGAAACACTGTCGTCCCCCAGCCTTCTTTGTCTCCCCTTGACGGAACACGTACATGCTATTGGCATTACATGTAAATACCAGTTCTTAGCAATAGGAACTACCCATTCTTGCGAAAGTCTACGTTATTTTTGGGAAAGGTACTGATAATAAAAGTGAGATCGTCGCCTTTGTGCTTATGCTACCAGTTATGAGAACTGGTTGCCCTATTGCTGAGAGAAGCAAACCATCTTTTGGGATAGTTTACCAATTTTGAAAATGCTAATTGTGGAATTTTTAAATACCAATTTCTGAAATTTTGTAAATACCGATTCTAGTACCCGTTTTAACAATGTACGGTTTGGGAATGACAGTGTAACGTATGTGTGCTCAATAGGGAGTGACAATTAAGGTATGGGCGAACTACAACGCGGGCATCCAGCTACACGCAGGTCGATCCAACTAGAAATTATATAGAAAAGTACGTTACGTCACCCGTTGGTGAACTTCAAAACTACGTGCAATAAAGAAAGTGCATACCGAAACGAAGTATTCAGAGTCCACACAAGTAAAAGGGCTCTACAGTTTCAAGGCGAAGGGCTTTCTAAAGTCACAATTCGCTCTCAGAATCACTTAACAAACTTTCCATTTTTATTATGTTGAGTTATGTTTTAACGCACAGCGCGAGTAAAGAGCGGCAGTAATCTTACAAACGGCCCAGCCAACGAACGGTAGTGTATTTATGGTTCTTTCCCTTCCTGCTAGTTTTCAGTTTTATTTCGTAGATTGCACCCATTTAGGACCCTAGTTTATATTTTAGCTACTTGTTAATACGGACATTCGTTTACTTACATCTTGCTCTGACTTCCTCGTTAGATTACTATCACTTGCTAAATAAGGCGTACACAAGTGTTACGAGTCTATAGAAAGGGCACTTGCCATTCCAACGTGTCCCATTGCTGTAACATTACTAGGCTCATAGAGCTGTTTTAAGCCATAAAACAACTTGTTTGTGAAACAACACTTTCTTATTCTTCGACTACCACACATACAAGTGCAAAAAGCAACGCGAACATCTTACATTCGCCCATCGTGTATGCTACTTCCAGTCTGATCAGCTAAAAGGATCAAACTTCCAACTTGCTCCATTCCCATTCTCTTGTTTAGCGGCTGTGATGTCTCTGCTTATTCCTGCCCGTCAGCATAGTTGGTCGTGCGAGATACAATCAACCCCCTCCAGTAAAGTAGCCAAATCGCCTACAAGGTAGTAAACCGTGCTTGGTTCCAACTTTGCTTACAAGTCTGTTTCAACAGCTTTTGAACATTTTCAAACTTTACTGCAGGTATAACACCGCTTAGTAGGTGACTTCGAGTCTACCTTTACATACCAACTGCTTCTTTCAAAAAGACTAACAACTTCCGAAAGGGAGTAAAGTTCATAATCCCCAGCTTGTTGGGGAGGGCTAAAGCAATTGGAAATGCCAGGGGAATTTGAGTTCTTCCCAATGATTCTCATCCCGGAGTCTCCCCTCGAGTACGCCATTATAACAATTAGCTTAGGGTTTAAATACGTCTTGCACACTAAATGGAAACTCCATGGGTGTTCTCCCCATTCAAAACTCCGCCAGCATATTCCCCGGAATCGCCCTTGTGCTCCCGTCCTGCTTGAAATCCCGCCTCTTCCCCTTCCTCCTCGCTGTTAAGTAGCAAAACGATACTAAAAGTTGCAGTGATGGGCTGACGCTTTGGGCCGAAGGCAGAGATGCACTTCCTGGATTTTCCAGTCCACAAATTTATGAGCCAGACCACTTTACTCTTGCTCAGCTCTTTGCCTTCAAACTCTTTCTTTTCAGCCCTTGTTTTTTTTTCCACGGCGCTTTTTCTTTCTTAAGAAATACAACACATCACACAATTTTTCATGTTGTTTTCTTTTTTTTATTTTTCTAAGGAGTTTTCGAACGTTAGCCTCCTCGGCAACGCTGCTACTCAGGCGCTAACTCATGTGAGTGACACGCTATATTTTTCTTCTGGTAAGGATTTTTCTTTTTAAAAAAAATCTGTTATTCTGCTAGTCTATTACTATCTCTGCATAGATGCAGGCTCTCAAATAAGTTGTGGTGGAAAAGGGTGGAGAAAAAAAAGAAAGGATCCTTGACACGTTGCATCGACAATCGACGGGAACTATACGATCCCTTGCAGGTTATAACCATTAAGCAAAAGACAAGGCACAAGGGCCAACTTGACAAGGTAAGAAGGACGACTCGACTCTGGGATGAAAAGCACAGCAATCTTGCTTCAGGGTAGAGCAGTATAAGCCGGAAGGACCAGCAAAGCAAAAAAGGAGAACAAATCTTCCTCTTTATGAGCTACATAATCGCGTTGACGTGCCCGTAACTTGGGTCAAATACTCACAATAATCTGGGACATTCCACGCCGAATACTAACGCGTACTTTTTTCTCTCTGTTCTGCTGCTCTTTCTATCTTTACTCCATGGTAGAAATTCGCTAAGCAAAAGTACTAGGGAGGAAGAGGAAATAAAATAACAGCAAAATTTCGTCGAAAACCTCCCAAGTTGCTCTATAAAGAAGCCTTTTTGATGGGGAGGCCAGCCTCTTCGTTGGAAAATTTCCGTCGATGGGGGTAGCTTCCGCCGGAACTCGAGGGAGAAGAAACTTTTCTCTGCTCCTACATTTTTCTTCTTATTTTCGTCGCAGAAATACCGGTCCCAATTTTTAGGGTAGCTTCGACAGGCATAAAATTACTTCCATGACAAAAAAAAAACATGTACACTTTTCAGGAAGGCATAGAAAATAAAGTAATGCTTTGAAAATAAGGTAATGCTTTGAAAAAATGACAAATTTTGAACTTTGTTTTCATCTACCCTTGGCAAATAAAAGCAAACTATCCGTTTACTGCGTACGGAATTAAAGAGGGTCTCTATCGATATTGGCTAGAAGAACACGAGGGTGAGTGAAGAGAAGGCTAGCACACTTATTGATCCCTCGAACCTTCAGCAATTAAACAACAGGTGAGTTCCCAAATACGACAATCGTTTACCTCTCTGTCCAGCCGTTTTAATCTGCAAAAATCGTCAGAAAACTAACGTGACTCTCTGCCGTCAACGTACACCGCCCTCAGAAAGAAGCTGTTTCGTAAGAGAAATCCTTTCACATTTTTGGCTTTCACAAACGCAGGAGAGAAATGAGAGAAATTACTAGGATGATGTATCGAAAGGATCCGGTGAACAGCGAACGACTCAGGAGATGAACCCCAAGTCACATTTTTTTATCCAACGGATTTCTTTCGGAAAATCGTGTACTAACACAGCAGGAAGCAACTTATATAGCGACAACCTAATTACATTACTGCTTCCTGCCATAGAACGATAAGATCCTCTGAGACCCACCCCTTTCGTTCGGCACATATATATCTTCCCTTTGACTGGTGCCATTTCTTTGGATTCCAGCTGCGATCTGTACAGTTTGGCTTCTTAGAGCTTTCCTGTTTTTCACGTACCAAACAGATAACAGCCTACCAGGCAATAGATTAACAAGTTCCTTCAGATCTTCGAGGTTTTTCAATTTGTATCAGCTTTAATTCCACTTCTTACGGTTGCAGTGCGTAAAATCAAAGAGTTGTCCATAGAGAACATCACGAGAGACTCTAAGCGGTAAACAAAAAAGAACGAATACATTAGGTATTGGAACAAAACGGTCTTGGGTTGCGTTTCGTTACCAAATTGCTTCCTATTGTAAGCTACGTTGCTCACCGGAGAACGCCATTGTTGGCCCCGCGGAGGTGGCAGCGGGTGAAAAAGTGAACTCTACACACGTCGGCACGCCAAAACCTTATTTACCACCTGCTTGCTGTTGTTTCTGAAGGTTTTCTCTCCCTCGTTGCATGCACCTTTTGTCTTTACCTCCCATTCAACTTCCCATTCCTTCCTCCCCCCCTTAGTTTTCTCATTCATTTTTCTTTTGCGTAACCACCCCATCCCCGGTCCCTTTTCTCCAGGTACTATCACGGCAGCATGAGCGTGCCATCAGCCAACAAAAAACGTTCTATCATCTCAGCAGTATTTATATGTCTAGGTAACAGTCGACAATAATACAAGCTCGCTCGCACATCCCCCACACCATCTACCTTGATAACGACCACGCCCCTGGCTGTATTGTCAAATTTGTCGATTTTCCATTGCCGAAAAGACGACAGATGATCCAGCTTATTATTAGTCTTAGATTAACACACCCCCAGGTGTGATGAGTTGCGGCATAGAGCGAGGCAAGCAAGCAACCAGAGACAGAAAGCTTAAGCACGAAAAAATAGGGCACCGGAAAGGGAAAAAAGGTACAATTACGGCCAGAAGGCGCGTTAATGTATCGACGTCGACCGTATTTCTGCCTCTGATGGGGGACGAATATATCTCCAGCAGGTATAACGCACCTGAGCCACCGAGCGAAAATCCCCTCTTCGCATCCGGCAGCAATGTCCTCCTAGTAATACTGGTAGTAGGTGTAGCAGACTTCTGAATTTGGCCGTTGACTAGTAAATCTTGGGTGTCTTTCCTTTCCACCCTCTAACGTTTCTTTGTTTCCTTTTCATTTTCAGGGGGAAGGTTAATCCCATCCCACGACGAGAACTCGCTTTAAATTTTTTACCAACGAGTCCAGAGAAAAGGGAGAAGGAAGAGAAGAATCGGGGCCAAGAGCTTTCGTGATAGGTCCAAGAACCATCGTGCCAAAGTGCGACTTCGTGTTCAACAACTTGGACTCCCCCCATATACAAGTACAACATCGCAAAATCCACACAGTGTAATAGTCTCGACTCGTCCCAGATGCTCTTACCCGCTCGTCGAGGAGCTTCTCAAGACCACGAGAACAAGGAGAGAAAGACCGAGAGACAGACAGATATACGTCGTCACTGTCACCGTCCACGATGCCAAGCGATGTGCTTGATAACTTGGTATTATCCTAGCCCAAGTCAACAAGCCAAGAAGAGAGACTGAGGAGAACTTACTTCGCCCTCTTATGCTTTCCAATACTCTGGTCGAGAGCCACGACCCCGTTGCTACTTGGGTCATTAATACTCAGCCTGTGTTGTGTTGCAATCCTTGCTGGAGCTCTTTTGTGCGTTCTATACCTCCTCGAACAGCAGTCTGGGTTTCCCAGATTTATCTCCGACATAAATACCGAACGTGAAGGCAAACTGCAAGGTTGGTTGTAACATGAACCCAGATGAATAGCGAGGAAGATTTGCCCCAGCTCAACTTGTTAAACGGACAAAAAGTGAAACCCAACTCTCCATTTAGACTGTTCGTTTGCGCCGCCAAACACTATCTGTCATGTATGCTAATCGGCTTTCAGTGGCATGTTTCCCGGGGACAAACATCGTCTTTCTATCTCAACAGATCTCTCTAACCACCGGCAAACCACTCGGACCGCAAGCCTCCGCCCGTTGCGTACAGGCATTTCTACGTTTCTAAGGACCAAGCCCTTTAAAAGCTTGCTAATGGCCGAGTCGTGGTGTACAATCTGCCACATTAGCATAAAAGTACGCTTTCTGTGTGGAGATGTAAGGCTTTTTTACACGTAGGGCCAACACCTTGACCACTGCGTCCTTAACAGGTTTTCCTCTAATCGGCGTGACAGCAAATGGGGCATCAGCTAGATTGCACGTCCAAGCTGGCAGGCCGAGTAATAACGCTTATTAGTAGCAACACTCAGTGAACCTCTTCTACCAAATCTCCTATAACGTAAGTCGAACATTAAAAAGCTTCACGTATACTGCTTCACGCTTCTCTGGGTCCCGTTAACTTCTTGCTGACAGACTACCAGCAGTGTTTAGAATGCTTGGACACAGGCTACCTTTCCTTTCGCAATTTTTGCTCTTCGACTCCTAGGAAGCCATGTCACCCCTCCACCCTGACACACACAAAAAAAAAATTCCCACATGTACAGCAATTCGACAAAAAGGAACACTTGCAAAAAGACTTAACACGACCAGAGAGACAGAACGCGGAGAAATAGTGACGGACAGAAGCAGCGTGCGACTATCCATGGCTTTTCCACTTCTTATGCCCCCACTAGCTTTCCTTCTTCACCCAGAACGAAGGCCACATCTCCCCCGAGACGCTCCAGACAGTGTTTCGTTTGGTCATAACGGGGGAACTCGGGGTTAAAAAAAAAGAATACCAAAAAGGAAAATTGTGCGACAGGCCCAGCACTCACACGCGGACGTTCGAATAATATGATGTTGATGACGGCCTTTCTATCATTTCCCTCCATCTTTTGGGCCGTGCTTGGCAGCCTAATGACTTGCATTGCAGTCCTTTTTCTTGTCTTTTTTTTACTTTGTGAGGATAACGCTTTGTATTCTTTCACCATGCTTGACTAGAGATTGACTGCTAGTTTGCCAAATAAGACCTGTGACATTTTTATTGTTAAGAGAAGCAAAGAGAGAAAAAAAAGTAAAATCACTACTTGGCCCAAAAGGGAATGATTTTCTGATTCTGGACCTCTTTTCGACAAGGGAAGAACAGTTACGCGTGGGCTGCGTTTTTACGATCGACATGGTACGGTTTTGTTATCTTTTGTTTGTTGTGTCTGTCGATTACTTACCCCAGGAGAAAACACGCCTTAGATTTTGGAAAATGAGCTCCAGTAGTCGTCATTTCTCCTCCGTTGCCAAAGGTCCCTAATTAGAAAACCTGGAGCTTTAATGTCTACTCCCTCACCTGCTTCCCCCACGAAAGTCCCTAAAAGTTTTTAGCCTTCCTCCTCCTTCGCTTTCAGTTATGACAAACAAGCCCTCCCTTCCTTCGTCAAACCCTCTAAGGACCGTCCACTCGGGGTTGTCAGTCCTGCTCTAGTTCCTACGATAATGGCACAATTATTACTTGGCTGTCGGTCCCGGGCGCCTTCCAATGAAATTTGACACATGTTCAATATGAAAGCTTAGCATTCCCACGTGTCAGTGGAAAATGATCTCCTACAACATCCCAGCTTTACTCTAAAGTGGCGTTAACATGGCGAAACTCTTGGACTTTCGTTACGGTTTAAGTTTACACTACTGGAATGAAGTAATTTTTTTATGTCAAGCACTTCTCATTGCTGAACCCCAATCAACGCAAGGGGAGTTAGTGTAGGGCAGTATTCGCCGAGTCCTCGTAAGAACCCTAAAAAGCCATACGGGTTTCCCTGTGTTGGATCGGTAATAAATACTCAAAGAGTTCCATGCCAGTCAAGGGCGCGTCGCCGTTTTGTCGATAAGACTAAAGGTAACCAACAACAGTCAGTACCGGGCGCACGCCACTCAGGAACTGCCCCTGAATACGTATACAACAAGTACACGCGCCATACCTGGATATGACAAACCCTTGTCATTTCTCTCTCCACTTTTCCTTTCTTGTTCCTTTTACCTTTCTACTTTTTTTTACATCCCACCTTTTCCGGAAATAGTTTTCTCTTTCTTATTTTTGTACGTACCCATCTTTAAAGCTCCCCGGTGTTCGACGTAAAATTGTCTGGTACTAGAGCAATTGCTTCTAGAAATAACGTTCCTCCATTTTTAGTTAACACTAGGCTACTGGCTACCTTTTCTCCTCGTTCCCCTATAACTTCCCAGCCCTTGCTCAATGTCTTTTTACAGGTGTACCGCATACGAAGTATGTACCTTTCTACAGTGCGCGGAGCATTTTCATGGTTGGCTTGTTCACGGCATGCCTCTCATTGCCACACGACACACGACGTATTGACTCTATGGGATATGATGAGCTATGATATTCTCCAGCGTGCCCCCCGGTTCACCCACCATCACACACGTATGCCCCTGTTCTTGTATTTAATACAATGATCCTACTAAATCCTCCCTTCCCACTAAACAGCTCTCTACGTCCTGTAGGTAGTGCACTCATACACAGAGTGCATTGTATAATAAAGCGAGGCTTATTGAGCTCCGTGTTCTTGGATGACCTCGTACCTCTTGCTGTTCCATACTCAAACTCAGTCATTAGCTTAATCAAAACGGCACGACAGGACAGAAAACAAACTAGCTACACGCCACCCGACGTTTCCTTACCACAACGGTTTGGAGACTCAGTTGATCCGCCCGAACTATTATGATACCTGAGTTTCTACCCTGTATTTTTTTTCAACTAAGAATTACCAGGATACTCCATAAGGATATTCCAGACTACTTACACCTTGTTCCTCTCATTGCTGAATTCACTATAGGTAACGCGTACAGAACTCTACAACTGGCTTTTCAGGAAAGACCTCAATTATCAGTTTATAACTTTTTGGGGAAATATGGGTTCATATCTTCGGGGATGCCTCCAAAGGTCACTGAATGACTTCCTGTATCCGTGATGTTGGTCAGGCATCTAAATTATGAGGAGCTATCAATGGCACATTCCCTTGGCACTAAGACTGAAATCTGTCTACGGGAACAGTTGCATAAATAATCAAATCAAGGTGAATGGCACTTACCTGGAAAGTAGGCAAGCCAGCGATGCTGCGTCTGACAATGATGGACACCGAAGGGCCTGTCAAGCGAGGCATCCTTGCCTCCCACGATCAGCAAATGCTTCCAAGAAAATCACAAGAAAATGCAGTCACCAGTCTATGTCCGAGTCACCGTTGGGTCTCGCCGCTAGTGAAGAAACGCAAAACATCCATACAATAAGTAGTATAGTCTTGGTAACCACTGTCCAATTTCACTTTGCAACGAAACAGTAATTTAGAAGGGTGTAAGCGTGAGAACATACATGAACACTGAAATTAGAGTGGAAAGCATGAGTGAATTAACTCAGAACTCAAAAACTCCCCGTAAAATTTGTTACGTAAAAAAGAACACCCCAGGTTAGCTGGCTGGCCCACCGCCGACTGACTAGCTCGAAGGAATTGGACGCTACTTTTCCTACATGCAAGCCTTGTTTCGGTTACCGGTGTGTACTATACAGGCCACCACAGGAACGAGTTAGAGACTAGCGGCGCAGCTCAAAGCGCCGGTTCCCCCACTATAGGCAGAAAGAAAAGGGGCGACCGTTTCCTTGCTTTAACTTCCCCATCGGAAAAGAAATACAGGAATAAAGGTAAAGCCCGTAGACTTTTTTCTTCCTATAAACTAAGCAAAAGCCTCTTTGAACTTGGAGGTTTCTTTAAAAGACGTTTTATGGCAAAAACTGGGTTGGTGCTGCAGAAATAAGGTATAGGCACCTTTCCTTCGCCTTTTTTATTCCCCTCTTTTCAAATTTCCCTCCCTCAGGTTCGATCACTTTCTGAGGTGTAGGACTGGCGATGGCACTTCCCGGTATATTACCATAGAAGCTCGGATGGCAAAAACGTCCTCGGGAAAAGTGGCCAAGTTCGCTTTTATTAACTCCTTAGTGCCTATTACAAGCATTGGTGAATTACGCAGAGCTGAATGACAGGAAATTTTGCCCGTGCAAACGTGAGGAGCTTCAAACTGCACGCACAGGTGAGTCAGGTGGGGGGTTGAAAAGCACGCATGCGTTCCCTTAAAACTTGTGAAAGTTTAGACCCTCCCTCGTGGAAAAAGGACACGAGCTTATTTCTAGGGATTTCAAGAGAACGCTCGGGAAACCGATGAATTTTACCCCTCCGATCTCCTCGAGTCCTGATTAGAAAGCGGTTAAATTACCAAGTTTTGATCTCGGACCTCATCAGCACCTTTTAACTCCTTACTGTAATGACACTCACGACCGGAATCCCAAAAGGTTAATATTTGCAGAGTTTAATACCAACCCTCCCAAGACCGCAGATCTCTTTTTAAAATCTTGAATATCTGTCAAATTAATACTCAAGTAATTAGCAGACTCGTAGGAGACTATTACAAGCACGATATGTCAATTCAAGCTCAGAACTCGACGGACTACCAAGCAGTTAACTGTTTATTGATTGGGGGAAATAAAGGGTGCGACCCCCTTCGCTGTGTCTCTTCGTTTAGCGTTTCACTTTCACACCTTGCCACATTCTACCCGGAAACTCGGGCATCATTTGTCACACCTTTCTTGGCGCTATTCTTCTTTTTTTTTCTCGTTTTTCCACCCGTCAGTTCCCGCGATCTCCTGTCACTCACCCAAGCAAATAAATCAACTGTTTTTCTGGGCATGCAAAAGTCCGTGATGCTGTCTCTTTCTCTTGGTCTCAATCCCCTAACAAAAACTAATTACGCGTCAGGAGGCAACATAAAAAGAAGCCAAGGAAGGGACTAAAGAGTATGAACGTCTCCTCATGAAAATCACGGAACTGACGAAAATGGGGTGATTTGCACCGGGGACGCGTAGAGTTATAGCTTAGATTAAGGGACTTTTGATGGCGTCGTTGTCATCTACAGTCAGACGACCCTCTAGCTTCTCATTCTCTAACCTAAGATCAGAGCTAAGAATCATTCCGCCACCCCTCTCATACCTCCCCTATTTTCCCCCCGCGGAAGTTAGGTACCTTTCGTCTGATACACTTAACCATAAAACAGATCTCACTGTTTTCTCAGCACCTTTGCTGTCTTGGCTTCCCTTACCTTTATGGAATCCTATAAAATATAGAGGAAGCAAATAAACGCCGCATTCCCCCTTTTTGCTTAGTCTTCCTCTGCATTCCCCGGGTATTCTTCCCCAACGTCCTCGACTTGACGCCCAAATCACGTTAGCAAGTCCGAGTTTTCTGGTTGGCCAATTCGCTCACTCGGGCGAAGAAGCGTGAACTGCTTTTACGTCCAGGAAAGGCAGCCACATTAATTAACGCAGGGCTTAGTATGCAAAGCGCTGCTGACTGCTTCCTCAGACCCAGCTGAACGGAAAAGTATGTGTATATGTGTGTGTGTGAGAGGGAGTATGTATGTCTCTCTGTGTGTGAATCTAAATTCGGGACCAACGCCGAAATCGTTTCCGCGGCACTTGCTTCGGTAGCGACGATCCACCAGACGCGGTCGCTTTTCAATGACCGTTCATTTGCATAACCAAGTCTTCATGGCCCGCCATTCTCAGTTTACATTCGCTCTCATTATCTGCAGCCTCAATCTCAACTTCTTACCCCCTTCTGTGCAAAAAAAGGAGAAAAAGGATACAGATAGCTGTTCAACTTTTCTTACCTTCCACGGGCCCATTGTTCTGCAGCGGAATCTTGGAATTCCATCCTTTCTCATTCACTGCTTCTTAAGGTGCCAGCATCGCTCGTTGTAATCACGCTCCGGAGAAAAAAGACCCATTCCTTAAAAATAAAAAAGGAACGAAGGTGAAAAGTGAAGTCGGGAGTCTACTCTGTCAATAGGACGCGTTTCTCCAAGCTTATTGTCTCATTGCTGTCAGAACAAACCAAACACTTGAACGTAAGCTTCACAGGTCCTGCACCTGGAACTGTTAACAGGATTCCAGGCTTCCATAGATCACCGTGTTTTTGTTTAACATCCTTGAGTTCCCTTCAGTATGTACAGACAAGGCCCTTCCGTCGTTCGAAAATTAAGAGCACAAGTCAACTTCTTCAGAAAAGCAAGACTTGAACCCTTCAATTATTACCCCGTCTTGGCAGCGAACTTTTTGTCAAGCGCACAGGAATCATACATTGACTCAGGAGGCTTCACCCTTTCTATTATTTGCACCCATGCCTTGTCCATAAAGTTTTAGAGACCTCTCAAAGTAATCCTACGGCCTAGTGAAAAAGGCACATCAGAGGGAAAAAAGGGAAAAATCTTAAGAAGTGGATTCGGTTTGCATGTGCTAATCTTAGTGTTGCTCATTTCTCCATGGCAACGCATGCCTACATGTTCTAATATCCCCACCTCCTCTTTTTTCATTCAAGTTTGGGGGAGGACAGAAATACAGACCTTTATCGGGCTAAAAAAGACAGCCCAGGCCACCCACACGTGGGTAACAGCGAAACAAGTTGGCAAATCACACGAAACCCGAAGACTCTACCCAAGAATGCAGCTGCAAATAAAAAAGAAATCTTCGTGTTACGCTCATAAAGTAATGCTGAACAAGCAATTCATTGTGACTGACCCAAAAGTCTTTCCTGCACTCACCCGCTTTATGGCTGACGCAACTAAAATCTGAATGTAGTGGCGACAGTGAGCAACCATGGATTACAGTATGTGAATTTTGACTCAATGATTCCAATTTGTACCGTTTTTGGCACAATTTGTACAATTCCCTGCCCTCTGGACAACGCGCAAACGTTTTCCCGTGTGCTTTTCCAACCAAGTCAATTGAATTGTAAAAATGTAAAAATTAGTCCTAGCAACAGGCTCTGGCCTACGCTGGTCAAGGTGAATAAAAAATGCTGAGCAAGAGATACCTCATCCCTACTAAAGTTAAGAAAAATGAGGCTCATAAAGAGGTAAAGTGACATGAGGAAGACATTGAAAACCACACTTATATGTTCTCTACTTTACCTGACTCGTAAGTAATACGTGGTGGATTACCCGACCTTTTTCATGCATTTTCCATAAGCCTATGCATTTACGCATGAAAGTTCGATCCATGTTGGTACTTTGGGCCTTTTAAGCAAGCTAATCTACTCCCACACTTTCGGAAACTGGTCACCTAGTTAGAGGTTGGCAAGAAAAAGAAAAGCAAAACGACTTTGGGGTGAAGCTAATACCGCTGAAACCTGACAGTTTCCCATTAAATCGGCAGTAGACGCTGTTTTACCTTAGGGGTTGTACTTTTTTTTACGGTCCAACAAAAAGGTACACTACACCAGGAACGGATTGGCCGGACTTGTAGCGCTACTAGAGCTAGCTTTCGCACGCGTAGAGCAAATCACCGGGACCATGAAAATAAAAATAGTAAGGACTCCTACGCTTCGATTGTTGAAAAGGGGAAGTACGAGGAATTAAAAAAAAAAGCAGAAGGTAACTTCTGAAGTACGACAAGGACCAATTCCTTCTCGAAGCTCCTTTTTTCCCCCTCGTTACAAAGTTATCTTTGTTTCCGCTCTTAAGTCTAAGCAAAAGGAAAATATTACAATGTCACCCACCGGCTACGCTTATAGCACAGCCATAAAGAATAACTAAAGAAGTGGTCTCATAGTAAGGATATTGGAGAAAAAAATGACCGGAAGTCGAAAGCGACGCGGCCGATACCCAAGGCCGGATTCATTATCTAAATACCTGTGGTACTATTTAACCAGTTGTTTTGTCCTGGAATAGCAATGGCTTTTATGACAGAGCGCAAAAACCCAACAAGGCTTTTATGATAAAGTCCCAGTCAGTCCCACAAGTTCCGTAGAATAGAATTGCAATTATCAACCAGCATATCCTGAGGAACTAACAAGTCTCTCTCTCGATGCGAAAGAGTAAGCTAGTCGAAAAATGTTGCAGCCAAAAAGGCAGGTGCCGGCAAAAATCCAGACAGCAACTCCAGCCAAGTCACGAATTCTCCACTTCCCTGAATATGAATAAGTTATTCGTCCCGGCCAACAAATAAAAAATCTGTACAAAGCTTGGCACCACCTTCCATGTATCAAAACCGCAAGGTGGCTGAAAAAGTAGGAAGTTGCCTTGCGAGTTATTTGAAAAGCGACACTGGAGGGCAACATTTGTTTGAAACTAGGTTTGAAAGATATGGATTATTTTGTTGGGCTCTGGAGAGAGCTTGGAAGAAACACGTGAGGCCCACGCCCTTCGTCTACTCTTTCTCCGTTTTCTGGAGCAAGGCTTAATTTCGAGCAAAATTTGTGTAATACAAGAGAACATGGTGTTAAGTCCCACCCCTGGCTTCCTACCTAAGGGTTCCCGCAAGTGTGGGAAGCCACGTGTTGCACGGAATCTTTCTTCCTTCGCTTCCGTTTACTTTTATAGATCCATAAGAATACATCATTGGCAGCCGGAGAATCACCTTAATTGCGCCCACAATGCAACAACGAGTTTACCCCGACTAAGGAAGAAAATGACAGCTCAAAAAAAGGCGGGGATGGAAACGACGAGAGGAAATAATAAGACGATTTACTGGTGGAGGGACAACAAAGGATAAACAAGCCTTAAAGTCTGTAATAAGGCTTACGTCCTCGATTTGGGGATCTTGAATATGTCATGTCAAAGGAGCGTTTTCCTTTTTCTGTCTTTTATAGGCGGAAAGGGAGAGAACAGAATAGGGAGTAGGAAAATTGCATAGCAAACGCGGCTAAACTAAAGCTATCAGCCTGAGTAAAAAACTGCAACCACGCGCCGGAATCTTTTAAAGGTGGTAAATAAAGTAGCAGTCTGAGAACCTGGCAAGAGAGCAGAGCCAGCAAGAGAGAGAGAGAGAGAGAGCGCAAAAGTAAAAAGCCTCCCACAAAGCGACCGCGACGAGAACGTGTCGAAATTGCTTTCTCACACAAAGCATATCAAAGTTAGGAAAACACCATGCGTGGGGCGTTCGTACACCCCCCTCTGCTTTTACCAATTAACACTCGAGTTTTGAATGGCACAACCTTCTGAACTCCAAGCTCTTCTTTTAAAGCTACGGAATGCGATTTTCCTCCCCACCCCCACACCCCCAACTTCCGGTCTTCCGGCACACTAAATCAAACACCTCCGCCCTCTAAATATCAAGGAGAAGCGGACATAAAGAACACATTTTCATACCTAAAATATAGCTAAGCCCGAAAACGGAAAGTTAACGCTAGAAAAAGTCCAAAGTTTCACGTCTCATTTCGCTAAGAATTAATTTGCTTTGAAAAACACTTGTAACTTTTTTCCACGACAAAATTACGTAATTACGAATACTACAGGTGATTTTTTCTTCAGAAGAAATTACGTTACACCTCCCATATGACAATTTCTCATCGGCACAAAGCAGGAAAAATCGATTCCCACTAAATGTGTGGCGTAAAGATTCACTTGAAAGTGAATAACGAGACAAGGATGATGTTAATGAAACGGTGCACGAAAGCAGATTGCGCTTTGGCAACCGTATCTCATATACTACTAATTTATGTGATCCACAGCATACCCGGTAGCGTAGAGACCGATCCCATACATTCACCCCCAAGCCGAAAGAAAACCTGGACCTAGTGTGGGGTGAAAATTACGTTACACACGCATACCTACTCAGTACCTTTACGTATTCTGTACAAAAGGAACTCAATGTGAAAGTGGGCTACTAGCCCGGTAACTAATAAGATACACGGTGCTTGTGTATACATACGTATACATGTGCGTGTACGTCACCTTTTTTTCTGGTCTACCACACGACCCCAAAAACTGGGCATTAGTTGGGAATCAAGAAGACTCGAGAATCAATAAGACTCACAAATTCTCGTCAAGGCCCATAAGGCTTGTCCTCTTTAACGCAAGAGCTTGCATAACAAGCAATGGACATTTACCGGCTCTATATGTCAAAACTATCGACCTTACGTACCTGAAGTCCCCCTAAATATCTAACAATATCTTCTTAATCTGTCACTATCAAAAGCACGGGAACAATTTAAGAACAATGTTTAATAATTTAGCAGACGAGGTTAGTTGCTAGTATTTACAAAAAAAAAAACAGTTTCACGTTATTTTCTCTCATCGTTGTCTTCTTTTTAGCTTAAACAATCTTATTTCCACCGTACAGTCTGAGCACGTGTCACTCGCAGACTAATGTAGTGTCAGATAATAAAAATACTAAAATTCTTTATTAAGAACTTTTCCAGCATCAGAAGTTGGTACTAAACTCCCCAACAACAACCAATTCCAAAGAAATCAGAGGCAAATGTTAACTGAAGAAAAAAGACAAGCTTTTACGTTTTAACTTTTTTCTATTTATTCTTCATTTTAAGGACTGAACATGATAGGGTAAGAGATTTTATTTCGCTAAGAGGGATAAAAATCTAGATCTGATCCACAAGTTTGAACCTGTTATGCTGTGGTTCAGGAATCACGTTGAAGTATTTTTTGTAAATAAAAGTCATGGTTTCCTTCCGGGCACCGTACACTCGCTGCACGAAGGTATGCTGCCAATCGGGGTAGAATTTCTCACAAGTGACCATAACTCGACCGGGCTCTAAGGCATAGAGCGTGCCTTTGCTGCCCACACCCACCTGAGGAAAGAGGGAATGACGTTATTCATGCTATACGAATACTTTCCGCGGAGTTGAATAAAATGAGGAATGTCTGAGCTACATTTGTGTGTGACAGGGGCCCATGAAGGAAACTACGCTTTATTATCTATGCCTGAATAAGCATTCTTTACTTGCAAGGCAGGCTTTTAGATCGATTATATTCGAAAGTACTGAAGGCATACTTAGTAACCTCAATACTTGTAGACCTATACTTATACTAGCTATAGCTGAAAGCCATAGAAAGTGAAACGTTCAGTAATGTTTGCCTTTTGCTTACAGGTAAAGTACCTTTCTTCTTGCTTTGACTTATTCGACAAGGTTGGCAGGAGTTCGTCAATAATGCGGCTTTACTGCCCATACAGGAAAGAACTGCAGTGTAAACGCTCAAAGATAAAGTTCAAATTTGTCTAGAACTTACTGACTTTTAGCTAAATACAGAAATGTTTAATAATCTTTATATGCAATGCAACATGTGTACTATACAAATATTTGTCTTCTTTACTTCTCTAATTGCTATATTTGCGTCATTTTTAATGATTTTACAAGGCTACTTGCTCATCGAACCTACGGTCCGATTCCATAGAGGCTGGGTAAGACTGCTCGTGTAACGGAAATAGATTGAAATTAAAAGGTTTGTTTACGCATAAACCGGGGTGAAAGCGGAGACCTCGCTGGGTTGCGAGAGTCTCGCTCTGACGAACTTGGGCTCCGTCTTGGACTTTCCAGCCACGATGTTTTCCAGGTGCATGACCTTTAGGATTCCTTGTACTCCCACCGGCTTTTTTTGAAGCGTGCCGGACAGGCGCCACATAGCTTAGAATCAATCCCGACACGCCTAAGACACATGTATTACTCACATGATCGACTTGCTCCATAATTTAAATTAAATTTGCAGTGAGGTTACGGTCTCACAGAACAGGAAAACTGGATATATATTTTAGGTGTATGTGAAACATGTTACTAATTCAGCAGGCGACAGTCTGAAGGGGAAATACTTTAAAATCACGTGCGCGGCACTAGATTTAATATTGTAATATCTTCCTGTGGTCTAGCATTAGTCACTTGAACAAAAGACAATTTTTCAACAACAATAGTTACTGTGTTTACATCCTTGTGTAGAAATGGAATCTCAAGCAAGGTGAAGTAATAGTAACACTTCTTTGAGATAAATAGACTAACGGAAATTACCTATTTTTTAATAAAAGCAAACAAAAAAATTTAATATTTTTTAAGCTTACTTCGGATGTTATTAAACCCTAGAATAGACATTTCGAACTGGACAACACTTTCACGTGTTTTGGTAGCTGTTTAAGAATACAGTCATCTATCCGAAAAGCGCCAAGCGCCGTCAAGACGCGTTAATAAACTACAGGCTGGTCCCGTTTACGAATAGGTTTCGAGAGCTCTGGTGAGCAGATTGCAAGTAAAGCCTGCGCCACCGTACCGTATTGTACAAACTGCAGAGTTTTTCTTTGGTTTCGTGAGACCTTAGGTGTTTTTTATTTGACGATTTTTCGGCATCCAATCAGAAAAGAAATATTTGCCGTTTGCTTAATTTCACCCGTCCAGTCTCCCCAAAATTGTTGATAAAGTGACAGCTATTGCCACCTGTTGGCCAACGTGACGTTTTTTTCCCGCCGTCCTTTTTCGCCAACTTGGAATTGCCAATCAGTTTACCAGGCCGGAAGACACACAATAATTTTAGATTTTTTTGAGAAGCTTTACAAAGATAGGAAAAGAATCTTTACAGATGGTTCAAAAGACGACGAAGGAAATGTAGGGGCAGGTTTATATGTAGAGTACGAAGACAAGATGGTGGCTCTCGCTCTACCGAGATTTTCATCAGTAATGGCAGCCGAACTATACGCAATTTTGAAAGCTTTACAATGTATAAGCAAAGCGCAGGAAAATAAATACGTAATTTTTACAGATTCAAAGGCGGCAGTTTTGGCAATAAAAAATTATGATAGCAAGAAATACAGCCGAGTCATTCAGGAAATTCAAATGTCAATTATAGTTTTAAAAACTCAAGGGAAAGATGTAGCTATACAATGGGTACCAGGTCACGAGGGTTTTAAGGGTAATGAAAAGGCAGACTTAGCAGCAAAGCAGGGAAATGGATCAGAAAATACTATAACTAGAAGATTAACAACTGAAGAAATAATATCACTTTTTAAAGAAAAGAACGAAACAAGAATTTTAAGAGCACTAAAACTCCAAACAGAACAAGAATTAGTACAAGCGGCCAGGGCTCTCAAACCGAAACCATGGCTAGAACACCCGAATAGAAGAGTAGCAGTAGCGCTTTTAAGAATAAGAAGCAAACATGCAAAGGTAGGTTGGTGGATGAAGAGATTCNAGTAGCGCTTTTAAGAATAAGAAGCAAACATGCAAAGGTAGGTTGGTGGATGAAGAGATTCAATCTTAAAGACACAGATATTTGCGAAAATTGTAGGGAGCATACAGACACAGTGGAACACAGGTTGCTATATTGCGCAGCATACAGATCCGAAAGAGAAAAATGGAGGAGTAGAGTAGAACGGATAGGAGTAATCTTTAACATGGTCAATGTATTAGGTTTAGGGAAATTTGAACCAGAACGACAATATAAGTTAAGAAACTGTCTAGTAGACTATATTAAAGATACTAAACTGATTGAAATGGTGTAAGTCTGTTTACTTCTTTCTACTACTAAGTATAAGAACACTAGAAAGTATATAAATTATAATATGTAGGATTATGTAGGATTAGTTCTAATATTATATAGAGTAAAAGGAAATTACCTTTTTACCAATCATCAGAAAAAATAAACGGTCAGAAAAAGTAGATAATGTGCCCGTTAGATGGCACAGTTGCGACTTTAAACAGATCGACAACAACAACAAATTGGAATTGCCATCATCAGTTTGGTTGACAAAGGAAACCCAGTTTGGCGGGAAAAAGGTGGAACACCGTAACAGTGGAACATAGGCAAATGTCGAATCAAAAATTCTACATGGCTATTTTAAATTTTCAAGCATAAGATAAAAAAACAACAAAAAGTAACTATTAACTTTGTAGCAAAGGAACTAATTTGATCAAATTATTGAAAAGATCCCAGAAAACTTTTTTCGAAACCCGCGCCAGATCCCGCATGGTGGCGCGCGTTGTTGGTGGGACATGATTCAAAGTTTTTGGTATAATTTCAATGGTGCCGTTGTCTCTGAAGCCACGTCATTCAGTCCTCATAACTTCAGTGAATTTCCAAAGACCCGCTGACATTAGGGATAAGCAATTAACATCCTCTCAATACAGACGGTGAACAACTCAATAATAGAGTTATGTGCTAATTGTGAATATTCGTTTGCGATCCTCGAACAAGTCTTCTTGGAGTGAAGCAAACCAATGGCGTCTCACGCTGTCACTAATTCGACATTCAAAGGTAAGTAACTCACGCCGCATTTTAATGCGTGATTCATTTAGTGCGTGTTTCCTTTGTTTATTGCGAGTTGCAGATTGTATTTTCAGAGTTCGATGTTATGATATTTCGAGTAAATTTATTGTAACAAAACTGCAGGTTTTCATTAAGAGAAGACCAAAGTGTTTTTCCTGGACGTACATACTAGAGCATAAGCGAAGGAAAAGGACTGGTAGTATAGAACTTGCAAATACTATATCCGACCATTAAATAATCCGTTTTGTCTAATGCAGTCTGTAAAATTAGCGGTGTTGAGAGTGAGGCACAAAAACCAGATGGCAATGAACTGAACGGTATTCAGATCCAACAATATTTTAAAAATTTCGCATGTGGTGTGAATTACCTTTATTCTGTTGTTCGTAAAGGAAGGTGTTAAGAATTTTTTCTTTCCTTCTGACGAGTAAGCTGCCGTGGGAATGCTTCTAAGTTACGGAATCTACACGTGGGGGATGTATGACATGCAAATTACTTTCTAAAGACGGGGTTGTAAGGCATAAACTGTGGTACGAACACCGATTGGAAACTTGGTACGGGCACAGGCAAGGGCACTTGTTGGAAAATGACATTGGGTTGAAAGATAGGTGGGGCATAAAAGGTATCGGGTACTGTAGGTAACGCATCTTCCGCGTACCGGCGTCGCCGCAACCGGAGCTTAGGTGATTCCTGTGGCGGTGGTACAGCAACTTGATGTTGGTAGGCTGGGTTTGGGGCTTGCGGACGGAATATAGGTTGGCTTTGTAAAGCCGCTTGGAGTGCCAAAGTCGCTGAACTGCCTGGACGAACGCGGTGTTCACGCTCAAAACACCAGCGGAAGCACATGAAGTAGAGTATTTCAACGCAAGCAATTACACTGAAACCCAATCCAAGTCCTAGTAGTCCCCCCATAGCCGCTAATTAGGGCAGACGCAATAAGTGAAAACGAAGGAACCAAAGTAAGAATAAAGTTAGACGGGAACCGGCAACTGGATTAACAGTGGAAGAGAAAGGAAGAACAAACTTACAAACGAAATCTTCCCACCCATAGCGTGTCTCCATTTTATATCGCATCGCAGCTGCATTTTGAAAGAAAAGCGACACAGTTATCATATTCTTCCTGTTGAAAATATATTGTGTTAGGAAACGTGAGAAAGAACAGACTCCGCCATCATGAGGCAAATGCCTGCGATGTCGTTTAAAAAAGTATTAATATAGTACGCGACGTATTGAAGGAATGTACTGTCGTCCATTTTTTGGCGGTTATAATGTGTTGAATTGCGCAAACGACGATATATAGACGAGCCGTTAAAAGCCACGCCCGGAAAAGTTGAATACGACAGTTGAGCTTTATAGATTAACTCAGAGCATTCTGGATGGCAATCGGGACAGTACTCATCCTAGCGAATGAAATTCAAGAATAGTGAAACGTGTGGTAATTTTTTTACCTTCTTTCCTCGAGCGTCAGCTTGTATTGAAATACGACTTGATTAATTTGATTTTTTGTCAGCGTATAATTGGTTAAAACTTTTGAGTGTACGCGTATAAAAACAGGTAAAATTATAATGTACAATAAATATTCGAATAACATTTTATTCAAAGTGGAAGTTATATTTCGTGAGTATCGTAAAGATAAGTACTACTTTTCTTTATGGAACTTTTAAAGTAGAGAAATTGAAGGAAAACTTACCAAGTAAAATTGCGAGTTCGGGTAATTGCTCCAAACCACATACTGATTTGTCACTGGAAACTTGAGAATAAGGTAAATTTATTTAGCTTTAAATTGGCGTGTTCATTTTTTTGCGAGAAAATAGATTAAAACGAAAGATTCAAAATTTTCTCGCCATAAAATTTGAAAGCATGTGCCAAACGTCATCTGTTGATAAAAATATAAGCAGAAGCAGAATGTGGATTTTTCACTACACGAAAATATTCAAGTTACTCAGGAGCTGTAGCTTCTAACATTTGTAAATAATTTTTTGGTACGCTGTGTAGTTCATTGTTCAAAACGTCCTAACACAATTTTCGACCCAAGAAAGCTCATGTAGGGCACTGTTCATTGCTATTCATAGGCTATGCCAAATGCATCCGTGTAGAACGAAAAGGTTCTGTAATGTTAATGGACTGTTTCCTTTACACGAAATCGATTTAAAGTTTCCTATGCGTCTTGTTACCGTCAATAATAGCGCTAGTTAAGAAGGGTGTACGTGAACTGATGATGTACTGGAAAGAAAAGTTTCTTTTTTTTCTAAATACTCCATATAACATTTTTCAAGCCATAGAACGACATTGAAAATAGTTTTTGTAAAATCTTCTCTTTTAAACACTCCTGCAATTTAGTTAACCTCTTTAAAAAAAAGTATGTAAAGAAAAAGGTGCTATAAATGATACGATATTTCCTCCATGTTCCTGTTCGCGGTTATTATGTGTTATTTTTTTAGTACAGTAGTCTCACTGAGTGGTGTTTATGTGTGCATTAATACCCAGAGAATCAGTAGAAAGTATAGTAATTGCGTGTGGAAAAAAAACGAAACCAGTGAAACTCACCAGGATAAAAATAAGGCTGACAGTCAAACTTCTGAATTATGGTACGAGTCAGACATTCCATAGTGCATTGCGATACACTGTAACGTTGAGAGAAGTCGAACTGGGCTTCGTTTTCATAATAACACATCCTTTTTTCGAATTTGATGGACTTAACAGTGTCGTCAGCCACAATACTGATGGGTTCAATGCCAATGTAAGCAGCTTTCCCCAGTCCAAGGATGAAACCGCGTTCTCCCACGTCTGGGAATTCTTTTCGGTTATGGACCATTGCCTACAATTAGAGTTGAGTAGTAAAACCCTCAAGTGAATCAGAAAAATGACCTTAATGCCGTCAAATGTTGACGTAACAACACCATAATCATCGTAGTTACCATCGATCATAATGCTCAGGCCAGCGAACCTAAAATAATTTTATGAAGATTTTGTTGTCATTGTGGGGTAAAAAAAGATTGGATTTTTTCCGACAAAAAGAAATTAAGAGTCTTACGATCCCGGGCTGCTTGTATCCACAATTTTCTTGTCATCAGCTAATGGAATGTTAGCCTTAAGATCTTCACTCTCTTCACCAGACGGGCTTGAGGCATTTAGAGTGACATCGTAATCTCGAATGTTAGCTGGAAGCTGCTCTGTCAAGTTTCGCTCGGTATCGTCGTAAAAACCATCCCAAAATCTGTTCGCAAAATGCAAAATGAGCTTGGTCGTTCAGATAAAACATCAGATTGAATTCAAAGTGCATATTTACTCGGTGTCCACCTCGGCAAGATAAAGTCGGACGTTTTCAGCGTTGAAAGAGCAGCAGAAGCCATCGTCTGTAGCTCGGCCAACAAAAAACTCGTTGCAATCAACAGGATTTTCTTGCCAAGTACAATCCACCAGGAGCTCCTCACATTTCGTTTGAGTCTGTTGGATTTCCCCGTCAGGAATTAGTGGTAATTGAACCTTAAATCCTCTTCTACTTTGCTCAAGGATATCTACAGCTGTTTTTTTTTAGCATTTTGTGAGCTCACCTTTTTCATTATATATAGAAGCTCGGAAACGTTGATGTTATTTTGCTTCATTAAGGTAGCCAGTCGGAGAGTTTCGTCCCGAAATTTGAAAGGTAAGGCCAAGTCAGGTTTCGTCATGATTCGCAAGGCGAGTTTCATATCGTCATAGCTAATAGCGCTGTACCTGTTCTTATTTGAAAGGTGAAAAAAAAAATAATTACGTGGAAATAACCTATTGTCGTGGAAGGATTTTTTGGATTTGGTACCTTGGATTGGTGAGCAGTTCTGTAAGACGACGTTTGGATACTTTGTTCACGTTACAGATAGTAAAAGCGGGGAATGGAATTTCATCCAAAGCGACGGCATGTGAATCGATGTAGGTTAAAACGGGTGACACTTCCCACTTGTGCCAGTAACTCCAACACAAATAGAGAGCAAATCCGGTGGCAGCGCAAACCAAAATCAACCACATGATTTTCTCGAGTATATGAGTCGCGTCTTCGCCAACATACTTAACCTTTTTTTTTAAAAAAAAAGAATGATCTGTCACAGTTTCTTGGAATAGGAAGAAGTAGAAGAACCGCATGCGAGTTGTGAGTCTTTAAACTTCTATTCTACTTTGTGTTATGTATAGTTATTGAAAAAAGGAGCGTCACGGACAAAAAGTAAAATATTTTGAGAAAAGTTCAGTACAATTCCATGGAAAACGGAGGTGTAAAAAACGCTTCATTTTTTCCAACTGAATGAGAAATTTCCGACGAAGTTGTACATTTGTCCATCGTACCGTACTGAGATTAGAAAATAATCCTATTATAATAATTCGTTATGTAATGTTAAGAAATGTAACTTGATGACTTTCTTCGTAAGGGAAGGTAAAGATCAGGATACGTGTGTTAGTAACGCGACATGCACAATTTGATTTAACATTTGTTTATTACTTTTATAAGTGTCACATTAGGCGAAAAGCTCCTACAACTAAACAGGCAAAATCAAGTTTTATTTACCCATTTTCTTTACTGTATAAACCTTCAAACCTTAACGAGTGTTATGAAAGGAAGAACCGAAGAGTATAAAAATGTTTAAGAAAATGCAGCCTAATTAAATTTTGGGAAACCAACCAGATAAAAATGGAAAAGAGTTTCGTAAACAAACTTACTCCGTGAAGAGAACTGTTTGCGGACCACTCTTTACTTAGTTGGATGACTCGTGATGCGTTTTTTTCCTTTCGCATGGCAAATTTTTGTGAAACCAGGTATGACACGCGATGGTAGTCGCTTTGTATTATGTTTAGTCTACCAGGAAAAGAAACGAAATTCCAAACTGAACACGGAGCTTTGAGAAAATAGTTGGTGTCGTCCAGTAGCTCGCAAGTTTCTTGGCGAACTGCGGAGAACAAAGGTTCTCGTTCTTCATGCCCTGCTTTTTTCAGTTGAATTGTTCATGGAACATGAATATGAGAGTCAGTGAATAAAACCAAACAAGATCAGGTACAGGACAAAGGCGCTTAAATCGTGTAGCTGCCCTGCTGCCAGACCTTTAAAGCTGTAAACGTGTGTAACTTTCATTCCAAAAGCACCGTCTTAAACAGCTCGTAACCGCCTCCCCTTTTCCATGACTCAGATCGTTATGTATCTTCACACGCTTTTATTGCCATGTGTAAAACTGCGCAGAAATAAAGAAAGCGCTTTCTTTCAAGCTTGGCTTTTTTAGTCGACGGTGGTAGAAATTCCACATTCAGTGTTGATTTGCTTTTTGCGTAACGAAATGCGATGTTTTCTAACATGGCTAAGACTTGTGCTTTCCAATTTGCATGTAAATGAGCAAAATCCAATGCTGAGACCTCCTCACTTTATGACTCCGATTGATGGAAAGGAGTTTATTGTCATGGTAAGGGGCTTTAGGACGCTTTGCATATTACACAAAATGGTGTGAAAACCAATAATGCGAGGAAGCTTCTTTCGAGTTTTGTCCTCTGGGAAATCCCTTGCAAACCGTAACGGGTGGGGAAATGGGTACGAAAAAGTGAATAAATGAACTTCGAAGTTCTTTAGTAAAAATGTACGGGAGTTGTTGTGAATATGGTTTCGCCGAGCTTTCTTTGAAAAAATGGCTTTGGTAGTTTTTAAAATTGAGCTAAAGAATTTTTGCATTTGGATGGTAAATTCAAAAATGGCAAATTTTCTCGATATAATTAGACGCAGCTTTTCGTGAGATACTTTTAGAACAAGTACCACTGAAACTAGATTAGCCTTTTTGGGGTCTTGTCTTCTAAGTTTTCTAAGTTCTCTATTCTAAGTTTTCTCAACCTTCTAAGTGCTCGAGTTTAATTTTAAGCGTAACAACTCCAAAATGGGTAATCTGAATTTTAACATTTTTATATAACGTATTTACTTAAAGAAATGTTATTTTTTTATACTCACGATACCACATTTGCAACTAAAAGCGAAAGTTAACTCCCGATTTTTATTTTTTTCTCGGATTGATCCGTGTTATGAAAATCGTTATTTTCATAAGAACTTTATGAGATAAACTTGGAATTATCTGTGAATTAAACCGACTTTCAAATAAAAGGATCGAAAAAATGACATCACCAAACTAAAATTTTAAATTAAAATAAGATCAGCGGTGGTTAACGAATTTGAAAGTTAACGTAATTGAAGAGAGTTTCACCAAAGCTCCAGGTAGTACAAACTTGGTAAGATTCTGTACTCCAAATCTTAGGTTTTGTCGCATGTTAGTTTATTTTTCTCGATCACATCTAATCGTACGCAAGTAAGTTTAAAAGAAAAATCAATCCGAAACTAATGAAATCCTGGACTGATGACATCCGATCACATTGTAACGGAATTCAATAAAAATGAAAATGGTCTGTAAATATACCGTTAGTTTAATGTAGATTAGTTGACATTTATGAAAAAGGGCGATACCAGTAGGCAATCTGGAATTTTCTGCTTGGGCTGATATGATTTTGGAATTTTCCTGGAACATCTATTCAATCGACTATATGATCAGATCGTTTTAGAAAGCTGCAGCACATTGTTGAGCGCTGTATTTTTTATATTCTTTTTTTTTAGTTGAGGTTGAATAAATTTCAAAGTACACCGCAAAATAAATAAAACGGACTTGATAGGTTGAAGCTTTGGGCATAGGCCAACTTGAATATGACGCAACGCCCTCCATTACTATGCATCTTGGCTTAAAACGATATTCAAGAGCTGGGCTTTTTTGCGAATTAATTAATTTTTTTTATAAATGTCGCGCAGACGAACCGTTAATTTGGTCTTGTACCGCTGCATGTTTTCCTTTGAAGAACTTCAAGCAATAGCTTACGGCACCGCTTTTTTGTATTGATAAAGATTGTCACGCCATAATCTTGAAAAGTAGAATCATTTAAATAGCTTTCTAAATTCATTTCCGCCAGAAAATAAGAAGAAAGTCACACATTTTTGTCCAAGAGTCATTTTCATTTTTTCCTTGGCAATGTCTTCACAATTATGCAGCACTACTCATTGTAAATATGGAAAAGGGCAAAGGTGCGCCCAATGAACTTATTTTGACCCTCTAATGGAAGATGGCAAGTGTATAAATAACCTATAATGTTACTTCTTCGCAGTCGTTCTTTCCTGAAACTTTGTTGCGCACATCTTTACCATGTTCGCAATGCTTATCTTCTACGTAGTACCAGTTGAAGCACGAACAAAAGTCTTAACAAGTTTTTGAGCAACCATTGGCGTTCTGCATGTACAAGAACAACATCGGCGATGAATTCCACACTTTTCGTATGTAAATCATGTCCGTTTGATGAGAAAAAATAAACCCCGACACTCCAAAAAATGGCTGCTTACAAAAATCACATATTTAGTTGGGGGAAGTGTAGGGATTGTAAAACTTCTAAGAGAGACCAAATGCCGTTTTACGAAAGAATAGAGAGCAGGAATAATTTCTTAAAAGTTCTGCAAACATTTCTGCAGACAGGTTTATATGAGACTTTCTCAACTTTCAGAATCGGGTTTCTCATAAATTAATTTACAACTCGAGGACTTTCGAAAAGTTTCATTTTGTTGCGTTCTTCAAAATCGGAAGTCGAATTTTCACGCGGGACCCAAAAGGTACAAAGAGGGAAGTTTTGTGTAGGACTCTACACCAAAGCAGTGCTTACTTCGATCCAATGCAATGTGAAGCATGTACTGTGAAAGTTCGTTTTTGGGGGAGTTGGAAATCCTGGCAGCTAAGTTGGAGAATTTAAAAAGTTTTAGGCAAAACTGCCCTACATATCAACACAGTTTTGGGGAAAACTATGCATTTAGTACTTCTTGGTCTCGTCGTTCCTGTCCGGGGAGTGTTTCACAGTAAGAAGTCGTTCTTCTTTGGCATATTCGTGAGCTTACAGTTTCGTTTCTTAGGGACACTGGGGACTTCAACTCTCCCCAAACTGCATCTTCCTTTTGTTTTTACGTTTCACTGGAGGAAAATCTTTTGTTGTTGTTTCCCGCTTGAACATTCAAAGGGGCTGGTACAGGGTTTGCTCGAGAAACTTGAGGGGGTCAACATGAAAACAAGCTTTTTGCTGCTCGTGCTCCGGAATTGTGCCAATTGCTCCGTCCTGCAGAAGCACTTCACCCAATTGCAAGTACTTGTCCAGATGTCTCCTTGACAGTCGCTCACTATCTACATTTTGGTCTCGCTAGTTGACTCAGTTCCGTAGGGAATCCCGCTTGCTTACTTTGCCCGTGCTCCGTCTGCCTTTTGTCTTGGAACACACGGCAGACTTGCCTGTTTGGTCACTTGCTGGGAAATATACTTTTTTTTTTTTACTCCAAAACGAAAATAAATGAAGAAACCCAGTATGAAATGTCGCTTCGGCAATCTGTTCGTTTTGCAGCTTATGGGAGCGAGAAAAAAGGGGGGCGGTAAAAAGGCTCATTATTGCACTATGATGTGGGGCGCTGAGAGCAGCACAGTTATAGTGGCGATGACAGTGAAGAGCGTAAAAATGATGAGGCAAAAACGATCCACTACCATGGCTGCGAATTTCCAATCAGCAATGAGATCGCTTTCTTCTTCCTTCTTTTTGATTCGCGTGGTGATGAAACGCAGTTCCCGGATGATGGCTTGCAAGTCCCGCTGAGCCTTTGGATTGGGTTTGGTGCAAACGACATAGTAAGAAAAGAGATGAGTTCATTAAAGAGTTAATGACCAAGAAAAAATGGTAAAAGGGAGAAAGAAACAACAGGAATTCCAGACGAAAGGAGTGGTTACTTGAAGGCAGGAAGTACTGGTGTCAGTATCCGAGTCCATGGCTATCACTCCACCACTTCGACTCACGTAACCGCCCATTCCCATGCTTCCAAGGCTCGAATGATGTGCGTGCTGCTGGTGACCACCGGACGAGTGGTGATGGGTGGAAGAATGATGGTTATAAGAGGAAGAAGAAGGCGGAAGCGGGAAACTGTGAGCCAAATTGGCGGCCGATGACGCTGCACTACTGTAACGTGCTCCTATAGACGGTAGCACAGACACTTGTAGCCTTACAGTTTGAAATTAATTTTCTCAAATCACGTTTAGAGATCGGTATTGATTTTTACGCGTCTGCTAATAACCGTCTCTAAAATGTGATTAGGGAAAACTGTTTAAATATGAACAACTTGTTTTATTGCTGGGAGACAGGTGGAGCTTAGACGTAAGTGAAGCAAACTTATCGGTGTAATAGAAAATTAATTACGCTATTTTTCGTGTGCACGAAACAGCCCACATTAATACGGTAAAATTTAAACTAGTGTTACGAAATATGGAAAGGGACTAATGCATCCATAACACAAACACAATAAGAATACTTCAAGTTTTAGAAGAAAGGGTGTACAGTTTCATCAAAAGCAACAGGAAACTTAACTAATAATGCACTTTCGCTACCTCAATTCATGTCGGGAATATCGGAGCAAATAGTACATTATTTTTCAAAAACTCGTTTGTGAATGCTCCGTCTTAAATTGGAATATATGGTAGAAGTCTATCAGTTCGCACCGCTTATATATTATTGGTATGAAGGGTACAAAAACGTCAGGGGTCGACAATAATTATTTCCGTCACAAATATGCCATGGCCGTGCACATGTGTTCTCGTTTTCAAATGCGTTACTTAATATAGTACCGTACTCCATAGGCGTCATGTAGTAAAAAATTTCCCCAACCTTTTCTAACTACCAAAATTTTATTTTATAGTAGAAAAGTAGAGAAAACCTCAAAAAGCCCAAAAAGCACATGCGAGAAAACCCCTACGACCCCTCTCCGCCGAACCGACACCCTGTCGTCCGGTCCTGCCAACTACTGAATTTTTAACATTATGGCGCTGACATAGGATAACACTTAAAAGTGAATAAAGGTTCATACTAAACGAGAGGTTACTCTTCTGACAAAGCCAAAACAGGCTTGTTTGCTTTTTGCATTTCTTGGTCGTGTGTTTCGCATGCAAAACAATAAAGTGTACAAAATGCGTAACTATACTAACCACCAGGGAAACATTGAGTAATGAAAGTGAGCTTTAAATATTGACAGCAAGATGTATAGTAGGTGCTAACGAAAGACGCTACGATGTGAAATTCACAGAAGCGGATAAGCAACGTAATTACCGAAGCACGGAAAAGCAATTAGTGCGAAAAATATCGTTTTATTTTTTTAGTGATAATATGCCTTGCACGCAACGTTAATTTGACTTGAAGGAACAATAATTCACGTGATGCACAAAATATTGCTAACCATTACAGTCTTTGATCAGGTAACGGAAAACGAGTAGGGAAAACTTTTTTCAGTCAAAGGACTTGCGAAACAGTTCCACGAAGTATGTTCCATTGTTTTCCCTTCGGGTTCTCGGTTCACGTAAATACTCCGTTAAAGATCAATCATAAATATACTACCTCGAAAATCGTCATCCATATCCAGTACGTTAGCCAGCAAACTACGAGAAGAGCGCTCTTTCAATTCGAGTTCCTTCATGCGGTGATTCATGAGAATCGTTTTGCGAGTGATTTTTTTCCCTGGTCGGCTCATACGAAGAATCCAAGGCAACCACAGCAAAAATACGGTTCGCACCTAATAATCCATTCATAGCGAAAATATTAACGATTATTCTATATTCCCTTTGTATAATTGACCTCGTAAAAGCCTCAAGGAACAATAAAAATAGTTCTAGCGTTCATTTATCCCGACTTCTTTCATTTAGCTCTACACTTTCCTGACACCGGCAGCTGTGTCATCTTTTTCGGATCAACGATCAGAAACGAATCAATATGAACACGGGAAAAGGCTCTTTGGTATCCTGAATTTCCCTTTTTCCCTTTCCTCTAGTAGAACATGAAAAAGTAAACTCGTCGGAGGGCAATACAGTTTCGCGACCCGGTGTTTAAAAAAAGACAGTTCTGTAATGATCATTCTGAACAAATCGCTTTCAGCCGTGAGGTTTTATTATTTAGTAGAACTTGTATCGATTGGCCGTGCCAGTTTACGTAAGACTCGGTAGAAGCAAACCATATGCTTTTCTGCGTATCTGGGCTTCGGCCCTACAGAAAATCTCGCTTAATCATACACAAGCTCTTATCTAAAGCTTTCGAGGTGAGCTCTTGGACAGTGTAGTATTTGTTTGTCATGGCAAAGGGGTCTCTTGTACTGTTCTGTGTACTGGACAATATCTTTACTTTCCGAGCATCTTGACAAATGAAAGGAGGCAAAAGAAATGCCAACTCAGTCACGGAGAAAAAGAGAAAAATGTGTCACGCTTCAGCCGACACAAAACTCCTTTCTTTATTGTCCCTTTTTTTTATTTCCTCTGACTGATGTATGTATATGCCCCCCGGTCTTGCGAGTCAGTCCCGACAAATATTGCTGTGTAAGGCGATGGGTGGGCGAATTCTGCTGAGAAGGAAGACCACACTGCAAACGCAAGTGACGACGTGGTTATGTGGGCTATTATAGTTTTGCTGGTCGTAATGTAGGGAAAAAGCAAGAGGCAAAGGGACTTGCCTAGCACCTTACATGACTTCTCAACACGAGTATTACTTCAAATATGGTGGTAACTGCCTTGCATGGCATATTCTCATCGCGTCAAACCCACTGAGGTAACCGTTGACCTGAAATGGGACGAAAATTGGGCCATGGGAAGAATACCTTATTGAGACTCGTCTTTCGGGTCTACTTGTCACGTAGAATGAAAGACGCTTTAAGATTGATTTGTCTTTGTTGCTATGGAGGAGAAGCAAAAAACTTATCCGTTTCCTGACGGTTCAGCACACAAGGAAAATGTTTTAATTTCAACTTATTTCTAATTGCTGTTGAGGGTAACAAGGTCTCGAGAAGTTTTGCAGAACTTGGCTGGGGTCTGCCAAGTGGGGGTAAAGCAACTATCATTGGTGTAAAAGTGCTGGAGGGGGCTTGGATTGTTGCTGGGAGTAAAGCAAGTTGGAACTTGTTTGGGTTAGGCCCCCTGGAGCTGTTTTTTAATGGACGGATGGGTCTTGTTACCCAAGTGGAAACCTTGCTAATTTTAAGGAAATTTCCGTAGCGGAGCTCAGAGTCAAGTTCTGGTACCTCTTATTTTCGCGTGGAAATGCGTCGATTAACTTGATGGGTAATTATGTAGTGGGTATAATTTAAATGCTACTTAAACCTACACAAGTCTTCTGCGCCTTTCTTTATGGCCGGCTACACCTCGTTTACGATAAGGCTTTAGTTGGTTAATTTACACTGGCAAGGTTGTTTTACTTGCTCGTAAATTACTGACAAACCTGTCTACATCAATTTCCTGAAGACGGTCCTCTTTATTTACTCTACCGTTTTCTGGGAGGAGGATTATAGAACTTGTTAGGCTGCATCTCTTGTGTATATTTTAGCTTAAATTATCGATAACTGTCATTTCGTGAAAAGATTTTTTTTTGGTGGGACGTGCAACTCCGATGTTCCAAACAGACCAAAGAGACAAAAAAGTTTTGAGAAACCCGAGGAACATTTTTTCCATTGTTGAATTATAGCTTTGCTTTCTTTCTCTTCTAGCCGTCGTCGTTCACAAACAGTTTTGTGGAGTGTGTCCAAGCTTTTTCTATCGTCTGGACTTGATTTAAGATCACGCAATTTTTCTCCTAATAGGTTAAGGGAAAAAGAAGCTATTTTATCTGGCATTCCTTTTGAGAGATTTCAAATCGTGAAAACATCCACCAAAAATAATAGCACATGTCAAGACTGATGCAGTGAACTAGAGAGCACAACTTTCTTCGTTTGCAGTCTTTCTCTTTCAGCACTTTCTTGACGCGAACTTGTCCCTGCACGCCACCAACGCAATTTTCGCACAACAAAGACACAAGTTGTGACTCGCAGCTTTGCTGGCGTAGGCTAACTTGAGATTTAATGCTGTGACGAATGGCACATTCATTTCTTTTGAGCCTTCATCCTTTTAAGTAGAACATTGAGAAAACTTTTGAATATAGACTGTTCCGAAAAGGATTTTTTTGCTATTTCTTCAAGATATTAGCTTCCAGCTCGCTTGGAAGGAGAATTTGATTGATGCTCAAATTACTAATTTCACGGGACTCTCTTACAAAGCTACACATCAGCTTTGTAAATAAATTAACTAACCAAACTCGTAAACTTAAGCTTTCGGAAGCCAGTAAATTATGCGGTGAAAGAAATTCCGTTTTCAGAGAAAATCTCACAAATTTTGCCGGGGTTATGAAGTCTTGAGGTTTTGTGTATTCAGTCATTTCTAGGGCAAACTTCCGTGAAGGCTATTACTATACGAAATGCCAAGAAAGCTGAAGTCAATAATACGCCGAATTTTCGATGTAGTTCGTCTTAGAAACCAAACCAACTATACGAAATAATCTTTTTTTATTGTGAGCAGCTATCTAATCCCGTGAAAACTTCGTTATCACCTAAAGCACTAGTATCTCACAATGTAACATAAGTTCGCTAAAAGCGCTGACTGAAGTTTGAGAAAACAAGGGTCAATTGGAATGATCGTCAGTATCTTGTTTTCTTCCTTATGCGCGAACGTACGTAGACATCACTCTTGCAAATGTACGAACGTACATTTGCAAGAGTGATGTCTCGTACAACGAAATTAAACTGTCCCTGTACGGCGTTTGCGGTAGGAAGCATTCGTTGGTTAAGGCGCTATTTCCCATAAGACTGTATAGAAATCATTGATCCTTTCTCAGCCCCGGTTTGTTGTCTCAAAACGTCGTATAAGAGCTTCCACAAAATGAACAATTATTTAAAAGAAAATAAAGTTAATTTACATGGAATGATTTAATCCTGAATTTAAGTTCTTTTAACATAACATAATTCACAGTTTCATTAGGATTACTTCCCTATTCCAATTGAACATATTCAATTACCTAAATTGACCCTTCCTTCAATTGAGCCCGTTTCGAGCTAGGCCGACAGAATAGTTAGTAATCATTACGGCAGTCAGCTTACCCATGGTTGCATTTCGTGCATGTCGGCCGTACGGTGATGATAGTTGAGGACGACGACAGTGAGTACCACCGATGACGCCACCATGAACATGATGCAGTTAAAATAGGTACCTTGGTTAAATAGGTAGTAGTAGGTGGGGTTAGAGGAGGATCAAATGGAAACTCTTTTAGTAATTAAAAACTTGAGGCTAGATGAAAGTTAAAAACGTACAGAGAAAAAGAGAACTAAGAGAGGCATCTCGGGGGATCAAACGGTGAGGGTTTCAGACAAGCACAACCATGCGAAGTACTTGGAAACGCAAAGCATGTTGCAGAAGTACTCGCCGAAAAAATGGAGTCAAGCAAATGGCCCTATTCTCAACAGTCAACACGCTGCTTCGAGTAGCAATGAGTATTTGTTACGTGAGAGACACGAGACTTTGTACATACATTGTCGATAACAACGAATGTTCTCGTGGCAGAAGCAGCGTGGCTAGGCCAACTAAACGCGAGAGAATTGAGTCAGTGACGCCGGGCGCCCAAGTGGCGTGTGTTGAGAGCGGGTCCTTTTCCTGGACTCATTTTCTAAGAAGTACTGTCCACGTACACACACACACAAGTTGTACTGTATCTCATTAGTGCAGTCCCTGGAGCACTTACAAAACATAAGGAAAGGTGGGGTCACTATGGTTGCTTACTGTAAGATGCATTCCAGTTGGACCATATTCCCCCCAACACAGGTAGTACACCAATAAAACACTACGTACTGTTACTGTATGGGTACGTTAATGCATACTGCATTCAAGCAGAGGCTCTCGCGACAGATTTCCAAGCGAGAAGCGTTGGATAACTCAGCATACAGCGATACTTTCAGTGCAAAAAGACGCTTCTGTTGACTGAAGGTTCAGAAGGCAAAAATGGGCTTACGAGAGGGTAAAAGAAGCATAGAATGCAATTCAGCAAGGGTTACGCTTTTTTTACGTCGAGATAAAGTGAGTGAAGATGTCAGAAAGAGAGGCTTCACGGTGTCTCAGGGTGGAAGCCGCTGGTTTTGCTGCAGAAGAGTGAGAAACATTTTGTGGTGCGGAGGAAGAGTGGCTGGGCGACGATGGCGTATTTATATTGTTTGGTTTTGTTTTGTTGGGCGAAAAGAGAAGGGGGTTTTGTCTTGACACCAAGAGCACAAGTAGAGGAAAAAAGAAAGGCACAAGAAAATAAAACACGGATTTAAATAAGAATGGTCCGAATTATTCCTGGATAGTCAGAACGGAAAAAAATTAGAAAAAAGCACTCGACAGTGCATTGTGGGGGTGAAGATTAATTGGAAGTTAAGCAAAGGAGTTAGAGAGAAACAAAAAAGAGACGCTGGCCGGGGCGATAGCTGTTTTTCTTAGTTGGCGATTTTAACGTTCTCTGCAAGTGAAAACTTTGGAATAGATACTTGCTAGACGATTAGGTGGTATAAGGGAAGAGCGAGGAAAAAGTGGTGGGTCCTATGGACGTAAGTATGTTTTTATTTAATGCTAGTGAATGAAACAGAGCGTACAGTTACACGGTGTAAGTCGTCTGAGGAATCCAAATTGAAAGAATTAGGTGTAGGGGTGGTGTCAACTGGCGTGTGATAAAGCGAAAAGTTTGGGTACACACATGACTGACCAGATATTGCGGAGCAATTGAATGAATGTATATGTAAGGGAATGCCAAAGAAATATAGCCATCGCCTCTGTCAAACGTGGGCATGAGCAGTAGTGATAAAGGAGTGAAAACAAAACGAATTGGCTGGAAATGGAGCGTTATGAAATTAAAAAAGAACGCGGGAAAGGGAGTAGAAAACTTGAAAGAGCGTTGGATAAGGGGCGGAATATCATTCCTATCATTCCACCAAGGCGTAATGAGAATAATAAATATGAAAAAAGGAGGGGGAAAAGTGTTTGCATAGAGCTTGTGGGGTCATTTGGAGCTTGGGGAGTCGACTAGAGCGAGAGGTAACGGGCGAAGAAAGATAACGGTTGGTATGTAGGAATAAAAGAGAAGAAGAAAAAATCAATCTCTTAAGGGACTTTTGCAAGCAGTTCTGGGTGAGAACATACCCAATGAAAAAAGGGTGTTCATATAAAAGCTAAATGCAAATCTGTGAAATGATTTTTAAGTCCTTTTTGTGTATGCTGATTTGACGAGCTTACAAGTGCAAAAAGAGAAGAAACTTGAGAGAGAAAATGAAATTATGCATAATTTTGAAACGGCAAAAATGAGTAAAAAGGTTTGTTGTCTTCGCGAACGGGTGAGCTGCAAATTAACACCCTTTACAATAGAGCCACTATCGTTGAGTTCAGAAAACAGAAAAGGCACAAAAACAAGGCTGCAAAAAATCTGCCACCAGATGTCGCAATTTGTTCGACGCTGATCCGTCCAAAGCCCTCTCAAACAAAGCGCACGGAACTTCCCAGTTGCCCGCGCTTCAGTCCACGGCGCAAAAGAACACCTCGAGTTGTGTACAATACAGTACCCGATCAAACAAATGAGGGTGACGAAGTTTGAACCAAAAGTTCCGCAGGTGTGCTTAGCAACCAAGCTGTTTCTTTTTCTAACAACACTTAGAGAACCATGCAACAAACCTAACCAGGCATTCCACGACACAACGCAAACAGAGCTGACAACACAGGTGGTAGAGAAAAGCGAGCTTACAAGCAAAAAGCGCGATGCTATCCAAAAGAGATGAGGTAAGAAAAAGTTGGGGGCGTTTTGTAGTACTAGGGAGGGGCTAAAAGGATCTTGGGATGCTTGCTTGAGATATCTTGCAAAATACCTAAAAGTGGAATGGCGTCAGACACTTGGGGCAGGGTTTCGGCCACCAAATTCAGAAACACCGTCAGGGAGAGCAGGATGGTGACGCCTGTGGGGAAAAGTGGGCGGGTTTTGTAATAAAGGTAGACTCTTGTGCTTCGTTTTATCTTAACTTTGTCAAGAAAAATTACGCCGTAGCGAGCAGTGTGTCGATGAGCCAAGTTTTAAACGCAAACTTTGGTTTTTGTTCAAAACTTTCGTTTAATAAGGAGAATAGGGGCAAGGCAAAAGGTGTGGAGGATCGTTGTCACAGTGTAAACAGACCGTCGTCGATATGTCTCATTTTTTAACCAAATTTATTCGGCCATCGCCTCCGACTCGGCGTCCTCTTCTGTTCTTGGATTCGTCATTGTGCCAAAAGTAGCGGCGATAATTTCAACAAGATGTTTTCGAATAGAAGGGGTCGTGGCTTGGGCATGCACGTGAGAGACTGGTAGTCACACAAGGTCCACGTACGGTGGCGCGTTTTTTTTGTCGACCTTGCATGGTTCTCGAAAAAGTTTAAATAATATAGAATGAAAAACGTTCTGAGAAATGGGGCGGGAATACATCACGAATATGTATGTGGAAGGTTTACGGTAAAAAAATACAATGTATTCGGACCAGTTTCTTGAGATTAATACCTATGATAGGCAAGGCTTCCGAGGTGCTGGGTGTCTTTTCAGCTACCAAGTTGAGGAAGACGGTGAGAGAAAGGAGCACTTTGACGCCTGATGATAGTCAATGAATATGAGATGTCTTACGTACGGCAGGAAAAGTTTGTGTCGCTCTTTAAAATACTATCACTTGACCCATTGGGGGTTATGAGCCCTCGTTTTAAAAAGGAGCAAAAAACGCGTGTGAATGCGGTAACGGGGAAGAAAACGAAAATGTGTCTGTCTTGCGGACGCGAAGAAATTTTTTGTTTTAGAGCAGAAGTATTGTTGGAAGAAGAAGAGACAACAGGAAGGAAAGTGCGGGAAGGTACTTACCCAGGGTGAGTTTCTCCCCCGAGTCAGGAGGCAGGGTAAAGCCTAAAAGGGCCATGGAAGAGATGAGAACGCAAGGAACAATGAGGTTGAAAAAATAGTAGAGCGTCCGGCGGCGGATGTGCACCGTGAATGTGATGTCCACATACGGCTCAGGACAGCAGGTGTAGTACTGGACGTTCCGTTTGGCCGGTACTCCTAGGGGACGAATGTAACTGAACCCGACTGAAAAGCAACTTATGGTGGCTACCTATCAGATCCCATTCGCCGTTGGTGATAAAGGTACTTGTGTCGCCACCTTCTTCCGAACGCAGAAGCAAGTCTACCTGTTGAATGTAGAAACAACACATCAGCTAAACACAACCTGCCAACTCTAACACTTTATTGTCTATATTGATAAGCTTGGTATTTACCATAAATCCATCATACGTCCAGCTTCCAAATTTCATACGGCAATGCTGATCGTCGAACGGAAACCAGGTGATATCAATTTTACAGGTGCTTTTCAAGATCCCGGGCGGCACGTAATTACAACTCCCGTTATGACGTACCACCACGTTAGTCGGGTACGTGCCGTCGAAGCCCTCGTCAGCACTTCAAACAAATATGAAGGGATTTTTTCTTAGTATTTCCTATGAGAGTCTCTTTGGATGTTCTTTTGCTGTTTGGGGAGGAAGGAGTTGCTTTTTAATTAAAATGGGCCGTACCTATTGTACATGAGTACGTCAGGCTTCCAGATCCTGTGTGGCGGTATTCTCACGTCTTTGACGCCCCCAAAATCAGCTGGATTCCATCTTAAGTTGTAGTCATTCCAGTCCTTCATGACACCGTTATTTGAGCACGGAAAAACAAAGTTAAGGAGCAAAGAATGGAAAGGGGGGAAAAAAGTAAGCCAATGAGCCTGATTAAAATTCCCCTTCGTACGTGAAAGAGTACGGAATTATGAGTTGAAAAAAAGAGATGAAACGGAAAGAACAGCAAGAGGAGAACGAAATGAGACAAGGTTATAATAGATATGTCTTATTATTCCTCGACAAGAGAAAAAAGATTTGCATCTCATTGTGAAGAAAAAAGATGCAAATTGGCTTTTGTTTTAGTCTTAAACAATTTAAAAATCGATAACCCTGGGTAAATACTATGCAGATTACTCTCGGGACACTGAGAGTGTCTTAATTAGACTTTCAAACATAATTACATTTTGTCTACTACTAGGCCTGTTTTTCGGACATGAAAATGCATTCAGCACTAAAATTGAAGCTGGAGATGCAATTTGTAAGAGAAATAAGGGACAGATGTTGGAAATTTCGGCATATAGAACAGCAACCGAGTGCAGGAAAGCTGGGTAAAGAACTACACTTGGAAGGGCGGAAAAAAAGCACAGGCAAAAAAACTTACCATGTTGAGCCAAGCGTTTGTGGTGAGAATCTGGTTTTTCTCGTCCTGTAGAGATAGAAAGGTTCTTTTATATTCCCATGTGGCAAATAGGCGCGCCAAAAAAAGCGCATGAAAAATCTGTAATGGAAAAGCGCAAAACTTACCACGTCGATGATTTGCTGCAAAGTCAATCCAAAACTGATGGTGACTGGTTCGGATTCATTGGCCACGGGCCGCTCGAGGACATTATATTTGTCGAGCAAGAAACTCAGCAGCCGTTTCTCGTGAGAGCCTGCCTGACAGCCTTTTTTTTTTTTTTTTTTTTTTTTTTTTTTTGAGAGGAAAAGAAAGAAAATCACCGTTATTAACGTCTTGAGTCTCGTGCCAGTCGGGCAAGTAGATCGATAATCGAAATTACGAAAAATCCGAAATTGAGATTGCATCAGACATGTAATATATGAGGGAGACCGGTGAAACGCAGGAAGCATTGACAATGCCTCACTGATCAGAGATTCGAGAATAAAAAGAACGGCGGGTTACCCTTACAGAAGTCTGACTTTAGAAATATATGAAGCTCAGACGCAGTTGATAACGTAGTGATTGCACTGCTCAACAGGAATAGGCCTACTTGTCACTAGAATTCCACCCTAACTCCAAAGATACTCGTTTCAGCTCAAGCTTTTCCTTCCACCGCCCCCGCAAGTATTGCTGGGCAATCTTTGCTTCCCAGCCGTACTTCTAATTTGATACCTCCCATCTTAAAGCTATTTCCCCTCTCCCTCTTAGATTATCAATCGATACAGCAGGAAACTCGAACCATAGACAACGTTGCGTAGCACTCAATAAAGTAATTCTTTCTCAATCATTTTTTTCCTTTCGTGGTATTCGTTTATGGAGTTGGGGAGGAAGTTTCGTGAACAGCAATTGGTCGCCTAAACGGTCAGCGCTGAGCGATGGGCACAAGTTACATGTGTAAGAACAATATTTCTCTGTAATCGAAGTCTCGTCCAAGGAGGAATTGTGGCTTGGGACACGTACCGAATTTGGCTTTGACAACCAAACTTGTCTGCTGGTTGGTGGGGATGCGGGAGATAAATGCTTCAGATTCAAGACCATTACGGCTTATCATGAACTTCGAAACATAGTTAGCGAAACTTCCAAAAATAAAGTTGTGCTTTGACAGTGCGTGCTAAAAGACCATGACTAAGGCAATGCACATGCTCTTGTAAGGCTGTGATGGAGACATGTAGCCAAAGAGAAGATTCAGGAACTTGAGTTGATTTGGGTAAACTTGTCCTCTACTTGGTTTCGGGTACTTGGTAAAAACAGAAAGCTTCGTGTAATAACGCTTGGGACTTCATTATTGTTGAGAAAGAGGAGCATGCAGCAAGATTGTGTGTAGGAGGCACTTTCGCGTTGCTTATTCGATTATTTTACTAGTTTTGGGCTGAAACTTAGGTATTGCCTTCAACCAAATTTACAAAATAATGTCCTATGGGAGTTGGGCACGTTGAATTTAGTAAATCGCCTTCTCTCTGTTTGATTTCTTGTTCGTCTCTAATTACCGTCCTGCAACTTCAAACATTCGTTATTTGTCGTAAAGCTTAGAACCTTCACATCACAGAGTTCGCAAATCGGAAGTTAGAATTAAGTAACTAAACTTCTCATAAATAAGCTGAGTAATTTGACTTCTTGGAGTACTGGTTTTAGGTATTTACTTTATTACATAATAATATTTATTTTATTATTTTTAAGTTTTGTTTTTCTAAATTTGCGTTATTTTTCCGGGGAGGTGGGGGCGAAAAGTCTTAGCACGAGTACACTTCACACAGAAATCAGCTCCACTATATTCTACAGCATAGTACACTCCTTGATTGTGCATCTTTGGTTTCTTATTTGCCATAATTGCCTTACTCACTTGAGTAGAGCGAATACGGTAATGCAATTCTGCCAGATTTAAAGTAACACTTCCCGTAATTACGGGTATTTCCCAGCATTGTATCCAGTGGATCCTGGTATTGTTTTCTCTTCTTATGTACGTATTTGGTTAGATTCATATGTGTAATAAGATTACAGATCATTAAGTGTTACGATCGTAGTACGACCCTTCGCCCCAGGTACATGCTAAATTAAATTTGAAGAAGGGCAGTAATCGAATGGTGTTAGCGGAAGCGGATGGGGTGAAGAAAAGAGGATTACAGTAATCGCTCCGTTGCCAAAGCCACGAAAGATAATTTGATCCTTCAACAGCGATAGAGTTCCGAGCAGGAGGTCTGAAATATTGACGACTGGGGCTTTTCTTCTCACATTTAAAATTTATCGCTGTTTTTCAGCAAGTGGTTGATGGATGAAGATGGATGGCGAGAGGGGAGAGAGCGATACCCAAGTTATAATGTAAGCAGTACAGCAAATACTAGTTGCCTGGTACTTGTGCTGCAGTGAATGTAGATTGATAACCGTATTCTTCGTTGCCCTCTAGTGTCGGTTTGCCCATTTCCGGCGTCGCATTGCATTAATGCTTGCCTTTGTTCTTCCTTAACAAGTTTGCTCTTTGCATGCGCATTCCCCTGCACCCCTGTATCAACTTGGGTGTGAAAACAGCGCTCATGTAGGAGAAAAGGGAAAAGCAAAGAGGAAGACGTAGAAGAGAGGTCCCTCGTTTCATTTTGGAAGAGGATCAGGTGCTTTGCTAATTACAAACAGATGTCAATTTATTTATTCATTTTTTTCCTGGAAAATGCCACGCTTGTGCACAAATTATCAGTTAGCTGGCAGTAAAAATTGTATAATAAACCTTACAAAAACTTGATTTGTTACAGTTTTTACTATGCTACCATTGTAAATTTGAGGCACACGGCAATTAAAGCACTTGCTGGCAGATACAGCCGTCTTTTGTTTGCTTTGGCTGCAACAAACGACCATCTAATCCGCAGCTGATCGTAACTAGATCGTCCGTTGGCAGTTTCACGGTGTCTCACTTGCTCAACAGGTGAATTTTTTACCAACGACAAGCACATAAGTAAAAGACAATGTCTTAATCATTGTACTGCATATCCGAACTCGTGTCTCCTTTAAACATGGGGGGAAAGGCGAACAAGCAACAAACAGCACAACTCCGATGACATTGTCGAGGGTATGTACACGGGCAGAAGCCATCTGCGAATAAGTCACGTAATGTGAACAAGAAGTACGTTGTCTATTAGTCAGTGCACATAGGCTTATACTCCTTTAGAATTAACTGTACACAGAAAAGGCGAGAAAGAATCACAGAAAATAGGATAGATATATTCATTCGGATGAAAGGTTTCTCTAAAATATTCTTACAATTACAAGAATTCCATAGATGTAATTCATACGTAGCCTAGGAACACAGGAACGCATAACACAACTGCAATTTGTACTCCTGGCGGCTGTTGTATAGGCGAAAAGCTGTTAGAAATATTTCCGTTCCCTGGACGCGTCACGTTTGCATGAAAACGACTGAATTTACTGCTTTTATAGAGAAGCTTACTTCTTTCATACAGTGTCCGATATATGCCTTAAAGTAGGTTTGATAAAACAGGCACTCATAGCTAAAATAGAGATCCGTTGAAGAATTTTTAGAGGCTGCGTTAAACTTTTCTTGGGGGACTGGAAGAAAGTTTGAGGCTTTGTTGTGAAGCTTAACTTCTTATTAATTGGTGTTTGACTTGGATTTCCTTCTTTGTAGCTCCAAGGAAGTCAAGCATCCAAGTTATTAGGACTGATGAAAGGGAAGCCGCTTAAAAGATTCCGCGACTTTTGCCCTGGAAGAGACAACGATATTGAAAAGCGCAATTTCCCTCCCCTGAAAAACACGGAGATCTTTTTTTTTTCCGCCTCAGTAGTGTAGCAGGATTCCTGTGTTTTCAATTCGTCAAATTTGTCCTGCTTGAGAGATTCCGTTTGTCTCTGTAGGAAATTCCACTTCAATCTCAAGAATCCGTAGGCTGCGACGTCTTTCTTGGACTTCTTTCTTCTCGACTGATATACTTCAAATAATTTTTAGAGCTTCAAGAATCGCTAGCGAGAAAGGAAGTAAAAGGGCAAATAATGTGAAATTCGATTTCCGTCCAAAATTCCAAACTGAATAGGTAGGTTAGAACATAACGATAGTCAAACTGGGCGTATACGTTCACAATCACGCTTCAAGATGCGTTCATGTCAGGTAAACTTGACTTGATTACGGATCCACGCAGATATATAATTATCCTATAAATAAATAATTTCTGGGGTGTTCCTTTACATCGTCCTACTCAACTTAACGACTACGTTCACAGAACATATTTTAAGCTTTTGTCCGTATGGTAGAGTATTCACGGATATAAATTCGAACAAACTGATATTTTGACCTAATTTTTGGATCAGTATTAGAATTTGTTTTTATCACTGTAAAAAAAAACTTTTATATGTTATTTTTTTCTATTTTTTTTTCACTCTAACCAAATTCTTAGTAATTTCTAAAAAAAAAATCTGTGGTCATGGGATTAACGCAGAAAGCTGGTTATCATATTAGCTTTTTTTCAAAAAATTAAACATGATCGTTTCTTGTGTAGCTTTAAGAATTCCGCCATTACGAAAAATTGCGTCAGACTTACTAGAGAAAGAGGCGATTAACTTAAAAGACCAGAAATAAGAAGGGAGAAGTGTCTCAGTAATGACCGAAAATGGAAACAGATCATTCTTTTCTTTGTCCTGGCCTAAGAGCAAGTAATTACGTTTTCGTTGCACTGTTATTGTCTTCGTCCACTTCAGCTGGTCGAGGAAGGAAAGAGGTCTAGGAATACGATCGACGGATGCCCAATTAAGATGACACAAGGGCAATGATCAGTAATGTATAGCTTGCCTTTCCCTCGGAGAATAAAGCCGGAATGTTTTGAATGAACCGCAAGGGGACCAGTGCATTGGCTAACGTGTTCTACTGTGCTCAGAGAGCCAGTTGAATCAAAAAGAGGTCCGAAAGCCCTCCACCTCGCTTTGTCTGTATACAAGTGTGGCAATTTTTTTATTACTATTACCGGTGTTTCATAGATTTTATAATTCTCTTGTTGCGCTTATTTTTAGTGTTACGTGACTGTATATTAAAAACAAAACGTATTTTGCAAAAATAAATAATTTTTTCGCAAATCTTTTACGAAAACGGTCTTGTTTTATCCAAGTATTGTTTTATTTAAACCAGGGTATAGTACAATACCGTAAGTAATAAGGGATAACACAAGGAAACTGCAATAAGTGGTATCCTTTCCCATTTCATAAAAGATATAGCTTTGTAAAAGTCAACAAGCGGCATTTTGCAGTCGGCAGTTCCTTAGTAATGTATTATTCATTGGTTAGCCTTCCTTTTGTTAAAATTAGAACTAAAACCGGTAACCAAATTCATTTCCCTTTTTTTGGCATTGTTTCCAGTGAAGGTAACTTTCTTGTAATCGATCTAAATTTTATTTTCAAAGAAAAATGAAATTTTTCAAAAAATGTAACTTTCGAGAAAAAAAATCACATTTTCCTCTTTCTGGATACTTTTTCCTGTGAGTGCCGCAGGGGACTTGTTCAGCAGTAAACAATTGGGACCTTAAGTTAATAATTCCTGTTAAAAATAAAAGTGAACTTTATTTAAATTTCTTCAGATTTTTGTTAAAAACAACTGTTTGTAAACAGTATAACAGAACGGCTATTTTCATGTCAACGGTTGGTTGCACTCAGCGGTACTGGACGAGTTGTACAGCTTCCTACGTTGTTCGTATTTTCTTGTCTACCAGGAATGCCTTTATGCAAAGCTGGTGAACGGAGCAGTGCACGAGAAAATATGCACCAAATGCGATGGACACGGAAGAGAGAGGGCGTCGTAGGGAGGGAGGCAAAAAGCGTTTGATGGGCATTGCATGTTAACGAGGTTCTAAAAACGCTAAAAGCTTTTGTAGATTGTAGAGACCCTTGGTAGAGTTTGGCTTTGCCTTTCAAGCATACAATGCTCTTAATATGGCACATCCATATACCACCTTCCATCGTTTGGAGAAGTACCAACGTTTACATAACACTCCATGGCTCAAAGCTTGCCCATTCATCTTCTCCCTAACATCCACTAAACTACGTTACTCTCGCCTACCCTTCTCTGGCAGTGGTGTGCTCAAGCAAGGATGAAAACCGTGGTTCATCCAAACTTCGCTACTAAAGGGCTTACTTTGGTGTGCGAGTCGCTAACTTGAGACTCGCTAAACAGCAACTAGCGTGATGGACCTTGGGGAAACGGTTTCAATTCAGTGGAAGGACGTATTAACAAGGTCTGCACAGTTCGTCTACGCCGGCTCTTCGTCCCGCGTTGTCATTTAGGATGCGATTGTGTTAACTCCGACTTCCGCAAAGTAACAAATTTCCCACGGACACTTCCGTACACCCTATTCCCATGATCACACGCATAGCATAATGTGAGTCCGTAAGGAGCAGGGGTCTATTCTTGCTAGGCAGGGCTTTACGAGGCAAACGAGAGACCAAGTCCACGTAATTCCTTACCACGAACGAGACAACAAGACTGAAGAAAGTTCGATAATAGAAAGGGAAGACAAAAGTTTTGTTGGAGGGTTCGGTCCCTCCGCATATGGTAATGATCATAAAGGGCGACAACATAAATATACAGGGCACACTCGTGAAAGCATTTCGCCTGATTACACCAAAGGCGTCCGATGAACGTGTCTCTTGTGTGGGGCTAGTGCATGCATCTTTCAAGAGACACGCTATGATACCGGCGTAATAACCCTCTGAGCAGATGCTCCTAACATTTTCGAGTTTTGTTGTTACGCTTTGCTCACGCTTTAGGCTCCTGTGGAGTTTCACCCTCTCCGCCTCTTCAGCTTGTCTCCTGGCTTCGCTTCAGTGATATTTAGGAATGTATAAATGTAGTTTCCCTGGAGAAGGCTACAGAAAAGAAGGGACGGCAGAAAGAAATAAGTTCGCTGTGGACTTGGAGCTTTTCAAGGCTCTTTCTATAACCACTAACTTGTGTACTTTGTGTGCAGAGGACGAAAGGTCTTATTTTTTATTTCCCCGGAATAGAGAAACAGAGGGAATTGCTTGAATGGGTTTCATAGTGGATCACGGAGCGCAGGACTCGCGTCTGTCTCCGAGCTCAGTATGCCGTCCCATTTTTTGCTGGCAAAAAGTCCGGCGTTAACACGCTCAATACCGTTACTTATTCCGGGAAGTGAACCTGACACGTGGCTGCACTTCTAAGGCTAGCTCAAACAATTTCGAATGTTGAAACAGTTTTTTCCAAAGAAATTTTTTCCCCATAAAGGAAGCACCTTCTAACAACTCTATTTATCCATTGTCAAAATTAGTACGCGAAACAACTTTATTTTAAGTAATTGCATTAGTTGTTTTTGTTATTCGCCAATATTGACGTTTTATTTTAAGCATGAATTGTGACATGTGGCATTCATGAATGATTGCACACAACAGCGAGAAGATGATGAGAAAAGCCGATCGTCCGTAAATATTACATAAGAAATCTCAATAATTCCATGTTTCTGAACTTCGATCTCTTCCCTTAAATAAGCGTGAAGTTATCAGAAGCCGTCAGATGAAACGACGGCTCATACGACAAGCGACTGTTGATGACCGATAGCATGAAATCTTGGGAAGCAAAAATCCATGCTTCGCGATTTTCCCTTAAATAATATTTTAAGGTTTATGCAGGAGCTCTCGAAGGTAATTACGGGAACTTCTAGAAAAAATTATGGTGTGGGTTGCGGAATTTGAAGAAAGCAACGTTGCGGATAGGTTCCTCATTGGGCGTGGGTGTGAATCGGGAGATGGCCTATAGTCATTAGGGTCAATCATTGTCTTTTTTGGCCAGTGTAACCGTTAATGAGCTGAGGGTATTTAGCGTGCCTCCTGCACTCTTAAAATGGGATATTTTTTTTACAAAATTCAAGAAATTGGTATTTCCCCCTCAAACTGATAGCTGTCCCATAAGATGGTTTGCTTCTCTCAGTAACGAGGAAACTGGCGCTCATAACTGGTAGCTTATGCACAAAGACGACGATCTCACCTCTATTATCAGTACCTTTTCCAAAAATAACAGTGAACTGTCGCAAGAATAAGTAGTGTTAATTGCTACGAACTGGTATTTACATGTAATGCTAGTAGTATGTACGAGTTCCGTCAGGGGGAGATAACCAAGGCTGGGAGACGACAGTGTTTCGTTGTTACTAGCAGGACAAGTTATAAGGACTGCTCAGCTTATTGCAGCTAATAAATTAAAATACTGCGTGTGTAAACAGTTCGTAAACTAACCTGTGTGTGCAAATGGTAATGGGACTGATCGTTTAAACTAAAGAAGAAGCTGATGTTTTACGGATACTTACTATGTTGACAACGTGACGTATATCAAAGGCCTTGAACTTTCGCTAATCTTTTGTCGAGAGAGGTGACTTAGCATGGAAGGTTATGCTTCGAAGAAAATAGGATCCATAAAAATGTTGTGTCATTTGGAGAGTGAAAGAAAACCTCGAAATGAATTGTGTGTTAAATGTTGATTTTCGTGTATATGTGTGTTGTGTATATGGATGTATTTTGTGCTTGTATTTGTCTGTTATGTTCATTGTACAGAACATGGGCGAAAAGTATGACAGTGGCTTGCGAAGAACTTCTTACGTTGCGTTTGTACGTATTGTGACGTCAAATAACTTGTAATTTATTTTTGACTCGCGTTCTTTACTTTATTTTACTTCTAAATGATTGATTTGTCTTTTCTTGCATGTTGACTAGTGCATCGATTGTATTTGGCATTTCGCTTTGACTTGTACGGTTTCAATTGTATCGTATTTTGCTTTGAACTTGACCTGGTTTGTTAATGAATACCTATGCAACAAAGTAACATTCTGCTTTAAATGTAGTACGACAGTAGTAAGTAAGTATATTTGTAGGGGATATTTTTTTAAATTTATATGTTGGTATTAGGGTTTAATATACTTACGTTTCGTAATTTAGTCTTCTTAAAGGAAGAATTGTAAATATTAGTTAATGGCACTGATGGCCCTTATTCTGGAGTTAAATGCTATCGAGTTGGAGATTTCGTAAATACCAGTCTCTGAGGGTTGCGTATACCGTTTTTAGCATGGAAGCCCCTAAAATTGTTTTCTTGTATAAAAAACCGGCTCCTGCTTTTCCCTCTCTCCCCAAAAAAATAATGATGGGGGATTTTTCTTCCGGAGTAAACTATCTCACTTAGGCTCGTGTGCTGTCTAGTCTATTCTCTCCCCCATTTATTTCCTAATTAGTTTTTGTTTGCATTGAGAGGGGTATAATGGGCGTGCCGCAACTTCGATAACATTCCTCTGCGGCGAAAGAGCCAATCAACCGGACCAGATGTTAGTGTGGGCCCAAAGCGGTATTAATGGGTTTGGAATCGGCAGTTTTCGGTTTGTGCACGGGGAAAGCCATGCTTCCCACCCGGTATGGGATGGAATAGAAGGCAAAGGGTGGTTTGGTGAGGGCAGAGGGTGTTGAGATTAATTGACGAAGATTGGTGGAGGACGGAGGTGGGAGGTCAGCAGCAGCAATCTTGTGCATACACTTCTTGAGATGAATAAATCACTGCGTGTGGCATTGATGGTTGCTGTAAAGAGGAGAAGGTAAAGTATTGGCACCTTTAGAGGAGAACAGACGCCAAGAAAAAGGGTTAATTGCTTTTCTGTTGTCTAAAGGGTTGCCTCAAGCAATTGACAGAAGTTGAGCAGGAGTGATAAAAGGAACCAAATCTCGCTTTTGAAAAGCTTGTACGCTTTTGAAGTTGTTTGTTTATGCTCCACAGTAAACACTAGCGTGTTCGCTTAGTTATGAAAGCTTGGTAAAGGGGTTATAAAACTCGCAGTCACAAAATGGCCAATCTGAAGTTGGTGTCCTGGACATAGAGCACATTGACGTGACTCCTCGCTGCACCCTACTGGCGACCAGTACAAGAAATAGTAGTACCAATCTGTCAGATAGTGCGAAACTGCCCAGGGATTGGATTTGACGCTACGTAAAATGCAACGGCAAGGGGAGTTGTCCGAGCTTTCCGCTTCGTATCCACACGTTTCCGCTCGTTTCCAAGAAGAAAGACCCCACTTGGTGTGGTACAGAATTGTTATTCGGGGACCAACACTTGTTAAAAAAGGGCACAAAAGGTGGTGTGAGTTCTCCAAATGTAAATTTCTGGTTGTCGTTCCAGTAATATCTGGTACGTACAGTATTAACCCCGCGTCACGTACTGGGCGAGTAGAGGTGGAAGTTTGGGACGCCCCATTTTCTCTTTCTCCGTTCCTTTTAAGTTGAACCGGGTTGCACCTGCTACCTCGCCACAAAGATATACCTGGATCAATAGCTAGTCACATCTCTTCTTCAGCTTTCCTAATAGGTCCAGTACCAAAACGGAAAACAACAGAAATATCCCGCTGTCTCCACGGAAATTCTTATGATTAGATGGCGTTATTTCTTGGGTGGTGGATAGCTACCTTGTAGGTCGAGACTAACTCCCTGAACAGTAATTTAAAAGGTTCTCCGTGGATTTTATGGGTAAGCGAAGAGGCGATATAAGGATTGGATGGTATATAAGTGAAATTCAACACAAGTATTTTAGTTGACGATTGATATTTCTATTTTTTTCACAGGTCCTTCTGTGTGCATTTGCTACTCCAATTATTGTTTTATTGTGTTAAAGCTTTTCCTTGTTGGGTTCGTGCGTGTTGAAGAAATAAATGCCCTTTCAGAGTTTTTATTGAAATCTATTGGCTGCTGTTTCGCATGGATTTAGGGTTGCTTGAGAGAAAACAAAAGGAAGACACTGGGAAGGATGAGAAAAAAGCCCGAGATTAATATAGTGAATCATTAGTCTACTGCCAATCTGCGGTAATTAAAGGAGAAAAAATAGTGGAAAGTCAAGACGTATTGCCAGGTAGTGCTACGGCAGCTTTTGTTCTATCACGAATCGAATTTTTTTTTCCTGCTTATAGCTCTGGTTTCTACGAATACATTGCGTATCGTTGATTGATACTTCCGTTTGTGGTATATATATTTTATCAGCCAATTAGTTGAACAGTAAGCTCGTTATTTTTAAATATGTATTATACCCATAATTACACTTGCGATCATTAACTGTAATTTTTGTAAATCTGGGTATAGATCCCTGAGCAAAATTATCCTACTCTCCAAAAATATTAACTGAAATACTGAAAAAGACATGGCTCTCGAGGAAGAGGGACAAGGTAAAAAGAATCGAATATCAAGGAGAAGTTCCTTTAAGCGTCAAAATATTGTTTAGTGTTGAGTACTGTGAAATGGCATGAGAATTAGCCTCACGTTGGCTCCATTTTCACCCGCCTAAAGAAATGAAAAAGAAATCGAAGAAACACACATGCTGTTCTTTTGTTTTTCCTCAGTTTTTGTCAGAGTGCTTTCGACCTTTTCGGTAATTTTCCTTCACCTTTTTGTTCGCTGGCGCAAGTTTCAAGTTTTTTTGCGTAATTTTGCCAAGAAATCAGGGAAAGTGTAGGCAGCAAAAAAAAAGAGGAAAATGCAAAAGAACTTGAAGGAGCAGCTCGAATTACTATTGAACATTTCCTAGGCGTCAAGTGATTGTTTGATGTTAAATGTTACGAAACGGCGTAAAAAATTAGCCTTACTCCGGCTCAGTTTTCAAAGCTGAAGGACAAAAATCGATGCCATTGCTTTTGACTGCTGGCGGCTGCTGCTTGTCGAAGAAACTTGGAGCGGTAGAAAATCTTCGCATGAAAACTTTTAACAATTGCTCCTTTTCTATCTTACTTCCCTTCCCCGTGACTTCCTTCCTTCCTTATGTCGCGGACGGTGTACCGAAATAATGTAATGTAAAAGAAGGCTTTCTTTCTTCTTTTCTACTCTCTTTCTTTTTGTTTAAGAGTTTGTCAGTTTTCTCTCATTTGAAGCGTTTTCTTGTGCGACTCGTATTCTTTCTTACTTATTGTCGGATTTTATCGATCGCTGAATCTCATTTCCTGACAAACTGCGATGATCGAGTGCTACAGAGGAACGTAACACCTTGTCATTGATTCGCTTATGCATGTCGATGAAAGCCATCAAAAAGGGACGGTGCTACTTGTTCTCCTCTGGCAATGCAACTTAGGAAACCAGCATCTCCAAAGTCTCTAGCCCAAAGATAAAGCTCCATGGGATATTTGTATCTCATGTAGATTATTTGGAGATTTATAGGTGTTATTAAGCTTCAGATAGCAAGAAAGATCCTAGGTAGTGGTTTATAGTTTCCATTTTCTAGGATAAAGCGTTGTAAAACAAAAAAGTGATATAGAACAGAGGGAGTGAACGTCTTTGAAACTTGGCATTTATTTCCTGTGAGGAGAGATTTCACCTCCCCGAGGTTTGTCCCATTATTCCACATTTGGCCAATTTGCTAAGAACTGTGACCCTCCTACACCGTACTTTTTGTGCAGGTCGTATCGCTGTGCTGCGTTTTTTTCTATGCCGTTTCAATCGTTGAGGAAAAAGCGCAGGAATTCTGGCCAACGCTTTGCAACTTTTGCTTTTGTAGCAAAGTCATAAACGGAAATGGGGGAGAATTAGCAACTTGATGTTCGGAAAGAGAGAAGGGCTGATTAGTGTGAGAAGAGAACTGTGGAACATGTTTGTTATCAGGACGTCGGCCAAAAATCGAGTGGAGAGAAAAGAATAAGACAATGGCTGTAAACAGAAGTTGAATGCTTCTCTTGAGAACCGGTTCAGATTTCATAAAAGCTCCTGGGTCAACAATAATTCCCCGAATTTTGAAGAGAACCAGAATATGAGGTAGAAAGAAGTTCCTTCATTGTGGGGGGCGGGGGTACGAACAAACAAATGAAGTTGGTTACGGTAAATATTGGCGCACGTGTTTTTTACTGTATCGTCCTATATACGAAGCTTATGATCTTATTTTCCCATACAACGAGAATATCCTGGATTGCACTCGAGCTCTTCCTATTTCTTTCCGAGTGAAAATTGTGAGTAGGCTTAGACTTTCATTTTGTGTGTAACAGTTCCTTCCCTGTTCGAAAAATGTAACAAAAATTCTATAGATTTCCTAAGCCTTTTCCTAACCGGTTCTCAGTAAACTTTCTGGGGCACTGTGCTGTGGAGGCGTAGTTCACGCGCTGGTTGCGTTCGTGAAGTGCTCGTGTTTCATAATGCAAGAGTGATTTCCATCAAGAACTTTTTGAAACTCACTGAATACGTTCCTATGGGCTAAAACTAATCCCGACATTAATATACAATAAATGCCTTTTCGCGCTACTGAATGCACTATTGCTTCACGAAATAATTCAAAAATATTCGAGCTTGTGGTTTAACGTGTAGAACAGCGCAACTTTAAACTTAAGAAAGCTATTAGATTAACAATTGCAACCAGACATATGTTGTTGATATCAACCGTAAGTGTTATACCGTACTTGCGGCTCCTTTTCAGCAATCAGAAATACAAAAATGAAAGCTCCCAAATGTCTGCGCACAAAAGTCGCCGCTACGTGCCATGGGTGCAAATAAGCAATCCTGCAAATTTGATATAAAGCATAATTTCCGGCTGTTTTTGCTCTTGTTATTTGTTGGGTTGCGTTGTAGCTCGTTCGCGTTATAGAATGTCACGTAAACCGCGATATATCTGCACCAATAAGAACTATGCTTTCGGGAATTTAATCAAATACAAGGAGGTAATACACACTTAAGCCCTTCCAGAAAAAAATTACTAGCTTTATTACTATCTGCACATCAACTATATGATTGCAATTGAGTATTAATTCAGCGTATTTTTTCGCTCGTCGTTTGTAAAAATGTTGCTGCTTCGTTTCTCATCATTTTCCTCCGTTCTTTGTCTATCACTTATTCTACCTTCATGTCGTTTACTCGCTATTAGATTGCATAAATCGAAACGACGTTTACGTTCAAAGACAGAATTTAAGATGGAAAACAGCCAAAATCGCTTTACGCGAAGAGGAAAACACCGCGATAGTGGAGTTTCCGCCAAAAATGTCTTCCCATAATGGATTGAGAATGCGCTATACAGGCATAGAGGTCAGTCACAATCCAACTCCAGTCAACAATGGGTTTTGCTTTTGATCTTCTCGTCTGAAGAAGGGCATAGCATATTATCCGTTTTGGGGACCATTTATTCCCCGTTGTACAGCACAAAGGACGAAAGGGGAAGAATGGGGCTCGAAAGTATTTGCAGTTCCACGCCACGAGAGTTATAGCCCGTGTCCGGCACCAAATAAAAAGAGGCAAATATGCTAGAAGAGAGTAACGAAAAGAATGGGCGAGACATTTACATATGGTGGATATTCTTTTCGGGATAAACCTAGGGACGCAGCAGTGATTTACTGCTCTTGGTTCTTCCTTAGTTCGGCCTTCTTTTACCCGGAAACTAATATTTCAGGTAAAAGCTCTTCGCTCTAGCCTTATTTAATACCGGAACAAGACGCTATGGAATCTTAACCCATTTTCTCGATAGTTGTGAAGAAGCCGTGCAGTATGTACTCCGTTATTTGGTAGGAAAACACAAGGAGCATTCTTTTTTTTCTGCCAACGTATTTGGCAGCCCATTCTCAAACATCGAGGAAAGCATCCTTGAAATATGAAGTGTAAAGCGAGAGAGAGGGTGAGGCAAAAGCTCTAGTATGGCGCAAGCTTCCGTATTTGCATATCTAGAGCCGCCTGATGGAAAACGGGTGGCGGAAGAGAGCCAAAGTCTGACAAGGCTGTTGAGAAACACTAGTAGGTTGATGTTGAATCTAACGGGTCCGGTGTTGGCTGCAGAGACGAAACGTTTCTCCTTTTCGTAACCTACAAAGTCTCTCAATTGTTGGCACAGCTGGTAAAAATACGTGCCGAATGCATGGGAATCTTCCAGATATTGCTGCAGCAGCTTGGCATTGGTAAAAAATAATCATTTTTTCTTATCGTGCCATTCCTTTTTTTAATTTTACAAGTCCGTGTGTTCTTTTGTCGGCAGCCTACGTCGTTTGGGAGCCCAAAAATGAATTGCTATGAGACGAAGAGTGGGCTGTTGATTGGAAGCAACATCTGGACAAAAGGAATCGGGACCCGATTTGTAGGGAAAATGTTATTTCTGCGCTACCGCCACTCGAGATGCTGTCTACTGTCGTGTTCGCAAGTTCGGTGCGTTCCTCCTTCCTTCCACCGATCACTCTCGCTCTGATTTTTCTTTTCTGCAATGGAGAGTTGCTTGGAAGTGTAGGGAATGTCTACTGTTGACAATAAGGATCGAAATTTGAGAGGCGTCGGCCATGAAATGAATAATGAAGGCGAGCTGTGAAGGAGATTTTCGCTTCAAGTACTCACTTGATTTGAAGGCCTTAGCTGAGTACAATCTTATTCTGGAATATGCCTGACAGTTTTCTGTAGAATTCGTGGTTTCTTTTATTTAAGGTCTCTTTAGGCCCCACCGAGTGAAAACTTGATCCTCACGTAAGCCGCTTTTGATTCGTCATGCGATTACGAGAACGATCGTACGAGAATATTTCTGAGCCGACCATTGTAGCCGTTCCAATGCCGTTTTCGTTGGCTAGTAACAACGTGCTATTGTTATAATTTTTACTTATATTCAGGTAAGATTCTATATTTTAGGTAAATTCTTCTTCGTCTTGACAGTTGCCGATTTGTTGATTTAACAAAATATGTTTCCAATAACATGGAAAGAAATGTATCTAATTTTTAGAAAACATGTAGGAAAAGGGGTGCAAGAAAGTGACAGCGTTACTATAAACGTGTTCGTGTACGCTTTCCTCGGTTAGAAATGGATTCGCAAGTTAGGATGCAGAAATAACATAAAGGAGTTGGGCGTATCTGTTGAAATCCGATAAGGTTCTCTTCTCTCATTTCCTCGGCTAAGCGAAACCCGTTTCGGAGATAGAATATGCTTGCTTGAGATGGAAGCTTCTCCCTCCTTGCTTGTTCTCTCGTTCATGATTTCGGCGAAACGAACCGAATTTTCCACGAAATCTTTTCTTTCTGCCGTCGAAGGGTGTGAGAGATCAGGCGAAAAAACGGGAGTGAGAGAGCAGGGGACCAACTGTCAAGTGTGTTATGAAAATGTCCCCCTTCTTCTCATTTTAACTTCCAATAGCTCGCTGCGCTTTGCATTAAATGAGTGGCTTGAGCTGATTTGCGCACACTCTCATGTGGTACTAGCTTTTCTGGGATACTTATCGATCAGTACCTGGCGGGAGTAAAATGTTCGCTGATAAGGATTTCGACGCCATACGGAGAACATCGTCGTTTCGCCGCCGTGTTTACAACAACGTGGCGACGACGTACCTGCGCAACCAAGAGCAAACCCAAGAAGCAGGAGACCAGAGAAACGGAGAATGGGTGTTTTGCTTCCACAGATGTAAGCAAACGTTGGCGGAAGGTATAGCTTCTGCCGGTAAGGTCACTCAGTCCCTGGATGACCATTCGGAAATGATCTCGGTAGACGGCAATGCCCGCAACCTTATCTTATTACTCAAGGAATTTACTATCAGAAAGCGGGGAGAAACTGTCTGGAAAGATAAGGAATCCGCACCAATGTAAACATGGATTTGTTTTTGCCTTTTTCTAAAGTTTCTTTTCAATTCCTGTAAGCAGCTTTTCATTTCTTTATCCCACATAATTCTTTTAATAACCGAGATTTATGTGTTTACGTTCACTTTAAGCACATTGTCCCTGTCATTTGAAGGAAGATTTATGTACGCTATGTACGTTTCCTTTTTTTTATCGTAATCGCACCGAAGCTTGAGTATCCGTTCCCTTTGACTTCTAAGATTTCGTTTGCTTCTTTTCGACAGCACTTTAGTCTGCAATGAAAAAATAACATCGAGATTTCTGGACCGCTTATGACAATTCGTCAAATCACAGACCAGATGTGCAAGTTGAGTTATTATTGACTATGAATTCTGAATTCTTTGTAGACAAGTAAATCACACAGCAGTATGTGACAAGAACATGCACGTTAGTACATCAAGACTGAATTGACATATTACTTTATTCAGTACACGTGAATTATAGTAATTAAGATGTAAATACTTTGTGTGAATGTCGATATCAATAGCTCGATAAAATGTACACGTAGATGATCGTGTATGGAAAAGTCGTAACTATAGTATACCCAGAGTAAGTGTGACGCTTTGTGTATATATTAATGTATATTTGGTTTGTATTTGCGGTACAATTGTGGTATCTATGTGATTGGTATGTGATTTATGTTTGTATGTGATTTATGTTTGTATAATATTACGCGTATGAAGCGCACTTATTTGGCGGGGTTAATAGCACAGGCAAATGATGATGCCTAGTATTATAAGAATAGGGAAATTAGCCAAAATTGATGACGTAAGGAGGAATAGGGTCCAAAAATGGTAAATCTCTGATGGCGCCTTTGAAGTACGCTTCCTCATGTAAGGGTATGCATGTGCGACTTGTGTTGGTATGAATGAGTACGTATATGTACGTAATATATACATGATGTATATGTAAGTATTATTGTGTATATATTAGTCTATATTATGAATATAGTGCAAACAATATCTTACTGGCGTAAAACGAGATTGTTGAATGGACGGACCGTGACTGCCAGTTAGTTTCTTCATCTTAATGATCATAACATTAGTAAGGCCTAAGAAGTGCTAACTGTTCGGTAAGGAGCACAGCTCAAGCTTTAAAAAAAATACTCGAAAGTACTCTCAACTTTTTTTCCCACTTTCTATAGCGTGACAATGTTCTCACAAATTCTTTCTCTGCATATTCGTTGCCATAAATAATGTTTATTTATTTTCAGTATGAACCTTTTATGTGTATCACTTACACAGTATTTGAAGCTAATAACTACTAACACGCACTCGATTCATTACAACAAATCGTGCCGCAGCTAAGCTCTGATTTCCAGTTTGATAACTGAAACTGTTGCCCTGTGAAGTGAAATGTCGCTCACAGCCAGTGTTCCTTCCCTCTTTAATACACTTCAACTTCAGATTAGCAAAAAGTACCGTTTATGAAAGGCCGACAAACATGTATGAAGCAAGGTTTAGACCACTAGGAGTGCCACACGATCGAGTACCCTTGACAGCATTTAGGGGAGGTTAGATTTAGAGAAAAAGAGAGCAGAGTTACTGAAAAAAAGCGGTTTTAAGATATGCAGATCCTTACACCCTTTTAAAATGTTTTCGTGCCCCCTGGTTGATCTCTAATGATGGCGTCAGAAGCAAAACCAGCCTAGTTGTGGAGCAGAAATCTTGTTCCCCTGGGCTCCCCCTTCTTTCTTCTCTTCCGAGACCCAAAACGAACACGCGTGTGGCACAGGTTCTCAGTAAAAACCTGCTTAAGATTCCGTAGCTGCCAGATGTGTGCGAGTCAATTGAGTTGGGATGGAGGGAGGAGTTTACACCCGGGCTACTTTCGAGATTTCAAATTCTATAGACCTCAGCGAGCCTAATTAGGACCAACTCTTATTGAGCATTCCACGTTCTTGTGTGCGAGGATTCAGCTATATTATTAAGCAGTTCCTGACTCGCAACCATAAACAAGCTCCAAACCACACTATTCATTGTCTTAGTCAGGACTTAAAAGCTGTTTCTTGTTTAAAGACTCACACATGATTACCATAGGGTTACTTCATCCTGCCCGCCGGTTTTTCTCTCCTTTTCTCAGAAATTAAAAAAAGCCTGAAAACGAAAATATTCTGTAACATTTGGGATCCAGGGTTAAGGGCGAAGAACGCAGCAAAGCTTCCATTAAATCAATCACTTACGAACGCTTCAAGAACGCTCACGGCGGCAAATCGAAGTGTTATGGGAGATATAACAGTATAAAGAAAACACCCCTGTCAAATCTTTGGGACAGAGCCCCAAGTACCCGCCATGGGCGAAAGTCGTCACAGAATAAAAAAGAGAGAGGAACAGCTAGGGGCCAAGTGGAAGGACAGAGCCTAGCCATAAAAAAGCGTCAATCCTGTCACGATTCTAGATACTAGCAGTGGCTAGACGTGTCATAAAGAATGAGTTGGGACCGGAGGGTGAGTTGGGTGGGGCTAGGCAACGTCTCTATTTTTCTTGGGCATAGTATGTCAGTCTTGTCAGAACAACTGCGTCAGTTTGTCGATCCGGAGAGGAGCTATAAGTACGCCCACTGACGTTTTTATTCGTTATAGGGTCTCATTTCGAAGAACCTGGAATGGGCTGCTTACCCGTAAGCTTTTTGCATGATATTGCTCCCGGAGAACAAAAGATCAAGAGTGCCCAGCGTCTCCCCTGTGCAACCTGCTGGCTTTATCTCCTAGTTCGAGGCTAAAGGTACCTTTCTTGCCAGGTTGTCGGGCCCTTTTTGATTTTTCCTTTAGATTCTTGCTGTTCTGGGCTGCGTGCATTCCATGGATCTGCACCTTCAGCAGGTTTCGAATTTTTCTCGTTTGGGTGCCAGGTCAAAGGTTGGCTTTCTGTATTGTTTTCTCAATAGCTCACTTATTGGGGCTGTTAACATGAACGATAAATTGATTATGGGTTTTTATTTGCTTCCGGGATCTTTCGAAACCAAAAAAAACTATTGCTGCTGTCCTCATGTTGGGTGAATTTTCGGAAGCTTAAAGTTTTGGGGCGAAGATGGGATCAACTGATGGGTTGTGATGGGGTATGTTGGTTTGACTTGTCTTTTTCAGATTGAGTTATAACGGAGAGGCGACAGGTCCGCCAAGATAGCGAAAATGAGTCTTTACCGTACTGTGGGGATTGAAGAGCTCGTTTTCCTCACGGGAGTAGGGAGGCGGAGGCTTAAGGAGCATATAAGGGTTACGAGAGATATGCCTCATCAAGCGAAGATACAGGTTGAAAAGGATATGCGTTTGGGGATAAGTGCTATTTAGTAATGGAGAGATGGGGTGCGCAGCAGGGAAGAAAAATTTGCGACAGTGAACGATTTTGTATTCGTGTAAAATATATCACCAGAGATAGCTTTCCTACTTTTTTCATGCACCATCAGCCTGAAATGGAATTGGGGTGATATTTTTCTGCGTTGTTACTGGCATGGATCTTTTTCGTGTTTCTGGTATTGGACTTCACTGGGAAATTTATTTGAAGGTCTGGACACGAGACATATTTTCTGCAAATGTAAGGTGTCGTGCTTGTCCGCGTTTTGGTGAGGTTTTGTGGAAGCGTAGTTTTGACATTTGTGATGTATATCAGATTCCTCAGAGCAAAGTAATGTACGTATTTTCTTCTAGGATTCCACGGGAGTTTCTTGGAAAGCAGTAGACAGCGGCCTTAAATAATAGCCACACTCTCCGCAAACTGCGTAATTACGAGAGCGTCGCTTACAAGGAAATTTACCCTTGAACTTTTCTGGAAAGCTCAGCAAATAAAAGATACCATAATTCTTCCTTAAACTGGAGTTTCCTTGGTAATGGAAGGAATGTAGCTAATAAAATTGGGATGCTGTCGAAAGGAATTTCGATGAGCTTTCTTTCCCGATATGAGTGCTTGGATTCGACTTCCTTCGGTTACTGGTTCTCCTTGCAATCATTTAGAAAAGAAAAATCTTTACGGTTTGGTGAAATCGAGACAGGCGATGCCTCGCTCGGAATACCGATATTAATAAGATCGATAATTCAGTTTGCCAGCTTTTACACCTGACACCGCTAGATAGAGGAGCTCGTGATGGCTATTTTCCATGCCGGTATCGACGCAGGTTGGGTTTGTTGATTTTAGCATAAGCTCGTCATGGAAAAACAGAAACATCACTAGCGCCGTAAGTCGCATGCACCGGTCCTTGTTGACGCTTTACTAGCCATTTCGGCCCTTGCCACCCCAGCTTCTTTACCTCCAACATGGCACAGGGCTTATTGCGTTGGAAATTAGGCTTTCTTCGAGCGGGTTTGTGAAGTAGGAGGGAGTGGTTTTCCCTATACAAGCCTCCGAAAAGTGGACCACATTGCCCAAGGTAGCTGCAAGGAAATTGAAAAGAGAGAAAAGAAAAGGACTAGGGGGTGAGTTAATACGACAAGAGACTGTCGAGAGGATTACTTTGGCGTGGCAGTAGCCATTTCCTTTGTGGTGTGTGTAAACAAGAGGGGGAAGTTGAGCATTTCGCTGAGTTGATAGACACTGAGTAGAGTGTCTTCTTTTCGTTTCTGCGGGCAAGTTGCGGAGACAATTAAAAATGCCGATAGGAGTTGGATTTGGCAATGGGTACAAAAATCACACTACGGATATAGAAGGTTCAGGTTCTGTTACGCAAAAATTAGGGGTTTGAAATGGTAGAATGCTGCCGACCCCGCCTCTTTCGTGCTGGCTCGGGGTTTCTCGCAAAGCGCAAAGCCCACGTTGCACTGCAAGCTGGTTTTGCGGCTTCTTCACGGCCAGGGTGCTCGTAAAAACGTAGAGGTACAAGGTTTCAAAAGGGTCTGACTTTTAGTAGGCTTTCGAGGCTCTCTCCTTCCCCTTTGCTTGGTAGCTATAACAACGGGACGACTTGAAGAAGACCAGTGCTGTATAATCGAATTAAGATCTACTCGAGCTAATGAATTACTTTAGCACTCAGCTTTGCCTCCCCCTTTTAAGCTTGAAGACCTATTTTGTTTCCAAAATTGTCGATACATTTACACTGGCAAGTGGCTGTTTCGGGGTGTTCGCTACACTGTTCTTACTTTGGCTCCCACTTGCCCCTTTGAGCATCTTCCTAACTAATTCCCCGGCCCCAGCTTCTCTCGCTCAGAAGTGCAAATAATCGAGCGAAATGGAGTTCTGGCAGGTCGTTACACTGAAAGGCCTACATAGAATCCTTCACATTCAACTGGGCTAAGTGGAAAGACGAAGGAGCTTTACAAGTTTGACGTCTCGTAGATGGAGATACCCGAGGAAAGTTGGTTTTTCAGGTTCCCGTGCCGCCCTTGACTTCTTCAACTTGCTTCAAGTACACGGTTTTGTGGATTAGTGTGGAATGGTTAACAGGGTAGTCGTGAGGACCAAGACAATGCACGTATTTAGATAACATTGTAGACCCTTTCCGGGGAAGTTTTCTTGGATAATGGAGATATCACAAAAGGGTACTGATCACCCGAAAGAATATCCAGCCGAGCGTTACAAGTCTCCCCCGCTACCCCCGCCCCCTAGAGACTCCTACCGCACAACCCATCATATGTGTTTACAAAGAGAAGCACTGAAAAAGGAAGTCTTCTGAAAATCTGTTGTTTTTCCACAAGAAGCTGTGCTTGAACTCCGAGTTTTTAATGAAATACCGTCAAAGGAAGTGCATATGGTTTTTAGGGTGAAACTTCTACTTGTTGGTGAACTTTTCACTTTTCGAAGCGAAAGTACGCTTTACTGTTGTCCGTCATGAAAACTGCACATAGAGTGTGAGTTACGGAATTCTGCCTTAAAAATACGAGACGAGGAAGAAAATGGCAACGCGAATTCCGTGCTCAGAGGTAGTTTTGGGCCAAGCTAACTGTCTCTTGTGTTAAGAGAAGGCAACTTTCATAACATGTGTATGTGCATGCGACCCTCCCTGGTTCTGTACATCGACTGGAGAGAAGCGGAGTTCCATAGAGTTGCAAGAGAAATTCGTAGTCATTGTGTTAAAGAAAATTGTTTAATAGAGTCCTTTCAATTTATTTGAAACAAAAATTTTCTTAATGTGGGGGCGTGTTGGAGCTTGGTTACCAAAATAATAGCCAGAGCCAGGGTTTAGTTTTTTTTTTTTTTTTTTTAACGTATAGAAGAGAGACTTACCTTTGGTCCAAATGAAGGCAAGGAGTACGGCTGAGAGAAAAATCAGCCAAGATTGGTTGCTACAGTGGTAATAAGCCATGGCCCGTGTCATAACAAGCGACTTGTTGGGCAGCTATTCATGATGGATTGCCGAGTCCACTGACAGATTGCTGTTGAATCACGTCGAACACTTCCCACACATCAACTTTCCCTGGACACACTTGGGGAACAAAGACTCGTAAACCTTACGGGGAAATTAGGAAGGTAGAATCACACCAGAGAGTAAAAGTTTGTTTTTTACGTTGTAAACTGCCGGAAGAGGATGACCTGATATCCGATTCTGTGGTGCTTCTGGTACTAACTCCAGAATCCGATGTGGTCTGAAGAGAGTACTTCTTGTCGGCTTTTACTGCACCTGTGCCGCGGAGGACGACGACCAGCGTTGTCGTGCGACTTCCCTCTGCGAGCTCTGCGTGCTGCACACCAACTAACGCTTGCCTGCGCTGGCGGGAAGATGGATATGTGAAGATTGTTCGAGCTGGGAGGTGAAGGTATGACTCTCATGGAATCAATGCCCATGAGACTTCTGGTACAGTGAAGTACGCATAGATCCTGGCTTGCGCAGCATCGGCAATCTTTTTTTCCCTGCTTCAATTCTTTCGCTCCATTCTTCCTTATCCCCCCAAAAAATCAGTATTATTTCTTTTCGGCGAAGCAAAGAAATACGTGAAATGGTTTGTACGTTCAAATGCATATCGTGTTCGGTTTTTCCAGTTACTTTCATTTCACGTTTCTCTTGTGGCGGAGTGAGACTGCAGTTGCGGAGAGAAGAAAACAAGCAAGGAATGCTCGAGTAACGCAGATTTGGAACCATGCTTGAGAAAGATGTTTTTTCACTTTGTTTGCAGAAAACTCATAGATGGAATCCATTATAAAGTAGAAGCGTCTTTTTTTTGTCAAGAAAAGAAAGTTGGTTCTGCTACTCAACCAGCGGTTGGAAAATTGGTGAAAACCAGCTGATAATATTTTATGTTCGCTTTTTGTATTTACAATTCTAATATTTACACATCCCATATCCGCAGCTAGTGAGTCGGTAAAGATGGAAACTTGTAAGACTTCTCTAAACTTATTTGTGTTCCTTACTAAAAAAAAGTACGAAAAGTTTCTGAGACGAAATTCGTTTTATGAAAATGCAAAAACTCCTTGATTCCCTTGCGTGACAGCTGCACACTTGGAAATATGTACTTTATCTTTAGCGGTCTTTTGACTATCCAACTAGTGTCCCTTTTTTAAGGGAAATTAATTAAGAGTGAGTCTACAGTACATCTTGGCGATATTAGTGGGATGAGAATATGTACTATACGTCACCTCGTATTTGGGTGAAACCTCGTTTTGTCACCTCGGGATTTCCATTCTGGCGATTTATGGCCGAGCTTTGGTGTCGCTGATCCACTCGTGAGGAGATTCAGTTTTCGCATTTTTTTTGCTCTTAGGAAGGCAGCACGTAACTACCATTCAGGAAGTTTATTGGCGAATGCGAGGTTCGTGTCATGTGTATAAACTTGGAAAAGAATAGGAAATAGTGTTTTTTACTTCTGCAGCTCAAGCACTGAAACACATCACAGGTTTCACTTGTACGTTGCGCGGGTTTAAGGCCATATTTCTTCATTTCGACCGTAACGATGGCATGTGTTTAGGGTTTGGTTTGATTAATACATTTCTCAAGCAGAGAGAACAGTACAGCGCTAACGAGAAGCAATCCAGAATGAGATGTGGAAGAGATCCCCCTCGACAGTTCTTTATGTTTAGGCTGAAATGGTTTGCTTTAAAGCAGAATTGGTGAATTGGAGAGGTAAATAGCTAAAGGCCTGCGATGCTCTTCCATGTTTTATTTGTGTTCCGTATATGAATCAAAACTTAAAGAGGAGGACTTCAAAGCTTACTTAAGTAATGAGGCATGAACACGTACTTACTAGACAGCAGGTAGTTTGTCCAAGCTCTAACTTCGCTTCGTTAGAAAGATGTGGAAGTAGTTGCGGAGGTATCTTGTAAATATTAATGAGTATGCTTATTACATGCATTGTTTTTGCTCTTATTATGTCGTTTCTCACAATAAGAAAGCGTTTGTGCAAGCTGATGAAACATGTAGTACATTTATGGAAGACAGTTTCGGGAATAATTAAACAATTTTTATACATTTGAGTGAATTTAGGTATGCTCTTTATGGTTTATTTTAATTCACCGAATATGCCCATTTTTGCGAACTGCTATACTAATGATTAATGCGTCTGTTCACACTGTACTGGTATTTCTCCACAGACTCGTTCCGTGCTTTCATGCAAGCGGATAAACAAAACAGTTCAGTGTAAGAACTCGTGAATTTTGGTCCTTTAAAACCTACGTGTGAAATCTGAATGGTGCAAAATCCGTGTTAGTTTGCTTTTAAAAGAACATTAAATGAAGGTGTTGGCTAGATTCATAAAATGAGTTATAGAGATGTTATCGATTTTTCTTATTAACAGTGACGTTGGATTAAATTTAAGGAATGATGAAATTAAAGGGCGAACCATCACTTTCATTTCTGTTTACACTGTGAGCCAATATTCAGAACCGATATTTTTCACTTCATGACATAATCTCCAAATATTTGCGAAATTGTTCAGGAAAGTGTCAAGGAAGCGATGGATTGTGATTAATCGTTGGTCGAAGAAGGTAGCTTGTGATTAGATCTTTAAGCTTTTGCGTGCAGATAAACTATTAGAATAGTAATCACTGTCAACATTGTTAAAAATACTGAAGATTTCATAATAAAGACGTAGGCGTTCAGAATGTGCCTTTGCAATTTCACATCCTAGCTTGGCGAGTTGAAAAGAAAAGTGGAGAAAAAAAGAGAAAAGAAAATTTCATGTGAAAGTTTCGCTGCAAATCGTAAAGCCAAGAAGGTGCATATACGAGCGATACGTTCTAGAAAGCTACGGTTTACGTTCATTACGTTCAGGAGATCGGTTGAAAAAGTTAATGTATTCTCAATGGTTTCTAATGCTGGTAGAGGGTAGGAATGCTGGTAGGATCTTTTTACTATTCAGTGCTAATTTTCCTTGTGGTAAATGTCCAATGGTGCTTTCGAAAATGAGCATTTGGTTCAATGGAGCGGTGGGAAGAAGTTGCCTCCCTAGTAATCCAATAGAAAAAAGGAGGTTGACAGGTGTTGATTTTATGCTTCCAAGGTTTCGCAATCTTCCGTGGTCAGACAAATGAAAGAATCGATTTAGTTGTTTGTTTCACTTCGAATCACATTTACGGCGTTGATTTATGCATGATTGGTCCATATGTTGCTTGTCGTGCATTACGTGTTTCTTTTTCGTTAATTGTTACACTTTGTCACTGTACTGTGGGTCCAGGTTTATATGGTTTGCAAAATTTACAATATAAACTTACTAAAAGCGCCATTTAAAGTAGTAAAACTAAAGAAAAATCATGGCCGTGCACAAAGCGCACATTTAGTTACGCCGCACGTCATAGAATGCAAAAAATCAAAATGTAAGATTCGAAATAAAAATTCAATCCGTACATGACTCGGTTAAAGCTTATAAACCTGCAATTGATAAATTCTGTAAGCTACTAACTTCCGTTCCGATCGTGATTAAAGGTATACGAACATTCTTTATAAGCGGGTAAACCTGTAATTTTTCTTGAGTGTCACCACTTGGACACTTTATCCTAGAAAGCAAACAATAGGCTAAGTATGTAAAAGTGTTTATATTTGACCCTGATTTTGTACTCAATTGAAAGCCTCCTGCTAATAGCTCTGCAGTATTTTCGTTGCGTCGTCAGGGCCTTAACCATGATTTCGATTCAATAAGTGTTTTGGGAGGTTCGAAGGGGGTTTATTTTTTTTTTTTTTTTTATTTTTTTTTTTTTTTTTGGGGGGGGGGGGAATTCTGGGATCTGGGCATTTCCTATGTTTATCATTGTATACAAAATTTCGGACTGCGTTCAAACCCCCTAAAGCATCCCTGGATACGACCTTATGTCTAATCGAGAAGTTTAGAGAAGTAGCCGTTGTATTAAAGTAATTTATTTTCTTTACGTAATCATAAGAACATGGACAGTAGCTTCACGAATTAAAGATTTTTACCCCCCGCATCTTAGGTCTTCATACAGAATCTTGAGCTACATGAAAAGTATCTGAAACTCCGTGGCTCTCTGTAAATATGGATAAGGTACACGTGCTCCTTAAAAGACGGGGAAATAAAACGAGACAGAAGGCACTCCCTATTTTGAGGAGGGGAGATTGGGGAGGTACCGTTCGCGGGTGATGTAATTTTCCTTTCTTCTTTATAGCAAGTTGAAAAAAATAGTAAAAAAAAAACACACACACGAAGATGTAAGCGCGTTTGTTGTGTAGCAAAAAATTTTAACAGCATTCAATGTTAAATAGAAGAGGACAAAATTTTAAAACATAAAATAAAATATCCAGGTTTTAGAAATTTGACCTTCTATGCTTTGTGACGATTATCGGCACGAATATGGTAGTTAAAAATCCATTTCTTTCGAAAACGTACACTGTAGTGTTTCTTCGAAAAACAGTACGAATTTCATGTTGCTAGTACTGCAGGTTAAGAAGCAAACGCGAGATTCTTCTTATCGGTCGGAAAGGAGTGATCCCGATAGATCATAGCGGGGCTATGATTGTGTTTCCCTATTCTGCTACAGTGCGGCTCTGTGTTCCCTTCAGAAACGGCTTTTTGGGATAACGGCTATGTCTCGCTGAGGCCCAGTTAATGTTACTTGTAACTTCTTTTTTTTTTTCTCTAGGCTACCATTTGCGCTCTAGAAGACGTGACTGGTTTCATATCTTTATTCTGCTTACAAGTCTTGAGAGTTTTTATCACAGATAAAAAAAATTCGAGCCCCTTTGGTTTAGCTCCAGTGCCGTCCATGGTTGGGGCGATTTCGAACCAATGAGAGGTGACCGCCTCGAACCTCTTAAATTCCAGATTGAGTTTGTGAAAAAATCCCAAAAGATAGGACTAGCAATTGAATGACTACGCTTTCATCCGCAAAAGAAACCAATGCAGTACGCCGAATTACTTTACTTCTCTAGGGAGAAAAGTGAAAATCGTTCGCTCTCGCCCCCCTATCCCCTACACGTTACTTCAGTCTCCATATGTGTTCCCAGCACATAGAGCTGTGTGACCATGCGGTAAATACGCAAATAGTGATTTAACCCATGCAGGATCAACGGTCTAAAAGAGCGCACGTTACCCAGCGTGTTTTGTGCAGAGACATCCAGTGATTAGTTATAGCTCGTCAGAGTTTCTCGAAAAGGAATGACAGTTCTCTAATATAGGCTAATTAATGTTTTATCTTAACTACATACTTAACATAGTCATCAGAGTTTGAGAACTAACGAAATGCTAAGGCCGTATTGTTTTGCTACGAAGTCGGGAATACGAAGAAATGATAAATCATATAAATCAAGATAAATCAGAAATGTTCGCTGTTTCGGGAACATTTCATTCTCATGGTTGCGAATATTACCTTTACCTCTTGTCTCCTGTACAATCCCTTGTTTTGCATGTGGATAGTCCATTTTCTACGATCGAGACATGCTTTAATGTTCTATTCCCTTTTGTTTTCCGCAATTTATTAGTATCTTAGCCGGCTGTTCAACAAAAGGGCGCCTTCATCGATTTCACAACGAGTCGCTTCTAGATACAGTATCCCTGGCTTATGTGTTTAAAGAAGCTGTGAATGGAAGAAAGCTAACAAAAGCAAGTCATCAGTTACCTTCGGGGTTCTATCCTTCCTTGCCCTCAGCTGGTACTTCGGCCACCATTTCTCCGCAGAACAGTAGAAAAATTGAAACACTTTGAGGATCACCGCGTAGCGTTAGTCTGAACTAAAGGAACTATTCCGTTAAAAAATGGTAAGTGGGCGAGACGTCTCTTGAAACGGAAAATGCTTTTTTAGGATGAGGTACAATAAGGCTTTTTTACTTTCTTTTTTCTTTTTTTTTTCTTTCTGCTTTAATTTCTTCCTGTTGTCTGTTCTATCTCCATCGGTCGCGTAAATCTATTGAAGAAATATCCGTATCACCGGGTTGTAAGCCACTGTGAGTGATAGATTCCCTTTTGTTTATCCTTTGTTGTTGCAAAATTTAACGTTTATAAAAATATCTTCACAACGTCTTTCCTTCGGAATTTCTTCTCACCTGTTTGCCCGAGTTCGATCTTCGGTCAGGTTGTCCGAGCTTAAATGGTCTTATCTTTTTACGAGCGAAACTAGCGATTACAACTGTCAGTCATCTCGATACAACACGAGATGCAGCCATACCTTACAGTAAGTCTTGTCAGATCAGCGGTTTTGATTGATGCGTCGCTTGAGAATCACCAACACACGCTCTATCCCTTAGTCATCCCTGAGTCAGTCCATCGAAAAAATATGTAAGAGATTTTCCTGACGAGATTGGGGACCCGCCGTCGTCCGATACAGTATCTGTCCACTATTCCAAAATTGAGGTATGTTGTTTAATATAGTAACCATTTTAGGAAGGAGTCAAGAAATAAGAAAGGAAGGTGATATCTTCGAATCGATCGAGTAGAGCCGGGTAAAAAGCACATTTTCATCGTCCACTTTCCTCTTTGTGGAAACGGAGCATCCCTCTTCTTTTATTGGCACTCCTATATTTAAAGCGCAAATGAGCAGGAAAAAGCAGGATTTTTTTTTACTTCGCTTCGCATGAGGTACTTGATTTAAAGAAAAAAATATCTCTTGTTCTTGTTTCAGAGTCGTCTGCATTTTTTTAGAAAGTAGTTTATTTTTGAAGCCACACTCACCCGGCTATAGTTTTTCAATTAAATTGCTCTTTTCAACGACCCCTTGCAGGAGAACCCTCTCAACGCTTTTAGGGGGGGGGGGGGTAATTTATGTGTGCGTGTCTCTTCGTTAAACTTTAAGGGAAGAGCAGCTTGGAGACTTTTTTTTACAAGTGTACACTAATTCTGGAGGGACTGCCGAATACGATGAAACGTCACAAACTTGAAGTCAATCGTTTATATAAGTTTTAACTTCAATTGTGATTCTTTACTTTATCCCGACCTTAAAGTTCCTACAAAAGAAATATTTTTATGTAGGTATGCACAGTACTGTCAAAAAACATAGCAAAGAACTGGGCACAGTCCGTTTGGGCATGTTAGTCAATGCTCAAGTCGGTCCCGGCTGTCACGCCGCTGCCTAGCCTTCTCAGGTGAACTCACGTTAACACGAAAGAGCTGTTCTCTGGGTACCCCTCTTAATTATTGCCAGCTAGGACGGTTTTGGACAGTGCCTGAACCTGCTCTTGCTATCAGAGTGTCTTATCCAGATAATGTTTATTTTGGACAGTACTGTGCGATGTAGGTGTCGGCATTCCTTACCTTACCGCTAGATGTCTGTAGGTATGCACATGTTGATTAGTTCGCTACGAGATGGCGGAGGGGACTCCTTCCAAAGCTTTTTGGAGCGAGGCGTTCCTTTTACGAAAAATACCACAAGAATGTCGCATAAAATTAGTCGTATTGTTATTATAAACTGAACAGGCAATTGTACCCAGCGGAGTTATTGTGGTTTAACAACCCCCTAGAATGCTAACGTTATAGTGGTAAGGACATTCAACTACAAAGTGTCCCAAACGTTTGCTTATGGACCCTCCCCCCACCTCCCTCCCAAACTAAAAATCCTGGGTCCGACCGTGGTTTCAGTGACATCTAGTTTCATAAACTTACACGGTAAGCGAAACTTTTTCACATCTTAAGTCTAAACCTGTGTTCCTAAGATCGTGTTCTGTTTGTTCGGTTTGTACTTGTTTCGTTAAACATACTTACGTTTTCGAAACAGCAGTTCCCATTACTGGGGTCGTGGTTCGAGCAAGCTTAGAAGTGCCCTTCAATGAGCCCTGTCTTGGGTCACGGACAGTAGCTCGGAGGGTGGAATGCCGAGCCTCTCGTAACAAAGGTTGGAAGAATGGTCTTGCCACCTTGCACGAGGCCTGCCTACGGGTCTTTTTTAGGTCAACTTGGTTTCGAATATCTTCCTCGGCAGTATTTCGTTATAGTTTTTCTTTATAGTTCCATTTCGTTATAGTTTTTAGTTATTTGAAGTTTACTTATTTTCAATATCTTATGACGTGTATTTAGTTGTAAACAAGGTGCAAATAGCCTATAACCAGGACAATAAGCTAAGATCGCGATCAGCACTACGTAGGCTTAAGAGGTTCACCAAGAGCTTCGGATTCATGGTCTTGCCGAGTTGATAAGGAGTAGGTAGAAGTGAATCAAGCCGACACAAATAAGGACTGTGCGGAGCGTGATTGTTCTTTGGAGGGCTTGGAGTTTCCTTGATGGGGAAGGAAATGAAAGGAGGGATGGACATGGCCAGTATATGTTTTGCTTCAGCCGAGAGCCGAGTAAATGATGTGGTGTATCGTTTACTTCTCACGCTGAGCTGATTTTCTGCGAAAAACTCACATATACTACGCTTGGTCTCCCTACATTGCATTTCATGCCACTGTTAAGAGAATCTTTACAAGCTGTGGTGTCTATATTTTTTACCCGCGAATTTCGATAGTGGCCTTGATCATCTTCCCAAAATTTTTTCTTCAGTTTCCTTACTTTCATTAAATTAACTGTCATTTTTCACTTTACAGCTTTATGTTTCGGACCCTATCTCGAAAGCAAAATGACGATCGTAACACATTATTTCTTCTACCCATTCAGATGAAAGCAATGGAAGAGATGGCTTTCTATTTATCTTCCTTCGTGACGACAGTCTGAAATGACGAAAACAGGACAATACTCTTTCATTGTGTGTTGTTCATCTTTTATTGGTATGTTTCTGCCTCTTGTTACCATCGTCACACTTCAGACTACTTTTTCCCTCTTTCTAGCTGTTTCTTGGCCATTGATTTATGTCACAAGGCATAGATGTGATACTGTTCAGAGGAGGTCGTTTTCTTTTGGCCTGGCGGCTAACAGATCATATTTACCGTAACACGGAATGCTGGACGTTTAAAAGATATATTGAGTCATTTATCATGACCAAGCTCTAGTCCAGCGCTGTACATTTTGCTCACCTTCAGAAAGCACATTGGCGAACAAAGGTCAGCCAGTGCTTCACTACATTATCCTTTTCATGGTCGATCGTTCAAGGTATTGACAGGAAGATACTCGCTGCGAAAGCACGAGACGCTATATCTTTACATTTAGTGCTGAAAGCTAGTAATAATAAGCCCAAAGTTGGACATTTTATCTTTGCCAGCAGCAAAACACACAACTATTTGCATCGAACACCTCAGCCGTAAAATATAAGTGCTGTTTAAGCATGATGATATGGAGGTTAGAGCGTGAAAGGTTTCTTATCCGGTCCAGGCAGGCTTTGTGTGAGCCAAGTTATTACCGAAGGATTTGGGCCCTGTTTCCGTCTCTGTCTTACTTTTACGCCGAGGCAAACCAAGGGAAATTTTTGGAGTAGAGAAGGTCCTTGGAAAGATTTGCCACACTACTACAGCTTTTGTGTCTTTTGGAAAACACACAGGGATAGTTTGTGTGAAAACTTGTGGACGCCTTGGTTTGGGAAAGCTGCTCCGGGTAAAGAAATTTCTGTGTGACAAGCCCCCGCAAGCTTTCTTCGATTAAGACTCACAACTTTGATAAAGTAATGAAAGATTTGCGAAGCTTTTCCCTTCGCACTCTCATAACTAGCCCAAACCAAAAAAGACAGTGTTAGTGTGTTTGAATTATAACTACCCAAACGGAACAATAAGTTTGCTTGCGTTTTCTCTTTTCTGCCCAAACAAGGCACGGGAAAAGGATGATGAACACGAGAAGGCTGAACTGAAAGCATCCTCGAGGCTGTTGCCGAGTTCCTATTTTGCCCCAGGGTACGAAAAGGAAAAAAGTGTAGGCTTTTCTGTTCTGATTTCTTTGCCGTCATCAAAGGCAGAAATAAAGGCTACACGAAGCTGCTTTTCTCCTTATTTGCAAAGAAAGTCACCAAAGACGGTAGAGAAGATGGGAAGGTTTAAAGAATTCTAATTTAAAAAGGCTTCTGGCAAAGTTGCTTGTCGGAAGCGGAGAGATATGCCCTGCGACTTTTTCTTCTCCCCATTCAGTTTTACCTGGAGAGAACAAACGCGACGGATTTCTTAGATTAGCGAATCTGTCAGACTAGTCGTTGGCTCATTTGAAAAGAATTTTGACCTAATGGGACGTAGGGAAAAGACAGCAGGAAAGCCTGGAGCTTAGGGCAACAAATGTGTGCTTATTTCTCCTTCTGGGAAATGGAAGAGCGAAGATAAATTGTATTGTGAAGGAATGCTGCACGTGCGGATTGCACGTTTTTCTTTTGTAAGTGTGCCATAGTGTATACTGGATTCCTTTACTTACCAGAAAGGGCATAACGACTTTTAGAACCACAAATACTTTTCGTCTGTTTTTCTATGTAGATTACGTGTACGATAACACAAAGCAAAGAAAACTTTATACCTCCTTACATGGGAATCAGAGCGACTTTTAATTCGTCAGAAAAAATCCTTTTGCGTTCCAATTTAGACTCTGTTAAAGGAGAAACTTGCCGAGGACATTTCTTCACCAAATTGACAATACCAACCCGATATCTTTTTATGGGGTTTCTTTTTATATTTTTTTCTGGTCTCCTTCGAAATAAAAGAGAGGAAGCTTTCAGACTTTTCCTCCTTTTTAAGCACAAGCCGAAGCGTAGGTGCGTGTACTGAGGTTAAATTGAAGCGGAAGCCGGATTACGTCTTGTAATGCCAGGGAATGCGATCAGTTTACTCTGCGCTGGCAACGTATTGGAACGAGGGACTTAAACGCCGCGTCAGCTGAATTCTTTCATGGCATAGAATTGATTACTTTCGTTTTATCCTTTTTTGTAATTTTACTTAATTATTTTAGGAAAACTTTACAATGAAAATGATTTGGTGGGTGCAGTGGAGGTGAAGGAGTTGGTATTGGTTTTTTAACTTTTCTTTGTTTCTTGATGTGCTGTCAGGGTACTCTGTACTCATAACTTCAAATTCAAGCAATGCCGGCAGAACATTCCCGTCAAGAGATTATGTGCTATCTACAAAAGTCAACGGAGCATCAAGGAAATGCTTTTCTTCCGTTTCCCTTTCATCGTTACCAACTGCAGTTTCATTCTTTCTGCACTTGTATTACGACATGCAGTCTTTGTTGTCGTTGAAACTTTCACTCACAGCAGGGTTCCTTTGAATCAAAGATGTCATCTTTTTTACCAGTGCTGCTTCAACCGGACATTCTGGAGACTTTAAACTCATGACGAAAAACTCGCCCGTGTGGGGAGGGCAAACAATAGCGAGTGTCAAGAGCTGAACGTTTTCCTTGATTCACAACCGTAATCTTATCCGTTTGGCGAGGTTTTCCGCCAAAACGGTCATAAAAGCCACGCTTTAAAACAATACCATTGTCTCTTCCAAAGCTTCTTCAAATGTGGATTTTCTGCTCAGCTGCTTTGCCGACTGAACAGTTCAAACGGGAAGATTGTGTGTCACCCAAATCATTGTTAAATGACAGACAAGAAGTTTCTCGTTGAACGTGTTATACCTACTCGCTTTCGTTTATAAAGCGAAGACTATCCAAGAGCTGCACAGCCTTTGTTGAACTTTTTTTGGGAGAATTGGGGGCAGGAAGGGGTTCGCACTGAAAAGAGCAAAAATAAAATGAATGAGATTTTAGAAGTGATTGTGTTATGTCGCGCGTGTTTTTGGCGCCGGACGCTCGCACACAATAGCTTTTGCTAAAAACGGACTTCGAGAGTATCAACAAACACAAACCTGCTTCTTTTCCCGCTGCTTAAATAAAGGGTAACCGAAAGCTCTCCGCAAAAAGCTTACAAGAATTTTGTTCGGAACCAAGAGGCTCTAATAAATATGCATTAAAGTGGAAGTCCCCTAAGTGGACTTCATCGTTATTGTTGAGATCAGCCTCAGCGATCGTTAATATACTGGCTCCCTTAAGGGACAAAAAGGCGGTACTTGAACAACTTTTACCTCGGTTTGGGGCTTATGATCTACGATCTGAGCACTCAGGTGTTCTGATGGGGAAGCTATAGTTAGAAAAAGTCAAAAGCTTTTTCAGAAGCACGGAGGAGTGCAGTTGACACGTAAGTGGAGTGAGATTATTATTCCCCCTCATCTTTGACATGCTCAAACTGGTTGTGACAGGCATGCCAGGTGTTTACCGTTCCACGCGATACTCAAATAAGATGGGAGAAAGATGCTGGGTCCATTTTTTCCTTCTGCTCTCTTGTTTTTTTCGTGGGTGATTGTATCGCCGTAAGAATTTAGTAGGTATATACAAAAGCCAGTACCCAGTAACTCGTACTTCCCTCCCCGCCCCTTTTACTCGGCTGCGGCAGAGCGTGCGCTCCAGATGCTGGGCATTGATTCCCTCCCTAAACACGAGCTTAGACTCCAGTGTCTTACTTAGTTTCCCTTGCTCTATGCCGGCGTTACGGTCTTTCCCTTTTCACTAGCAACAACGTATTCCCTCCCTTGAAGCACTTCACCCCCGCACACCCACCTCCTCTTTCCAGCGAGTCGTTGCAGACCGCGGCTTCTGAGGACTTTGAAAGTACCGGCCGCGTATAGAAGCGCCAAACTAAAGAGGAGGGGCTCTAACCCTCTTATTCCCCCGATGGGGGTAATACAGATGGTAGAGCGTGGATCGGGAACCCGGTGGGCACGTAGCTGGTCAGTACGTCGACTCGCACCCGTGTAGTGGAACGGCGCGCTCTCTGGCGTCGCTTATTCCCCTGCTGTCAGTTATGTCGCCAACAGCCAGTTACCGAGCTAGACGTGAAGGCTGAACCGAGCCGTTCGGACCTTTCTTCGCTTCCAGGACCGCGAGGCGGCGCTTTTCCTGGTTTGGGACAGTTTGAAACAGCTGTAGGCGTGGAAGGAGTACCATATTATTGCAAGTGTGCCTGTAAGAAACTTTGCGGATACGAAACAAGATAAGGAAAGGGAGATGGGAGACCGACCGCTGAACCGAGTTTTGACCTAGAAGCGATGGAAGTGACAGCGAAAATAGAGAAGGGGCCTCGTGTCAATTTGCCGCAGGTGGGATTCGTCGGACGTTTCAGTCAAAATTCGGCGGAACAGCAGTGACTTGCCAGCAGCAGGTGCGTTTCGTTAAAAGAAACTCTCCTCATGCTGGCTGTCACTGGAGGAATTCTTTCGCCAGAAGGGTCCGTCTTCTGCCATTGTGTGCCACGTCTGGAGCACCCACTCTTGTCTCATCCAAGTTTTGACAAAATATGAGAGTCCTACTGAGGTAAAAAGTACCCCAAGTTTTCTGCAGCCAAAATCCATCGCCCCTGTCTTCCGACGAGTTTTGCTTCACAACTCAGTATTGGGTCACAGCCGTTTCTAATCCTTCAGAAATTTTGTTCTTTTGGACCAAAATAACAATACCGATCCTCGGTAGTTTTTGTTGGAAAAATCTGGAGAAAGTCTCATACTTTTGCATTCTGTTCTTACATTCAAAGTCCGTATCTTCCGTTGGCACAGTTGGTCAGCTTGTGAAGTGAGTCTTCGACTTTGACGTTCGTCCCCATTTGTCTTCCAAGAAATCCCCAGCTGGTCGAGTTCGTCTTTCGTTTCAGTTGCTCTCGGGAAGTGGACCTTCAAGCCGTGTAACGCTTACTAGGCGAGGAATCGTTTACCGGATCAAGGCCTTTGCGTTAACTCTGGTGTGAGGCAATCGAACCTGGATGTAGCCGGCTCGAAACGCCACAGCCTATTCCGCATTTCCCCCTTCCCCAAGTTAATCAACTTTCAGCACGCTTAGGCCGTTAAGTGACCGGCAGTGCGGAAAACGTTGATACGCATCATTGAGAACGCGGTCGTTTTGAGATCATCAGTCGAGGAAACACTTGAGGGAGTCTGGGAAAGTCTGGAACAGAGTGCAAGCAGTTTTTTTTTTACCCTTCCGAACACTTTTTACGGAGCCCTCTGCCGGGTCGTATTTGGGACACCGGAATACTTACAGCGCAGTGAAGCACCTAAGGCAGCCATGGAAGATCGCAAACAATGGACCATGTACCTGATGATAGTGGTTTGGGCAGTATTGCCCCATCGTAAGTACTTTTACCTCTCCTCACGCCTTTTTATTCCTTTTCTCCTTTCCTGCTTAGTATCTTTTCATGGTAGAAACACTTCCTGCTCACCAAGTTTACAATAGTTCGTTCGTCTGGAAATTGCTATTTGCCTAGGAAACTTTTACGTTTGCTGGTCAGAAAGAGGAACACAGGTCGTGCGAGCACGTATAAAACAGTCGGCGTTGACACCTTTTTTTCCCCCTAAAAAGCTGCCCTTTAGTACGAAAAATTTTTCTCTATATTTGTATTCTATGGAGAGAAAGAAAAGCAGTTTTAAGTAGCGTACCATGTAGGTCTGGGCTATATGTAAGTTTTCCGTTTGGGCACATTGTGTTGAGTAGCGAAGGCTGGGTCATATTGCTAGGAAGTTATTTTGCTTAAGGGTCTTCTAGATTTTATATCTCTATAACGTTGTTGTCTTTGCGCTCTATACTATGGAAACCTAAGTTAGCGTGTAGAATATACATAATCCTCGGAGAAGATCAATTTCTCCCATGATTCGAGGGAGCTGAAGGAAATCCGAGGGTAGGTGTTAATAATATCATCAGGTGGGCAGTTGGGTGTTGTCGCTCGTCAGATTAGGAACATGGGTATTGATCGATCAAGGGAGGGAGAAAAAGACCCTTTTATGCGATATAATTACGTAGTCAGAACTTTTTCACCGCTAAGTGAAGAACCTTGCTCTGTTTGAAGGCAAGGGGGGTAAGGTGGGATAGCAAAGTTTTCATGAGCTTAAGAAGCGGATTTCAGAGCCAGTAATTGCAAGAAGTTTCTGCCAATTGCACTATAATGTGCTTTGGGTGGGCAACAAAGCGAAACTGGGTGCTTCTTTTGTCTTTCTCCCCAGCATTTCTCAAATTGTTCCATGCCACCTTCATTCAAATCATCCCTTTGCCCCACACCCCAACATCTTCTCCCGCTTTTCAAAGCGAGGCCGTTTGGGAATGGAAGGGGAAGGAGCTAAAAAGGACTCTTTATGAGCCAAATGTAACTGAGGTCGTTATACCAAAGATGTAGCAACGTCAAAAGTGCTATGCTTGGGGGGCTTGAGAACCAGAACAGGGTGGTTGAGGGAGTGGGAGGGTGAATAACGATGAGAGAAAAATCAAGGTATTGGCTTCGTAAATGGAGCTAATCCTAAGAACGAACGCGCGCCACGGAAAGAGAGAAGGGAAGAGAATTTTGGTTGTGTGCTCCTAAACCGCAATCTTTTCCCGCGACTTAAGCCTTAATTCTCGAGGCCCTAATTTGCTTTTCTTTTGCTTTCCTCTTATTCCCCCGTGCTTCACAGAAACACAAAAAGGGAGAAAAGACCTATTGGCTTTGGGAGAAAAAGAAATAAAGGCTTTTTCATTGATGGAAAGAGGAGTAAAGGAGACTAATGGGAAGAAATGGTTGCATGTTTAGCACTCGGTATCCTTAGAACTTGGCTGTTTTGCGGAATGGGGTGTAAACTGGCCGTGGTATTGGGTTGTCGGAAAAGAAAGATTTTGGTCTGGGTTAATAATCATCTCAAGGTAGAAAGGTACAAGAGAGCTAGCGCGGTTGAAGGAAACGCGAATAATTTTTGTGTTAAGGTTTTGCTGGTCGACTTTTGTAGAGTCTTTGTCGCTTCTGCTCGTTTTTATCATTTGTGTAAAGGTATTGGCCGTGAAAGTACTGTACGTACATTCTTGTTAGAGGTAGGGCTGGGAGGGTGAAACCACAGGCTCTTTGTTGTTGAACGCGAGGAGGTTGGAGGGGGTAAAAATTATTTGTTAAGCTCCCACAAGTCTCTAAGGAAATCTTGGGCTGGCACACTCGGATATACCTTGGGTATATTCTTTTTTTTTTCTTTTGTGTCCAGACGCAAAACCCCAACGTCGTATATATCGTCTTCTTTCTCTCTTCTTATATGGAGTTTTTCTTTCTGTTTTCTGACGTGACTTGCAGCGGAGACTTGGTTTCGCATTTCTCCCCTAGAAAAAACATGAAGGTGGGGAAACGACAAGAGCCATTTCCTCCTTTTCTCTTCGTACTTTTTCAAGTGACGACGTTGCCCGTAAAAAGGGCTTGTTTTTCAGTTTGTTTTCGCTATTCTAGCCGCATTTTTGTTTAACGAAAGAAGCGCTGTGCCATTAGAAAGCAGGCTGAGCGAGAAAAGAGAGGCTGGGGCTGTGAAAAAGCTGCAACATTATCGAATTCCGGCACATTTCATGTGTACCGGAACTATCGCGCATCTCCATGCAGTCGATTTAAGCTTGTGCCAGCGCAAAACTTGTCATCCGGGGCGTTTCTAATGGAGCTCGTTTTCAAGCCACGTACTTCGCTAGCTTGCAACAAACTTTGCCCAAAGCCTTACCCAGTCTTTGATCATCCATGCAAAGCCATAGAACCAGCAACCTTCAACCGATTTTTTCTAGCTTGCGTCTTTCTCGCTTAGTCAAATGAAAATGTTTGCCGAAGCCTTGCAATTTTTTATAATGAAGTTTTCTTTTCCCCAAGTTTCCACCCATTGCTTCTTAAGCTCATTTGATAGATAGTAGTGGCAGTTTTGGAAATACAGGCGTCGATTGCGGGCTCACATTGTGATATCTTACGGTTCAAGAGGGCAAATATCGTCATACCAAGCATTCCTTTTCTTCCCTAATACTGTTTCTCAGCTAATGAGCTCATTATCAAGCGTCGGCCAGCTTTTCGGGCTGACAGATGGGTCCCCATGCCCACCAAAATCTTTCACTTGCTGAATACTATGAACTTAAGCCAGCTTTCTTCTCGCTTAGCAGTTTGACGCAATACAAGGGAGCTTAATTATTCTCAGTGACTCGGAGCAACTTCGTGATTTTCAGTGAAACAATTTTTGATAGAGTATTTATAGAGAATTTTCGAAACTTTGCGTGCTTGTTGACTTTCAGAAAAGCATATATAAATTCATCGCAAAGAAATAAGAGTCTTTCCCTAATTAACGACCCAAAAACTTGTTGACGTTCCCGGTATTCATCGTCGTAGGCGTTTCTTAGCCAGCTGTGAACGCGGCGAAATTGCCCCAAGGAGCACACTTTCTTGTAGGAAACTTTTCAGCCAAACCCGGAAACAAGGATCTTAGATGAGAAAGAATGTAACGCAGTGGTGTTTTAATGGCTTATAATGTGCGGGCTGTTTTGATTGAAGAGGAAACAGAGGAAGAGAATGAGATGTCGCGGGATGTACTGGGACTGTGGTTCCGAGACTTCGGGGGAAAGAAACTCAAGCGCCGGGAGTTCGCAGCTAGCTTCCAGTACCGCGGACCGGAGGGAAGAGGAAGAAAATCGATGGTGCTGTGTGTTGGAACATGCAGTTCCCCCGAGCCTTTACAACTAAGAGCACAAGAACGAGAGGGAGAAAGAGTGAGAGTGGCTAGGAGACAAAGAAGGGTTGCCAGAGGGTGGTATGGTTGGACATATAACAGTCTCGAAACCTTACCAGAGAGCATAGAACAGCTCTCCAACTGTAACTACTGTTGGTCGGCTGGATTTTCCATTGTGATATTTCACAAATACGGAATTGATTATACTTCCAACAGAAAGTTGTGAAAATGAGGGAAATAGCAAAGGTTTGCATTACAAGAAGTACCCGTTATGTTGTACTGTGCATGTACCAAAGACGGGCGAGAGAGCCTACGAGGAGCATTTTTTATAATAATTAATAAACGGCAAAACCTTTTCGGGATAGTGGCACCATTCTGGGATGCTTGGCTATGTTTGTGAGAACTTGGTTTCTTGCTGCAACTCACCGTAGAGCATAATCCGGGTATAAATCTCTGTAAATGGATTCGGTTTCTCCTTGAGAACGCCAAAATTCAAGCCAAGACACTCACTGGAAAGTGAAAGCATTGTCGAGCTATCCTAAGCTTAAGCTGCAAAGGACCATACGGCATTCTCGACATGAGAAAAGCCTTTGCGGTCGTTTAGAGGAGAAAGAAATCAGCAACCTTGCTCGCTTACTGAAAGATCTTTTGCTTACCAAAGGAAGGGTTGCTGGCTGGAGGGTACCCTCTAGCTCCATAACGCTCCCAGTCGCGAAAATCTTCACGCCTTCTTTTACTTTCATTTCGCCGTTAGATTTGCATTTCATGGCTTCCGCGCAGTGATCGGAATAGCAGGCGAAGAGCGCCCGGGTGTCGCTGTCTCGCTAAGAAGAAACGCGTGCATAAAAGGCCTCCCGTTCACGGGAGAAGGAAAGATGGGGAGAGCAAGAGGTCCTTGTCATGTTTTAGGTTCTGGCATTGTTAAAGAGAAAAGCCCATAAAACTCTCGTTACCTAGCAGCCCAAAAGGGTAGGCGTTGTAGGGCGTGTCCGAGTACGGGACGGACTTGGGCGGGACACACTAGAGCCTCCTTCGAGGAGACGCTTTTAAATAGTAATGAATTTGGTTTTAATTCGGAATCGAAGCTTGAAATTGGCGTAACTCCTGAACGGAAAATCCATATTCCGGTGGGAAATAATGCTAGCGAAATTGGAAAATTGGCTTGGGCGGAGAGGAAAAGTAATCCTGACTCTCACCAAAGTACTAACGGAAAACGGGCCAAGGAGGAAACGGGAGACAAGATATTAGTTGATCCCGGAAATTGTGATGGAGGCTGGCAGCAGTGGTCCACCGAGGGCGAAAAGGATGTTGGCTAGGTCGACCGAAAAGGAGGGGGTAATGCTGGTCAAGTGGCTGGAAACTTCCTGATATAATGGGAAGGTTATCTTCTCTACTGCAGGAGGAAGATGTTGTCGATACATATTTCTACCTGGCTGGCCTCCAAGAAAGCTGGCTGAAAAGAATCTTTGAAGAACGAAATAAACGAGTAACTGACCAGTGTGTGATATTATTACTGCCATCGCCCCTTCGTGGTCGATTTGGCACATATTCCCAGTTGACTAACTGGTGTCACTGGCCTCGTATGTACATGTATAATGTAAATATGTGTGTGTGCTACGGTCCCTTGGCAGCAATAAAGAAACAGATATGCTTGTGGACAGGCGACCCAAGTGGCAAGACTTACTCCATGGGGCGTATGTGGCAAAACAGGAGACCACGGTCATTTATCATCCATCGTCCTTCCTTTTTCTCTTCTTTTTTTTCCGGAACCACAGGAGAAATAAGGTGTCCAGGACAAGCCAGATGATTCTTATTTCTGCTTCTAGTATTCATTTTTTTTCTTCTCCCTGAACCTTTCTGGGTCAGTTTCTTACGACCTGCGAGTCAAGAGTCTGTATCGGAGTATCCGGTAACGAAACTGCTGAATGGTTGCCGATTAATTAACCGATGAGGAATACACTTAAAAAAATAAAGAAAAAAAATAAGAGGAAGATATATGAATATTTCTGTGTTGACGTAAGCTTGGTCAGCTTAAAAACTTGGCGTAAGTCTGAATCATCTAGGTCTATGTCCATCTATCCATATGCAATTACAAGCATATTCAGTGTTTTTCAAGAGTAGACTATTTCAACGAAACACTATTTAGACTATTTTAAGAAAAAAAAGTATTTTTTCACCTTACTCTCATTTATTCTTGGTTGGACAACCGCAAGTCTCACAGCCTTCTTAATTTGTCTGGAACATCCTAGAAAGTAGTGACGTGATGTTTCTAATACGGACTCTAATAGCCTGGAAGTTGCTTCTTTTATTAGTTTTAATATCTGTATTCAGATCAGAGGAAAGATTTTGACTTCATTTTCCCAGTATGGCATGCCGTAATCGAAGATATTGTCTGTAGTGATTTTAGTTTGCGAGTTCTTATATATTGCATTTTTCTAGGCATAACATACATGAGATTTTTCTGCGGAAACTTCGAATTCGTAATGTATTTCGTAAAAAGTGAAGAGTAAAAGATGTATTAATGTTTGCTGTAAACATGGAAGCTCGCAATCCCTTCATCCATTCACGCAAATGTAACAGCATAATTGACAATAGCCTGTAAGCAGCAATTTGACTTATCTTATACGTGACTTTCTGAAAAACGAGGAGGCTTATTTTTCAGTGAAATCTCAAATATAAAAAGTCAGCACCGTAAGAAAGGGAAGGAGCCGTATCCATTGTGACGGTAAATTGTAAAAGAAATACTTCCAAGCATTGTTGATGGTTAGTAAGGCGCTTCAAATTAGAAACCGGCGAGTTATATTGCTTCCTCAGTTTTACCAAAGTGGAATCAGTAGAGATGAAAGAAAGAGAAATTGCAGGCGCGAGAAATAGAAAGCTCTCTGTGTGCCGGTTCAGCAGGCTGCTACTGCTATTGCTGCTGATGCTTCTGGTACGGGCTTGCAAAGCTCGGGCCTTGCCTTTTTTTCTCTATTCCATGACCTGCTCCTTTTTAGCATCGTAACTTATTTTCTTTCTGCGTGGATGGGCTTTTTTCTATATTTCCACGCCAGAGGACTTTTCCTGAAAGCCTTTGATGGTTTCAATCATGACTGCGTGGAAGGGATTTCAAGTTCAGAAAGGGGGGGTTTTGAACGTTTTACTGCCTCTTCCTCTCTTAACAGACGTCGCCCGCTTTTGTTTGAATTTAAAAATGTCCCACCCACTCCAACTCTAGTTCTCTTCCCAATCCTCCGTCTGTGGTTGCCAGACAGCTATTCCTGACAAAATGACAAGGCAGATTTCGGAGACTATTGCTGCGCAACCAAATGACTGCAGTTTCTTGTATCGGTTACGGCCTTTTCCTCGCCCAATCTAGCCGAGTAAAAGACGAAACTGGTTAGTAGATCCCAAAGAAAGAAGAAGGAAGGAGTGAGGACAGTATCGTAATAGGCAGTAATGCACCAAATTCCTAAGCAATACGGAAACGACTTGGCAATTCCAGATCCGTGTCCTGGACCGGAAATGAAACCTTACTTGGGACTAACACTCGTAGAAACGTACAACCTCTGCGACAATAAAAATGTAGAAGGAACGGAGACATTAGAGAAAAGTCGGTCATGTTCAGCTTCTCCGTGTTTCGGGGCTTTTAAACGTCCGAAAGAACCAAACCTGGTTGCTTCTGTGTAATATTGGCTACTGAGAAAAATGTAAGAAATGTAGTACAATATAACTGCAACTCGTTAAGGAAGTGAAAAAGCGTCCGTAGCTGGTTGTCGTTTAAGTATCCTGTTTGTATCGAGTTGAAATCCGCCTTTTCTTCCCCCATTCAAAGTGCGTCTCTTTTTACTTAGGATTTTCTTGTCCCCAGCGAACCTGACAAGGGAATTTGAAAAGTCCCAGATCAACTTAATGGTGGACATTTCTGGACTTGAAGCTTTTTTATGTCTCTCCTTCTTAGCGTTTTGAATGAAGAGGTTTTACCTTAATGTTGCTTTTTTTTTCTCTTGGATATTGTTTAGTTGTCAAAATAGACCAAATAGCTTCAAGAAACACGATTTTGTTGGTTTACTACGCTATATTTCTTTGAATTTACATTTAATGGGAAGCTTTTTTAAGATTATACGGTAAAAATCGAGCTATAAAAAGGCCAACTTCTTGGTTTTTCGAAATTTATGCTTCCTACGGTCACTATCTTGAGTCCCATAAATGCAGTTATTTAGAATGGTAAAGCAACATTGTCACAGCATACTTAAAGCTGTAGACCGTTATCTGCGCAGTGCTTTGGACAGATATTCTGTCTTCAACGATATCCCCATTCTTTCTCGGAAGCAGGCTGGGCGTCTTAATATATCACCTTTTTTGTTTGTTTTGCATACCTTGTATACCTACTAGTGCATTTATAAATGAAATACGCTGGGAGTAATTCTATACGGTCTGATTTTAAAACCTTTTCCAGCAAAATTTGCTGCCAAGTAATTCAACCAATTCTGAATATTTTCTGTCACTTGGCAACTGCGATCAAGAGAGAACTTTAGAAATAACCGTCGAATAAAACTTTGGAAAGTATGGTATTGAGATCTTAAGATTTCTTATTATGCACTGCAAGAAAAGTTTGACCATCTTGCTTTATCCGTCTTTCTGGGCTCATATCTTGCTGGATTCGGTCAGGAGTGGACAAGATAGACCGACAACTTTGCGTATCATTTGCGGCCGGTTATCCTGTCCGTTCATTGGTTACGCGATTAGGCAACCGAGAAACAGAAAACGCTAAAAAAAGAGCGTTTCAATGGGTTGAGGGCAACGTGCCTGAGCAAAGAGTTAATATCCTTGACGTAGGCAATGATGAAATTTGTGTCAAAGCCCTATAAAGAAGATAACTTCATTAGTAACTAAAACGTTGCGAAACTATTTAATATTTTTCCACGAAGCAATCTGTGAACAATCTTTACAATATTTCTTTTATTTTTGTTATTATTCTTAGAATGGCTGTATATGTCTTCTATAGCCAGCAATTTACTTAAAATATAAGACATGCCAAACACGACGATATATCGTAAATGCGATGTCGATCGTCTTGAAAAGAAGCAAACACTTAGGTAAAATGGGTTATATACTTATGAAAAATAATCCGCTGGCTGCCAAGCCTCCAGCGTGTTTTTAGGCAAGAAGCTGCGGATAGGAGAGGGTGCAAGAAAGTGCAGAATTCCGGGGGTAGGAAAGAGCATGGGGTATATCACGGTTGTTTCCAATTTCCGTCCCTAAACTAGGCTTTTAGCGGTGACGGTGATGGGATACTATATGTCAGTCTGATTGGGTTAGCCAGAACTCTCAATGTCTGCCATTTTCAGACAAGTCATTGATTTCCTCCCGTTTCATTCCACGCAAGCATGGAATGTTATTGGGATGTTGGTAACTCTGCCAGTGTCGCTGCACCTTTTTTGACCAATGAAAAGACGACTCCTGCCTTGGCATTCCAAAATTTGTATGCTTGCGCTATTTCTCCCCATGTCACTAGCGGTGGTCCCTAAAATTGTGAAATGCCAACATTGGGATATCTCGCACACATCTCAGAACATCAGCAGTCCCACAAGTCTTCTTTTTATCTTTTTTTTTTTATTTTTACTCCCCTCAGTTTTCAAGTTCCCGACGTCTTGCGAACCCCATTCGGTTGTTAAACCTGAATGTGTCCATATAGGACTTTGAGTCTCGTCTTCAAGGGGCGAGGCTGGGCAGGGGTGATGGGGTGGTTTAGAAGCGTAGGGATCGAAAGTACCCCGGGAAATTGCTTGCATAAAACATTGCTACTGCAGTGAGAGAAAGATGGGGTGAAGAGGGGATGTTCGGGTGTCGAAATGTCAAGGGAGGCGGGATCTCTGTTTTTTAAAAAAATATTCTAGTGACCTGTTATTGGTCTTTAATCTTGTTGAAGGAAGAGAGAAGTACTCAGATACCCCGTCTTGTCCTCACTTTTTTCTAACTGGATTTCTAGCTTCTCAGCTGGAAAAAGCGGTTATTTCGTCTGGGTTATTGCTCCTGCAAATTCTGCAAGCTACTTGAGCATCGAGGCAAATCTTGTATTTTACGATATTCGTTTCCCTTGTGTAGGCAATATGCAAATGCTTGGAGAACAGTTGCATTCAGTGTGTGGCAGAAAATCTTTTGTCAGGTTTCGGCTGAATATTCCAAACAGTTTCTTTTTCAAGCTCGATGCGTATAATAGTCGTTTGTGCAACGAAAGAAAAAAAATTACCACATTTTTCTCAGAAGATTAACGAAAATCATCCAACAGTGGTGTGTTGTTTCGGGGTGGTGGCGTGTGTGCACCAGCTGAGCACTTTGCATGTTTTCCTCTACTGGAGCGGGCGTTTCTTTTTCCTCCGACTTTTGAGCCCCCGAAATGCGGTACAGCATCTGGAAACCCGGTCGTTTGAATAATGTGATTGGCCTTCGCCTTGCAGTTCTTGTGCCTTTAATGCCTGGCGCGGCGGCAGTTCCACATATCTGCCCAAATTACTGTGCATTTCCTTAGCAGCGAAATGGCTTGCATCACTAAGAAGGACTCCGAAAGAGCGTCCAACCTTTCGTTTTAATCGTTTATGTATGTACAATTAGAAAGTCCCTTCACCTTTTCCGTACGGATCCGAAAATTTCGCACAGTTAGCATAGCGCATTGTACTGGGTAAGTGTACAGTGTATATTTCTACCCGACCAACCATAGAATCAAATTTCCGAAGGTTTGCTACTCGCAAAGTCCAAGATCAAATACCCACCTTGGGAGTAAATATAGCCCTACTAGGTGTACGACGACGCAGGACCTCCGTTGTGTGTTTCCTGAGAGCATTGCGTGTCGGCCAGATCGATGATTCTTGCCATGAGCTGGCGCGTAAATCCCGTTTACCGGGTTGGGGTTTGATACAGGTAGTTACGACTTCTTTCCTCCCCCATCCCTACGCTCCTGAAAAAAAGAAGCACTAGCAATGCAATAGACACACACTCGCACCTTTAATACCTCGAAGTTTGTAAATGTGTGCTTGGGAGGGAGGAGGAGTTGTAGATTATATCACGGCGTCAACGTCAGTGAACATGCCTGGGCCGTGTTACAATGTTCCTTCAGGAAGATCTTTCAAATGCTGAAATGGAAGAAAAAAATATGAACAAAAAGGTTCAATTCTTGTTGTGCTTTCCAAAAAGAGCCGAGCTGGGGAGAGCGAGTATTGATCACAAGTTTTGCTTGTTTGCTGATTCTATGCTATAGAAAGGTTTTCAGCCAAGTGCGCGCCTTAGCATCCGAAATGTTTTGAGAGACAGAAAAGGAAAAGGCAGGTAGTAAAGTTTTTGCTAGACTGCCACCAAAATTTGACAGTTTCATGGAATAAAAATTTAGTAGTTACTTTTTTTGGGGAAGTATGGCGGGGTTGCGTGTATGTGTCCATGTGCCTCTCGTCAAACTTGTATTAGAGCACACGGGGAGGCGGGCTGTTTGCAGGAGTTGGTGACATTTTTAAGGCTTGGTTTCGCTCCAAGGGCTGTTTATTCTTTTTGCACTTGCCTTGAAGTTGCCTGCTGCGGGCCGAGCTATTGGCAAGCCAATTACAAGTTTAGGTGGCAGGTTTTGTGGCGCTGGGAAGTAAAGTATATATCACTATAGAGCAGCAGCTTGTGCAGCTACCAGAGCGTGTGTATGTGCCTCTTTAGGAGGGAAATTCGGTTAGGGGCTTAGACCTGAAATTGAAGGAAAGAGGAGAAGCCATGGAAAGAACCAGAAACTCACAAAGAAAACAACCCGTGTCGTCCATCGCGTTATTCAACTCCAGTGTTGGCCACTAATATATTTAAGTAGCTTTCCCCTCATTTTATTGGAATGCATTGATGATTCAGAAATAGCTGAAAACCTTCTTTAGTCAGTCTTATTGATTTTTGAAAGACAAGTTGACCTAAATTGTTTTTCTTAAATTTACTCTGTGTAATTCACTTTAGTATGGACTTTGTTAAAGAAAATCCTAATTGCTACACTTTAAAAAAGTCGTCATTTAACGACTGTGCAGCTGCTTATTACTATAAATTTCGTGTATGGAAACGTTACACATTTTTCGCTGTAAAATGAAATAAAATAGCCTTTGTAAATGAACAAAATCGTAAGTTGTAAATTTAAAAGATGTTTTCATAATCTCTTTCGAAATAATCTTTGTAAAACTAATACCATATTTTGTACTTTTGTGTGCAATTATTCGTTGTAAATCCTACAATTACGGTTGTAAAATCATCAACTGATGTAGTATTAAAATGACTATATGTTCATGTACGTTTATTTCAGTAAAGATTCTGTAAATTTACGAGGGAAATTATTAAAACCTAGTGCAAGAATTTTTATGAATTTTGGAGTTGGAGTTGTTAAAGCTGATACAAAAGCTTAAGTATACAAGAAATCATGGCAAGTAATGTATTTTGCACAAAATTGGATTTTGAACATCCACATACATTCTTGTATAAGAGAAAATGTGATTAACTTCCAGGGACAATAGAACGTTACGATTTACAAATATTTGGTAACCCTTGAAGTTTAACGCATACACATTCCAGCACTGACTAAAATGTACGAAACACAATATGTGAACAATTAATAACAACATTTTACCACTGATTACAAAACGCGATATTGTAAATGCAGCACTACACGAAATATAAGAACGTGATACACAAAACAATGACAAGAACATCACAACAATGGGTGGGTCAATTCCATGGAGCACGTCGATCACACATGTTAAAAAATAATGACGACGATTGAGGGTATTCCTTTCTTTTCGTTAGGAATTTGGAGTCGCGTTCCCTGCAAATTATTTACAGACGCTGAACTGAAGTATCAATATTGTTCGGAATTTCATCAATTATACATAACACCTTCACCCACAACTTTTGATCACGTAGAATACCGTATATTGTAAAGCTTCAAGAGCCGAATAGGAACGAAGTGATAAGCCCCAGACTAGTTTCAAAAAAGACGAAACATTAGGGGCGTTCAGCGCCAATTCGTATAAAGCCTGGGAAACGGGAGTATCTGGCCGGTGTCTCTACGAGTAACGTGGCGTGGGAAATCGGTTAAGACGTTCGACCACGCTATTGCGTCTACCCCTTCGCATCACATACGACTTGTTCACTCTCTTACCATTCACCGGATCTCTCCATTCTTTCTTTTTTCAGCTATAACTCTTCACCCTTCCCTCTTCATACTTGGCTTCTTTTTCCCCTATTACATCGTACTCCCAACGTCAGGGGGCTAGAGGCAGCCCGGGCCTTGGTTTACCAGAGGCTAGAGAAAAACCCTTACCAGGGAAGGGAAAAGGGTTCGCTACGAACGGGTCCTGCCTTAAACTGTATGAAGACTCATTACTCATTCACTCCGTTTGCATATGTTATTTGTCTCTTCTTACCAAAACGTCGGAGTTTTGCTCATCGCGAAATAGATAACTCGAACTGAACGGGAAAGCTCCTTCGGTCATATGCTTCTATGTAAGTTTCAGTTGGTAATCGAAGTGTTACACTTTTGCGGTATTTTTAGGTCTTATTGGTAAAGTCCTTAAGTAACTACTTGATACATGATTCAAACATTTGTATTGTGTAGAGGCCGAAATTAGGCAACACAACCCTATTGGTGTGGGCAAGCTTGTCTTCATCTTTATTTTGTCAGTCGTTTTCAGCTCCTCCTTCAGTTACCTCAAGATTTGTGTAAAGTAAATTTTTTACAATATTTTTATGTAAAAATTCTCTATTTTGCGATTTTTTTTACAAGGATATCGCTGTTAACCATACCAATAGAATGCTTTGTAATTTTACAATAAAAAATAAGCTACTGCGTAAAATGTCTTAAAAATACCCAAAACTACAACATTTTTATGAAGAAGCTTGAAGTGAAGTCACGTAGAAAACAGATTGTGTTCTTACTTACAAATAGTTTGTCGTAAAATTTACTAACTAAATGGTTCGTATACAAATAATCTTCTTTAATCACAAAGAAATTATCTTGCGTTCATTGACGTTAAAAATCGTCGTAGAATAACCATTAATTTCACGTAATAGTACAGAAACTTTGTTTTGTGAGATGTTACAGAAAAATTTTTGTAATATTGCCTTAAAATGTTGTTACAACCTTTTTATTTTAACAATTTGGTGCAGTGTACTTGTGGTAGAGTTTGAATTACGTATTGGCTATCGTGTTCAATTTACTAGTAGATTATTGCACTTTTCCGCTTTGAAGTGTAAATTAGCACAAATCATCCATAATCTATTAACACAACTCAGTTGTACTCGGAACCCTAGTGCTGTTCATTACAAAAATGCACCCTTCCATCTGCTATCACTAGCAAGATGCGTAGGTCCACTTTAAGCTTCTCATTTGGGGGCGTTCTTGTCCTTACAAACTTGGAAAGTTTTATCAGATTGGCCTTCGATCTTTGCCCTGTTGAAGCCCCGAACTCCCCGAAAAGTGACGTGCAACGGTCTATTTTCTTGAGCGCATATCTTCCATTGGTGTGTGCGTTTCATGCCGTCATTCTGTGTGAACAATGGAACACGGTGAATCGCACGCTACAGAATTATATGTTATTTTTTTCTAATTATTTCGTTACTACACATAGAGAAGGCGTCTTAACGGAGGCGTTAAGACCAAAAGGCTGGTAAAACTGCTTCGCATTTGAACCATCACAGAAAGAAATCACTCTAGGCGTCCAGGCCTTTGCCAGGGGGTGTTCAGGGGTTTTAATCCCCAAGGCCAACCCCCGACATTGTTTTCGTGTTAATAGTAAAGATAGGAAAATGCCCAAGTATCCAAAAGCACATAAAAGAACTCCAAAACTCCCTAAACGCCTTCCCCGAACCGAAATTCTGGCTACGGCCCTACGGGTGTGCATGTATTTGTAATTGGCCAGTGACTTTTTGCTTTTCCAAGAACTATTTAATTACAAAAAGTTAAACAATCTATAATTAAAGTAAGGTGTAAACTACATTCAGAAACCCATGAAAGTTTTTTTCAAGCCACAAAGAATAGATTTTCCTTCAGCAGTCCACGAAAGAATTTAGAGAAAGAGATTAAAGCTGCAAACTTTTCAAAAGGAAGGCTGGCGAATTTCGAAAGCCCACATGGAAACATTTTGAACCATTGGAGTGTGAATTCTTATGTCCTTAAACAAAGGTAAATCCTGGTTAGAAATCACAATAGGACCTTTTGTTGAATTCTAAGTAGAGTATTTCGTACTCGGGGGAAAGTGAATCATATGAGGTTACTGATGTATATTAGTGTCTGCAATGATTTTGTGACTTATCACAATCTCGTAATGTTAATGAAAGCGATTGTGGCTATTCATCTATATAAATACAGCTTAAAGAAGAAGCGTTTCACATAACAGGGGTCGGACCCTTTCCCAGTAACATTTACAGATTTCCTTCTGTTGACATGCAAATCAAGGAAGGACACGGAAATGAGGCGTGACAAGCGTTGTGTAGGAAACGTAATCTCTTGCTCTATCTGACGGTGACGAGTACAGCAATCACCCGCCTTGGTTGAAAGTGAGGGCCCGGAGGCCTTCTTGCGTCTTCCCATAAAGAAGAATTTTATGTCTGCCAAAATGGTGGGTGCCAGCAAGCCAGATTATACGAAGGGATCAGTTGGAGGACGTTGCGAAAAGCAAGTGAAAGAAAAAAGTCAGGTTGAGTACTTGGCGGGATCAAAGAAGGTTAAGAGAGTTAGGGCAATAAGTTGCTGAGGCCGATAGGGTGGACGCGAGTATTGGCATCCAAGTCAATGACAACTTTCTCAAGCGGCGACTTTTTGGGGACTCACTGGTTTCTTCCATCCTAAACGGTGGACGGGTAAGCAAAAGAGCAGGCGTCGGCTTCAACTCTTTTCTCTTTCCGGCCTTTAACAGGCGCTGAAGCGTAGTGCCAAATCTTGCCAGTGCCACCAGACGTCTCCCCTTGGAATTTCTTTTTGTCAGAAAATTCTTCAGCCAAGCGAAAGAAACTTGCTGGTACAACTTTTCACCTACCCTTTGTATCACGAATTTCTTTTCATTTTTTTAAGTGTATGAATGTCTTGTATAGAAAGATGTTCAACCAATTATGAGTACACTGGTGTCACATGGTATCTGACGAATGGACCAGCTGAATGGAAATTTATGCTATAGAGCAATAAGCATTACCAAAGTACCATTATTTCCCCTAAATTTGATCAGGACTTTCCGTTCCACCGTGCAATGCATTGTATAATGACAGAGGCGGGAATACAAACGCGCATTAAGATTGCTACACGTCACTGGCAGAAGAGGCCAGGGCTCTAACAATGGATTTCTGGGTGACTGACCTAATTTTCCCTCTTCCGTTGCTTCCTTTGGGAGTTGAGAATAAAGGTAAAGAGAACGGTAGTTAATCTTAATGCGCAGTTTCTGTCGTTTTGTTGCGCCCAGTTTTGTTGTCGTTTTGTTCTTCTCTCCATTCCAAGCTTCAACGCTTATATTCGAAATTGAAATCGTAAACGCCAGGTCTGAGCGATTTTTCATGAGTCACATATGGTTTTCTGATAACGATCGAAAGTAGTGAATGCTGTTGCAAATCGTCGGCTCTAAAAGACAAACCAGGCATGTTTCGCGCGAGGCATAAAAATTATTTTCTTGATTTCCTTGATGGGATATTGGCAGCTGCGATACTCATCTGGCCCGTAAGCGAAACTCTCATCTTTATGGGAGTTCCTTGTCAATTTTTTACGGTGCTTTCCATGATATAGAAGTGCATTTTGGAGGGTGTTGATCTCTTTTTGTGGACTATGAGCAAAAGAATCAGGTCCCATATACAGGCGGCTGAAATGAGATTCTTACGAAGAGTTGCAGGTGTTGCCCGCAAGGATAGGATGAAGCACAGCGACATTAGGAAATCTCTTCGTATAGTGCCTCGTCTGAAAATCGAGAAGTCTCAATTACGCTGGCTAGGGCATCTACAGCGCATGTCTGCTGCAAGAATGCCGAGGAATTTATTCGAAACCAAGTTAACCTGCAAAAGACCCGTAGGCAGGCCTCGTACAAGGCGGCAAGACTATTCTTCCAACCTTTGTTACAAGAGGCTCGGCATTCCACCCTCCGAGCTACTGTCCGTGACCCAAGACAGGGCTCATTGGAGCGTACTCCTAAGCTTGCTCGAACCACGACCCAGTAATGGAAACTGTGGTTTCAAAAATGTATGTATGATCTCTTTTTGAACGAATTAGAAAAATCCTCAAGGAAGCTGAGGTGTTTCCCAAATCTGCGATTTTGAAGATGCGAAAAGCACGAAAAGAGAGGCAAGAGCGATGAACAAAGGGAAAAGAGCTTTCCGTTGGCAAGATAGGGGAAGTGTTTGTGTGAGCTGCGGGCAAGAGGGGGTAAAGTTGAGCTTTTTTCATCTCGTCTCGTTGCTCCTTCAGTCTGAGCTCGAGACTTCGTCAAGTGATTCATGACCAAGTGTATAATATGCCCAAGAGGAAAAATGGAGAGGAAGACAGTCTTGTGTTCATTAGCTGTCCTGGAGAGTCCATTAGCATGAAACAAGCACTTAGGACATCGCAATGTTTTGTGTATTACTATTGTTTCTGTTTATCATTTTCGTAGATTAAGTCGCACCTTAAGGTGTAGCAAACTCAATTTTTAAAATCAAATCTATGAAAAAACCTTACGTTCACGACTTCGGATTCGTCGGCTATGTTGGCGTCCGCTTTGATCAAAACCCTTTACTAATTACTTACCGAAAGCAAATTGAATCGTACCCGCCCCCTCCACGCTTTCGAAATCAGCCATCCCAGTATTGTGCTGCACTTGTTATAGGTCGTTAAATGCAGCACTGGATATGGGGTACTTTCCTAACGCACTGTACAGTATTGTCCAATACGGTACATATTCCCCTCTCTTGTGCAACAGAACACGTAATTACCGTAGAGGGAAGGAGTCATTGTGACACGGACCCAATTGCCGTTCTGTGAATAGAGGATATTTGCTGGGCGTAATGTTTGTAGGGTATTTCTTCACTGTGGCGTAAACGGTACCGAAGTACGTCGTTGTCCTTTTCGAATGTTTGCCTTCCTTCGCCGCGAAGTATTGGCGATCTTACTGGGAATCAATGTCGACAGGTATTGAATTATGGCTTTTTCTATTGGAAGGCCGATACGGCAATAACCGTATCTGTTGCTAAAACGAGATTGACGTACAGATTGAGAAATCTATTTACATTTTTGCGTGGGTAGCGTGCCGCGAGATAAAGCCGATAATTCCTTCAAGGAGCAGTATTATGGGTGGAATATACCTGGAATACTTGATATTGTCTTTGAGAAGCGAGCGACGGAGAAACTGCTTTTGCTTAAAGTGTTCAATAATACGGTCGGTGGAAAGACATTTTTACACCGTTTCGGTGGTATGTTTATGACTTTCTTTTAGTGACGCATTCAGTAGTTCGGGGAAGAGGGTAATACCTTTTAGGAAAGCGGCAATCGTAAGAGAAACTCCTGGGTTCACCTGTACGCAAAGCTCAGCGAGGACGGGGCAGAAATCTCTCTTTTACCCGTATACACAGGTCCTGTTATGTGTGTGGATGTGTGTGTAGTCTTGTTCATCTTAGCCCCAGAAAACTAATCAATACTTTTGCTTGTCCTCGGGTATTCTCTTGCTGTTCGCAATCCTCGGTGTGTGATACTGCTGCTGCTGTTGCTGCAGTGCATTTATCGAAGGCGTCTGTTTGTATTATGCCACTGTAGAGCGGAGAAATGAGCAAACTTGCCTGAGGGTACTTAACCGACTCGATCCCTTTGTCAGCACTGTTTAAGGAGAACGAGAGCCTCTCCCCAAACTACAGTATCCACCTTAAGACCCTTGGCATGTTCTTCTTTCGGGAAAGAGGCTATTGGTAAAACATTCGTTAATTCTCGGAAGTGTTACGTACAGATGACGATATTACGAAAAGAGTGTATAAATGGAACGTCCATGTTTTTTTTTTTTTTTTTTTTTTTTTTGCTGGAAGTAGAATTTCGTCCACTTGCATTTAAAGTGAGCACAGATTGTCATGTTAGCCGTAATGTACCCTTCCTCATTACAATGACAATATGAAAAACTTTATTTGACGGTTTCATGATTAGTGCTATTTTTTCAGAATATGTCATACTTTAGCAACTTTTTCAGATTGGTCTCGGGATATTTTTTTTTATCTTACTTTGCTAACTATAAAAATCCTGGAACTGACAGATACTAACAGAAAAATCCACCAATGGGCGGTATTTGTCGTACTAATTTTAAATTTACTGGTCATCTTAAACAGAGGTTTTCGGAAAATATAGAACTGTCAGTCCGAATGTTCCGTTATTTCCATTTATAGTGTAAACGTAATGCACAGTCATGAGCACAAATTTTTGTTTTCGCATCACGCAGCTTAAAAGTACTAGAGAAATGTTTGTTAGTAAAGTTTGCACTGTTTTCCAGTCTTTTGTTTTCTGTACATCGAATTCAGTTTGGAAAAATAGCACGCACTGAGTTTTCCCGAACTGAATTCGCTAGTAGTGACTCGCAACTCCAGTGCTACCTGCTTATTTGAATAATCTCGGGACCGGACGGACAGTATTGAAATGCAAGGAGTATTCAAAAATACGAAATTGGATTGTATTGAATAAGGTTAAAACGGGACACTCAAATTTTCACTCAGTTATGCAGAATATAGTGATTGACCCTTGTTCAATCACTTGGAGACCAATGTATTTGCACAAATTTACTGAGATGTCATTATGTAGCCTACCTAAGCCTATTAGAGGGAATCAAAATGAAGGTTGCGTTCGTACTAGCGTGTATACCATTCTCGAACCGAAGACGATTTTCTTCACATTATAATGAAAATAGTTCCTTTAAACAGTAAGTGGAAAGACTCCTTTCAAGTTTTATATAACTCCTTAAGTAACTTAGCATGGCTTCTCTTTTAATACGTGAACGAAATTCCTCAGATACATGTTTGTTCATAAACACTTGCAGCAAGGTCGTACCCGGGGGTTAGAGGGTTGACCCCCCCCCCAAAAAAAATAAATATTTATTTTACAGTGGAGAAGAAAGGAAGTACCGTAAATGTCCCCCAAAAATTACATATGAAAACCCTTTCCGAAACCTCAAAAAACCCTTCGAACCAAAATCCTGGGTATTGCCTTGACTTACAATCTTGACTAATGATGAACCAGTAAGCTTCATCAATAATAGACGCAGGGATATATAATATTTCCCTGAAATAGAAGAAGAAAAATAACCATGCGTTTTCAGACAGTAATCCAGCTATACTAATAGAGCATTAATAGTTAGGAAAATTTCTGGAACAGGTGTATACTTTTCAGTTATGTCACGCACGCAGTTTTCCGAACTTACCAAAGGAACAATGCGAGAAAATTGAAAGGCATAAAATGGGCTTTAAACCCCAGCTATAAAACTGCTTTGATGGCTTTACAATGAATCGAAAAGACGTTTCGTTTCTTGTCTAGGACACGGTCGCGGCTATCAAAATTCATATCCTTTAGGGATAGTTATGGAGTTCGTTTCCAATTTCTTTCATCTTCAGTCTTATTTGCATAGCCATTCGTTTCGTCTCTGTCAAAACCGTTAGATATAAACGTCTGTGTTTTTGAATGAAAACTTTTGTGCACCGTTCCTTAAGGGGTTGATTTGGCCTAACCAGTGAAACGTGCTAGTTGATGGTATAGGGAAAAAGATCCGTAAAAAATCTCGTAAATGGATAGCCTGGCAATGTTACGTCCCAATTAATGTCGCAAGTCAAATTGGGGCTGGAAAAATGTGATATATCTGTCGGGAGGGGAGTAAGGGGAAGGTTAACTCCGAACTCTAAGGAAAGGGAGAAAAAAGGAACAAAAAGTGTACAGTATAGAAAAAGAGGGGGTAGTCATGTGTATAGCATTGATCCAGAATGTCGCTGTTGCGAGGTACGTTCCCGAAATGTGTCCTCATTGTCGTATATATAGTGCTCGCGAGATCTTTTCTTCTCTGTTTCAGACCAGAGTTGCACAGAAAATGCTCCCGAGAAGAAGTGTTCGTTAAAGTAAAGGACAGGCAGAGACAGAAAGAGGAAGAAGACCAGACAAAGCTTGAGTTAAGAGTGTCCGCATGTGCGACGCGGCGCGGGAAGGAAGACTCGTTCACGTGCTTCACATCCGCGTACACGAGTTTTTGTCACGATCTTGCGGAGGAGCTTGGCCTGCTACTTTCTGCACATCATCCTTCTTCCACTCTCAATTCTTTGTCGTTCTTCTGGAACGTAGAAGTTACTTTGGGGGTGTCCAACGCATTCACTCGACTGTATCTCCCACGGCGACCATTGCACAGAAATAAAGCGTATTGGGGAGGGTGATGGCCATGTAATCGCTCGGACTTTTATTTTTCAAAGGTACTTGTCTCGGTCCAGTGCACTCATGCTTAGTTATGAAATTCGACTTTAACCCAGTATACAAATGAATAGCTGTAATGCAATGTATGTGCGAAGGCTCTTCTAGAGGAAAGCTACTAGCGAAGAGGGGGTTATTGCTATAAAAGGAAAGTTTTTATTGCTGTTTGTTCTTGAGCTGTCGGGAATGCTATATTGTTTTGGACAAAACCGAGCTGGGGTGTTTTTGGTCCAGTAATAATGAGCATATATATCTTCCTGCGAGGGAATTAGGGAATGGTAGTAGCGGCAAGTCGGGTATAGAAAGTGACGGCTTTACGACCCCTTATAGAGGAGGATTTTGATTGAGCTCGGGGGTGTTGAGAGGATAAGAAGTTTAAAGAGAGAGAGAGACCCCAGACGTTACAACAGCGAAATAGAGCAAGCTGTCGCAGTAATTCCTTTGCCCTTCTCTTGTTTCCTTTCGGCGTCTAAAGAACGTGTTGTTACCCCTCGATGATGGATGTCGAGCGCCTGCTGGCGTTGCTATCCATCACAACAGACAAGTTTAATCTGCCAAAAAGGGCAGCTGCAGAAGTGATCAGATTCTTTTACGTAGAGTGTTAGTGCTGCTCGTACTATTTAACGTAATTGAAAGACACTGCCGATTGGTCTTGGTGCATCGCCATGTTTCTTTCGGGCTTTTCTTTCTTCTGGGGGGACATGGAGTTACTTCGAAGAAATATTACAGGATAGACTTACAGCCATAAATTGTAGCAGATATTGCTGTTGTTCCAGGAAGTATTATAGGGACGTTGAAGGGATGGAGAAGTATTAAATAAAAGGCTTTGGAGGCCTGTAGCGATCAAGTTTCCAATTATATTTACGGTGACAGGATCGCTAGATATGGATTTCCGACTGCCTTTTGTCCCCTGCAAGAGTAATATGTTACACTATTAATACCTGGCGAGACATGGGATGTACTACCGCAATACAGTGATGTTGCTTGGGGTTGATCTTGCTGGTAAGCCACTCGCTTGTCGCCTAGAAAAGGAGTGCGCAGTACGTTCTTATAAATTCTGTCGATTCCGGATTCATCGCAAAAGCCGAAAACTGGGGCGCGTGGTCGTTCGATGTATGCATTGCGGTTTTTCTGACATCATTCGACTACTTCGCCCCTCCTTTGAAATTGACGTATATTTGGGGCGAAAAAACTGCGATTCTAGGAGAAGTCTTAACTTATAGCCAAGTTTGGAACTTAAGGGCTGGAGGGTGGCAAAATAGAAATCCGACGACATACGTTGGGGGAGTCAGGGTGAGTAGTCCCTTGATTGTTGCTCTCTGGATCTTTTGTTGAGAGGCAGGCGATGCAATTAGTGCTGTCTGCAAGCGGGGCGCCCACATCAACCGAAAAGGTTAAAAGGTACAAAGCGAAGCGGAAAATGAGAGAGACAGCGATAGAAACAAGACAATACTAACGGATAAGACGAGCGAATAAGGTAGGGGTAGGTGTTAATTTAGGTCATGCTGGAAGCGAGGAGGGTGGTGCCGAAACATGTGTCAGCCACACACATTCTCCTTCGCTCACACACAGAGGCGAACACGCACACACAAGACAGTTGCCTTCAGTGTCTAATTAATACGCCCACTTCATGTCCTCACTGCCTGCCTGTTGCCTTTTCCTCAAGCAAAATTCGTCCATTATCTGGTAATTTGCAAGTGGGTCGTTTTGCAAAATCGCCGTCTTTGAATTGGGATTTTTCTCTTTTGGTTCGCTTGCGTACTGCATTGAGGGAGAAATCTCTATAGGGGAAGCTATAAGCGATATTGGAACCATAAAAAGCGGCAGGAAAATTGGACTGGTTGAGTAGCAGCGGGCGCAGCAACAAAGACAAAAGGAGCGGTATATTGCCCCAAGCTTCGTCTCCAGACGTGAAATCGCTGACAATAACCCACCCGCTGCCTTTTCGCAATCTGGCATCGCTTTGAGTCTCAATCATCCTAGTTTTCCGATGCCGCATAGTGTGCCTATCCGTCGTTTTTTGAACTCGTTTTCATCTCATACGCTCCCCATAGCTGCAACATCCATGTAGAAACACTTCTGACTGAAATACACACCAGCGGTCAAGGGAGGGAGAAGAGGTACAATGTCGTGACATTCAGTGGGGGAGGCTAGAGCCTTGGTCGGCCGGAAACCTGGGGAACTTTACGTCATACTGCAGCTATGGGGTAAGATGTTCTTTGGCAGAGGGAAGCAGAATGAAAAGGTTGTCGGTGTGTAAAATGCCCTGGGTGATTGAGATCGTCAATCAAGTTTGATAGTCCGATATGTATGACCTTGGTACGAACCAAACAATCAGGGAGAAAAAAAGAGGAAGAATTGGCCATTCCGCGTGAGTTTTACTGACAAGCAATAGACATACACCACCTTTACGACAGGCAGACCCTGTCGTTATCACTCAGACGGACCGTACATAAACCCCCTTTGGGTACTTTGTAAGTCTGCAGAAATATACTTTTCGCTCCCCGTAACGGGCGTTTCTCTGTTCGAGGAATTTATGTAAAATAGAACGACGGGAGCGCCCAGGGAATGATCGGATCTTTTCTGTTTTTAACTGCGGCAGACGCAGGCGGCACGAGAATGGAGAAGGCAAGGAGAGAGGTGCTCTACGAGGTCATGAAAGCGACGAAAAATCTAGTGCAGGGAAAAAAGGACACATGAAGCCAACTCTACAGACTCATTAAGCACCCCACTCCTCCTCCAGGACTATAAAGCTCTCGAACTTAAAGAGAGAGCGCGCTTGGCGTTTACGAGCTTCTTAACTCTTGGTACCGCCAGCCTGACAGCGACTGAAACCACCTTGATAAAAATTTAATCCCATTATACCCTTTAGGGTTCTCTTTCACAATGTCTCCGCTGTGCATTCCTTTTAAGATGGTCGTGAGGTGGAAGATCACGCAGTTCCTACGACAAACGGCAAGCATAGCGGAGATTAGAGACGATTTTGACGCATAGCAATGTCAACAGAAATTAACTACGATTAATTGCATAGATGTAGGATAAAATTAAGTTTCAGTAAGTAGCTCAAAGTATACGCCAAGAAATATTAGTAAATAACAAATCAGATAAATATAAGTCAAATTTCTACGAGAGTGCACCAAAAATTCAGTTTTCTGTAAACGAGCTTTGCCCAGGCAGATTGGTAGAAAAAAGTCGTGGATTCTAATTTTGCTTTTATTATGTGTTCATACTCAAAAAAACACTGTGTCTTTATATGCTTGTAATACATATCGTATGCTTGTTATACATATCGTATAAATAGTACTGCAGAAAAGAAAATTAAAAGAAAATATTTTTCTACTTCTTTGCAAAATATTGAACGCTGCGTAGCACTCTTTTGCCTTTAAGTTTTGCTTTTCCCGTTGGCTTTTGCTAATTATCCAAAATGCCTTCCTTGTCGTTTTAAACTTTGAAAAATAACGCTTAGATCAACAGAAAATGTGTCCAATCCATACTCGTGCTTTTTTTTAAGAGAGACACTACTTCAACTTGCTTGGGCTAAAGATAATGTTGTCTACTTTTTTTTTCGCTACTCTTTCTACTACAGAGCTGTTAGGAGATCGCAAAATATAAAACAAGAATTCGAGAATGGTGGCAGTATAATGGCTTATTTCCGTTAGGAAATCCTTTTGAATAAGAACTCATAGAAGCTTTTCTTACAATTTTTGGCCTCGTATTTTCGGCATGCTTGTTGCCCATGTCCCACGTTGTTGTTATTTACCGGATAAAAATAACATTGAAAGATATCTAGTGGGGAATGAAATATTACGTGATATTATGCGAGTCATGTCACCAATCGAGGGCATAATCCGAGGTTAGTCTCTGTTACGTTAAACGAAATTAAACGGAACTTGAGATTTTCCTGTAATTAAGCCGGTCTTGTCATTATCCGAGGTGCAGTTATATGGGTTCCACTGTATCTTATTACCACACCGTTTTATTAGTATACCACTCATTATTTATTAGTATTACCAACTCATTTTATTAGTATAACACACAGAAATCTTCTAGTATATCCCTAAAGCAAAATAAATGAGTAATTTTTAAAAAATGTCATCCGTTTTTTTTTGCCACCCGTCGTTTTTTATCTGATATCAAAGTCGGATTACTCGTGTAACAGAAGTGGTGCTCGACTGCTTCCAATATTGATTGGGTTTATGCCTGTTAATTCGCAAGTGTGGCGCTATAATACATATAATTCAACACAATCTCCGTCAATTGTCCTTGCGTAGAAACTCAGATTACATTCGTTCAGTGCTAATACTCGTGCAATAAAGAAATCGAATTTTCGTTATTCATTCTTATTTATACCTTTCTTTTCGATAGCGAACGTAGCTTGTTATATGGCGGTGACTCCTCCAAAATATCGTAAACATAATATCGAACTAAAGCTTAGTTTGTTAACTAACCAAGAAATGAGATACCTTTGATTGTCAAAATCGTCCCTACCCTTGTCTGTCTCTGCAAGTGGGGGCTGGAGTTATAACCTGTGGGTCATTTGTTGCACGTTCTGAACAGTGTTATCTGGCTGAAACGAGTTTGTGAAGCAGCACTTTCCCAAGCGGGCAAATCGAAACCAATCGCTCGGTGTATAATTGCTTGCTGCAATTTGTCTTATACACTGTGCGAGTTTCTTGCTTCAGGTTTCAAGGCCCATTATTATCCCTGTGTCTCTAAGCCGAGGATAAGGGTACATTTTCACGCTTCCGCCCCTTCCATCTTCATTTATTAGGTGTTATGGGACAACAGAATAAAAGAATAGGGGGTTATAATACTGGAGTCTCATTGGGTTCCAAATAAAACACCCAGACGTGGCTATACGAGAAGAAATATTACAAATGGTCTCTTTTGGCTTGTAATGCTGCTTGCTGGTCGTGGCGTTGCTATAGCGACGAGTAAATCGTTCGTCTTTGTCTTTTCGTTTCTCTTTCTGTGGCGAGAAATGCTGTCAGTACACCTATCATATTTTAATTAAGAAAAAGGATACAATAGGTAGCCCTGCCAACATACCAAAAAGTTAAAACTCATATTTTCATATTTTCTGGACTTTTTTTTTTTTAAAAAAAAACGAAGCTTTTGAATCCTGACTTCCAGCGTGACTGTTTTACCTCGTTCTAACGTTGTCTTTCTAGGGGTTTCATGGCTGAGAATGCAATATGTTGGAAGTGCCCTTCTCTGTCTGAGAACCTTGATTTATGATTATTTCTATTTAATTGTTGCAGGATCACTACAGGGGCCCCATGAGAAGCGACTCCTCCACCATTTGCTGGACCATTACAACACGCTTGAACGTCCCGTGGCCAACGAATCTGAACCCTTGCAATTAAGCTTTGGCATAACTCTGCAGCAAATAATTGACGTGGTACGTATGACCTCATTATTCCCCTTAATCGAGGAAGTAGGAGCTCATTGAGCCTACGGCGAGTACTTGGTAGGGTAGATTACCAGTAAACATTACAAGGAATGGAAGGATAGCCGGGGAGGTAAAGTGCTACATCGAACGACGCCTGAAAGTAATGTGACGTGATAAAAACTTGAGTAGCCCACGTTATTCGTCAAGCTCGCATGGGTGCAAGGTAACATATACAATAGCTGGTAGCAAGCCATGTCATCAGTCACCGCACGTTTCCCACAGAAACGGGGACGACGGTTCTTTTTTGTGTGTGTTAAGGAAAAACGGAGTTACAAGGTACGAGCCTCGAAATACCGAAAACCTTCTCAAAGCATAATTGCTGATTCCATAATTGTAAGCTATCAGAGGCTTGCGTGAGAAGAAAAATCTCATGCGTCACTCGACATACGAATAAGCTTTTGGCATCGTGAAGTAAACTCGAGTCTCCACTCACGTCAATGTGATTCTTTTAATGCCAAGGCGGATCTTACAGAGCGTAATACCAAGAGGAAGCTCCGTTATTTGGCGGACTAACAATCTCTATGAGCTTACATTGAGCGAGAAAATTGCGAACAAATAGGATCAATTTAGCACCGCAAGTCTTTTTGTGACTTTCTTCTTGGAGTTAATATATGTATATATTACAACTACGGATAAAATCATTTTTGCCAGCTGATTTCAGTGAGTCATATTGCAGAAAAAAAAACTCAATGTGAAGTAGAATTGTTACTTTCGCCTTACGAGTTAAAGAAATTGGATGTTTAGAACATGGGATAGTTTAGGAAATTTTCATTCCGTTAACTTTTTTTTATTAACCACCGCACCAAAACTGTGACAAATTTTATTAAATTATGTCCTTATACATCCGTGTATTTCTTGCTCTAATTGTGTGAATTTCACATACTCGAGAATTCATTGGAAACTCACGGCTTGTGAATTGAGACTTGAGTGTAATTACACTGATGAGTGCAACAAACTTACATTGTCGACTGATCCTGACGCCTGATAAACAGATTCCGCGAAGTCAGAGCTCTGCTAGGATAAACCAGTTGGGGAGCAATGCGAATCCACTTGGAGTTGTACCTGTATTACGATTAGTTTTGATCTTGTGTGGCACTTGCTCTTAAAGATTGACTTTAAGTCAACAAGTTGCATATTAGTGTTTTCATTGTTGACTATGTTTAACATGTAATCAATTAATTTAAAAGCTTTACATAGGAAACTTTTCAATCCTTGGGTCAAGTTACACGGGCGACACAACGCCATAGGCCTACTCAAGACCATGGCACATGTAAATAGTGGACAGTGTCGGGTTTTAACTATCTATGCTTCATCAAAGAAAGCGTGCCGGACATTAGAAGTAAATTGATTTTATTAAAGACGTTGTAAAGCAGAATTGTTCTTTATTTTTTGCAAGTTAAACATAAGCCCTTCATCTTCCACTATTGTGAGACCATATGTCCTTTGGTTATCATTTAAAACGGCCTTACCGCAAGAATCGTATTGAAAAATCTAAAATGAAATTGTGAAGAAAAATTTGTGACAAATCATAATTTGACAAATTTGTGACAATTATTATTTCAAATCATGTCTTCGTTCTATTAAAGCGATTTAGTTTGAGTTTTCTGCATAAGAGTCTAAAAGCAGTAGTGCCTACGTTCCAGTCACAAGGAAGCTGACCAACCAATTTTAGTTGAATAACAACAAGTGTTATAACAGATTCTGTTTACCGAAACAGATGAAAGGAAGTTGACTTTTTCGAAACAGAATCATTTGTGGAACAACAGAACAGGACACGGTGCTCCTTGAGTCATCCTTGATTCAGCTTTTCCGGCTTTTGTTGGCTTTCTTGTCTAATATATAAGTATACCCATGCGTATACGTGTGTGTACCAAGAAAGAGCGGAAAGATCGATGGCTTCCTCGGCTGAGTGTCTTCCAAAGCCTCCCTCCCCCACCTTCCCATTACTCTTTATGCTCTCCTTATAATAACAGCCTGTGAGCTATTGCTCGAAAACTTTTCGCAGGAAATCTTAGAGGGCTTCATTTACTTAATGGTGTTATGAAGAACAAAAGGTGACGACCTGAACGTCAACACGTGCTTTACGTTTGGCTGGCTTGCCTTCAGGCTTCGTTTCGCTACTTGGTCTGTGATCTCTTGTTCCATTTGGTCCTTACAGCGACAAAATAAATTGGGAACCAAAACTAACAAGAGTACGGCTTTGGATTTTTTTTCTTGCAGGATGAGAAAAATCAAATTCTCATCACCAACATGTATCTCAATTTGGTAAGTTAATCCCTCCCCCAACCTTCGCACCCCCAACATGTTAAGCCACTGTTTTTTCCCCTTATTTCCTTTAGCTGTTGCCTAACTCACTGTGGTGAAAATGTTTGATGCCAACGTATTAACTTCCTAAAAACAGTTTTGTTCTTAAACATTAAGAATTGAAATCTTGCCTTGGTTTTACGAGCTTTTCTCCCACATATTGTGCCATTCATTTGCTGCTTGCGACTTTGGATTTTTCATTTTGTGCCATGGCATTTTGGATTTTGTTAACTGATTCACACATGCATACACACACTTGATTACGTTTCTCAAAGGAGAAGAGAATTAGCATTGACCAGTGTAAGAAATGAATTCTTTTTAAAGAGGTGCGGCGGATTATGAATGAATTCAACCAAATTTTCGTGCGTGTCACCAAGAGTTTCGAACCAATTTAAAGGTCTCTCATGTGCAGGTGATTTATTATCCAATCTGAAACTGACGTTTTCGATTTACGTGCATACGATCCCTATTACTTTCTGCTCAGTTCTTATAATTGGTGTATTTTTCCTTCACACAGTTGGCGATGTTTTAAAACTGTGCGGCTTAAAATCCTCACACCGCACTCAAGAAAGCAATCTTGTCACATTTGGGCTTTTTTGTATTGTTTTATTGCCCTTCTGTTCTTATTTTTCTTTTTTTCTTTCTTTCTCACCTCCCCTTCTCACCCCCCTCTCATTGTCTGTGGCACTGTAAAGGACGAGAAAAATCAACTTCTCATAACAAACATGTATTTAAAGTTGGTGAGTAACTACCACACAATTACCTGCTTAAAATACTTCTTCCACCCATTCTTAGACTTCTTTATTTGATTTCCAGATTTGGGTTTCATTTTTTTGAGCTCGGTTTCCTCCCTTGGTCCTTATTACAGCCCGTGTTGTATAATTCCGACTCACTTGTTAGCATGTTCAAGTTTGATTCAGTGCTGTACACTTTCTCTTTTTGAGACGTTTTAAGGAATGGTACGTTTTATTTTACAAATATTTTTTAACTTCCATCTACCTTTTTTCTTTTTACATTCTTCTGCCCTTAAAAAGTACAAAGTAGAGGTAGAAATTGAAGCTATACTTATTTAAGAAGAAAAAAAAAATACGAAACCGGTCGCAAACGGCGTCGTTTCGATTGCTACGGGGAAATGTGGCAATGGGGTTACTTAAACATACTGAGAAAGAGAAAGGCTTTGAAATATTATTTAGATCAAAGGAAAATAAATCGTAGAAGTTCAGTCCCTTGGCATGTATATGGCCAAACGCCGCACCTGTTTTCCTCTAGTTTCAGATTTTCTCTCCAACCCAAATATGTATGTGCCGTTCACATGTGCGTGTGTGCGTGTATGTGTGTGTGAAGCCGTCGCTCCCGCATTTTTCTCTGCCTAAGGAGCTCAAAATCTTGGGCACGAATCCTATTCCACTTAAAAGACGAGATCTTTTAAGTCTTCCTTTCTCGGAACGGTGTTAGTTTTCGGATTTGAACTGCGAAGTAAACTGGATTGATTAACTGGATAGATTTTTCACGCACAAATGTCGGGAAGTTCTTGAAGCAGTACTTTAATTATAATGCCTATTTTTCGAAATTTACTGGACTTTTAAGGTCCCATTTCTTCCTGAAATTTTCATCAACACAGTGCCTTTCCTACTTTGGTAACGTTTCTTGGGGTTTTACAGTCTTAATGGCTTCTTTGTCGTCAATTCAGTCCATTTTGACTTCGATCAGTAGATCTAGCCAAATTGAGTGTTTCGTTTGCCACAATTTCATGGTATCATAAATACCATTCTTTATACTGCAATAGATTGTTTCAGAAATTGCTGTAAGAATGCAATCATTTTTAACCCGTTGAAAGAAATATCAATGCACGCTGTTTGTTATTATTATTTTTTTTCCCGCAAGACTCTAGTTGTAGTACAGAAGCTAACTTTTGCTTTTCATTTGTGTGTTCGAAATTTTCACTCGGTTTCACTTGTTTTGCCGTAAACCATAACCTTTTCGCGTGGCTTTTCCGCTGCCTTTTACCGTTTCGTTAGCTTTCCCTTCATGACACATTATCGTAAACTCTCGCAGCAGGAAAAATTGAAATACTGTATTATTGACGTGCAGGAGTGGAACGATTACAATTTGCGATGGAACGCGTCAGACTTCGGTAATGTGCGCGATTTGCGGATACCTCCACATCGAATTTGGAAACCTGACGTTCTTATGTACAACAGGTGAATTGTAACAGAATCATGAAAGTGGAGGAAGTCGTAAAGAATTTGATTTGCCTTTTGTAGTGCGGATGAAGCCTTTGATGGAACGTATCCCACAAATGTGGTGGTGAGGAGTAACGGAAGTTGCAGCTATATTCCGCCGGGCATCTTCAAAAGCACCTGCAAAATCGACATTACCTGGTTTCCCTTTGACGACCAGCTGTGCGATATGAAGTTTGGCAGTTGGACCTATGACGGCTTTCAAGTAGCTATTTCACTAACTTCCCTCAGTGCTTCAAAGCCCACACTTCTATGCTAATTGCAATTTTTTGGGGTCCTTGGCATCTTCTGTGCCCTGTTCCTGTCTTCTTTTCCACTTTTATAGCTCGATTTGCAACTACAGTCAGAAGAGGGAGGGGATGTTAGCAGTTTTGTCACCAATGGAGAATGGGAGCTTATTGGTAAGCATTTTCACGAGTCTTTCAAGTTACTACTGTCTTAAAATTATTAACGGCACAATTAGGTTAATTTAAAAAAAGGTGTCAGGAAACAAAATGGGGGACTTACATTATTTTGTCTGGGATGTGACTGTTCGGTCCTAAGTAAAGATCAGTTTCGTATTTTTCATGTTCGCTTTTTTGAGTTACGTAGTAAGTTTTGCCGACAGCAGAATAGTTACTGATTTATTTTCTCTAGTTTGATTGCTAGTTTTTAGTAAAGAATTCGTTGGGTGAATGCTCGGCCATATCGGTTGATATTTGAATGGATGTTGTTTTTTATCCATAGCTGTATGTTTTATTTGACCGGTCGGGAGCGAGTTCGGTACCTCGACTTCGATTTTACGCTACAGTTTTGTTAAGTTTTTGTTCCTTTTTTAGGGATTTTGATTTTCTTCCTCTCTTTTGTGGTCGCAACGCCTTGCTATTGGCTACGGAGAATTGAAATTCTGCTTCTATTTTCAATCAATTTACATGACTTTCTTGTCTTTTTTTTTTTTGCACAAAAGTGGGAAAGTCGAATTTACCTCTTGTTCCTACTTCCAAGTTCCCCTCATTGTTCCCTAGGTAGTTTGCCTTGGCCCTCATATGCATAGCGAAGCTTTTTTCTCCCCTCTCGTCCGTGCGACGGAGCTCAAATGCATTCGCATTAATGACGCAAATGCAAACTGATTTCTGGAGCATCAGCAAAAGCTAATACAAATATTTGTGACTTTCTTTATAAGGCGGAGGATTGTTTCAGACATAGTTTCAAAAGTCGGTACTTTTTATCATCGTACTTCTTCACTGATTCGTCAGCAGTATAATAACAAAAAACAACGCGTTTCCTTACATCTCGGTGGACGCAGAACAAACAAGCTAACAAAACACAAAGCTCCGAACGACATCTTGTTGACATCTAAAGCGCCAAGGACTCCTTGCTCATTATTACTAGCGTCCCTTTTATACCTCTCAGAAAATTTGCTTTTCGCCGGCAACAAGCCGAGCAAACTAATTACGAAATCCTGGGCATTAGTCGTTTTACATATTCTAGACACATACACACTTCCCGCGGATTTATACGTCTTTTGTTGCATTCCCTTTCAGAATTCCTCTCCACGTTTTCTCTTCTGTTTGTCAAAGATTTGTGTTTCCCTTTAAAACAAATCAGAATAAAACAAACATTGTTGGTCATGGTCGTTGAAAATGAAGCACCGCCCTTGACTCCTTTCTTTTCTCTTCATGTAAATTTATTATGCCTGATTTGATTCAGTTTATTTACGTTTCTGACGTCAACTTTTAGTTACTTCAAACTTCACCCTAAGAAGTTTCTGCACTAATTTAAAGAAAAAAATCCTCCGTGAATTCTTCCCCTATTAAACAATAAGGAGCCCATTCGAATGAAATTAAAACACCTTTAATGAAATAATAAAGATTCTTATCAATAAAAATGCAAAAAGACAAAAGTGCTCTTTCTGATGCTCAGCTTCTCTTCTAATGCGTGTAAATAGCCTCTCCCCCTCTTCCCCTTCCTCCTCTTCCCCAATTGTATTAAGTACAACCCCTTTGGTGCTGGAGTGTTTGAAACGGGTTGATTATTTATCTTGTTATCGTTGGTTTTGTATTATCAACCGTTTCACCGCAATAGGCGTAAGCCTATGCGGGGAGTAAAAAAAAATGCATCTTTACTACGGACTACATAACCCTCACTCCATTTCACCTATTCAGCGCCTCCTAGATTCTTCCCAAGCGTCGCCGTCCTCCGCCGGGAGGACGCTTACTCAGAATTTGCATGTTCTTATGTATTGGATATCTGCAGCTGTTGCCTGGCTTTTCTTTTGTTTTGGGGCTGTTCCTCTTTCTTGCATGCCGAAACTTGCTGAGCTAGATCAAAAACTTTCGTCTAGCTTCATTTTTCGGTAGTCTTGCCGTTCCTGTATGTAGATGACAGAACTCATCAAGGAGAAAGAAGCACGTGGTTGGAATAACTTTTCTCATACCAGAAGAAAACTCTGTGGGGAAAATATTTTCAGAACCTAAACTTTGCTTCAAAACTTGAGTATTGCTAAAGTGTAAATAATGTAATTGAACAAAAGCGTTGAATATGAAATTCCCTTTAAGCCACTTGAATAATCATGAATCTAAAAAAAAAATCACATTATTTTAAGTTTCCTTTCCTTGCTATTATTTGTTTTTTATTATTATTTATTGTTTTTCTCCTTCCCTTTACTTTTCCCTCTCCCCATCCACCACCTTTTCCCCGTTCCAACATATGACCACTCGGGCGCGTGTATGTGTTCCCATGCTATACAGGAACGCCCGGTAAGCGGAACGTCAACTACTACGCCTGTTGCCCGGAGCCTTATGTGGATATTACGTTCCAAATCATCATCCGCCGACGTACTCTGTACTACTTTTTCAACCTGATCGTCCCGTGCGTCCTCATTGCTTCCATGGCCGTCCTCGGCTTTACGCTGCCTCCGGATTCCGGAGAAAAGCTATCTTTAGGTAACAATCTACTGCTGTTATTAGTTTTGCTCACAGTGCGGCTTAGAGCTGCTAAATGGTTCGGCACCCACTACAGCATTACATTCCACACATGACATACACATTCACCTAGTTAAACCCACACAGGCATAGACACCCAAAAGCTAGCGCACAGATAAGACGACGTAAATTCTAAGGATACAAGCAATAGCATAGGTTTCTGTTCCTAAAACATAATTTAGACCCACTTTTTACCCCCCGGCTCCGTTCCTTACTTAAAGGTAACTTTGTTAGGGTGTTACAAAGAAACAAAGCAATACTTCGAGGTCCAGACTCGCTCTCCGCAGAAATGTGAGGTAGAAAAAAAAGGATCCAGAGCTATGTTTGTGTCTGTCTCTGTGTGTCATGTACTAACTAGGAGTACCTGGACAACGTAATATCAAGTACTACACTTGCTGTCCGGAACCTTACGTGGACGTGACCTTTCAACTGCTGCTAAGACGCCGTTCGCTTTATTACTGGTGCAACATCATCTTACCTTGCGTTATGATTTCTTCTATGACCTTGTTGGCGTTTACGCTCCCCCATGACTGTGGCGCCAAACTCACGCTAGGTATATTGACCAATCATCTTTAAGCTAAGTGATTTTATTTTCTAATCAAAGGAGTAAATAATTATAACTAGGTGACAAATACCTTGGACTTTTTTTCGTAGGTATCAGAGACTGGTTAGGTAAATAGGTTTTGTATTCAGGGCCTGAAACACACACGTTTTGACAAAACATGTAGTGTACACACTACCTTGGACACGTAAGGGGTGCCAAATGCAAAAAACGATGCCAAGGAGCTGGATATGTGTGATTAACGTACTTTTCCAGGGGTAACCATTCTGCTCTCCTTGACTGTGTTTCTCAATATGGTGGCCGAGACCATGCCAGCCACTTCTGACGCCGTTCCTTTATTAGGTAAAAACCCGTGCAACCGGGGTCCCTGTCGACATTACTTCGCATTCCAGGAATCACGCGGGAGGAGGGCTTTACTTTGACTTTGACAAAACAACGAAAAAGGAATTGTTTCTAATAATAATTCTTTTGTTCGAATTTTGCGAGGAAAAATAATTCAGTGATCCAAAAATCGTTGACCGCGTAGATTGAACGCTTGGGTCATTGCTCTACTTTTACTCCTTGCGATTACCAAAGTAACTCGATTGACTTACAAGAGTTTTCATTCGCTTAGGTCTTGCATCGTGGCATCATGATCCATACTAGTCACGTTTTAGCAGTTTGCATGGCTGTTAGGCAGTTAGTAGCCGCCATTTTCTGATTTACAAATATTTTCCTGTTTTTTTTATTTTATTCGATTTTTTCTATTAAAGCCTTCTGAATTAAGCGCATGTTTTTGCAGTTTATGAATTCTTAGAGGCTGAGAAATCTCCAACATATGAAGCCATCTCTGCAGAGGGAGAAATAGTTTTCACGAACTCGTCGGTTAATAAGGGTTTCTATTGTTCTTACCCTTATTGGTTCTCTTTCTCTTCCACCCCGTCTCCCCTTTCTTTGTATCTCTCTTGAATACGATACCCCCATTTTCGTAACTTTCTCGATCGTAGTTTATCCATGGTTAATTCAAACGTTGAGATGGCGGTGGCTCTCTTTCTTGTCTTTTTACCTAACACAGGAGTAACGGTGCTGTTGTCGCTCACTTTCTTCCTCAATAGCGTGGCCTCGGCTATGCCGCCTTCTTCTTCTAATCCTTTGATAGGTAAATCGTGCTACTCGATTTCTCCCTTGCTGTTGCAGTGTATTTTTCTCGTCTCTTCCATGGCATCGGCTCACCTGATTGTTCACTTGTTCCCTTAACTATCTGTATATACCCAAGCTATATCTGTGTGGATTTTTTCACCTGCCTTGACAGCACCTCGCGAAAAGTTACTTGGGGTCACCAGGGACCGAAAGGAAGGGATATGTCAAAGCCATATTCCGGAGAATGCACCATATTTCGTCAGAATTTTTTATTCTTCATCTTATTTTTTGATTATTTTTTTCCTGTCAAACTTGCGAAGGGAAACAGCAAGACAAGCAGCCCGGGTGTAGAGAGAGAGAAAAAAAAAAGAATAAAAAAGGATGGAGTGTAAGCCCGTCATGGATGAAACACTTGAAACAGCAGGACAATCATGTACATTTCTGGGTATTGTGCACACAAGCAAGAAAACTTATGAAGGTGTTTGCTAACTTGTAGACTGGTTGTATTGAATCTTTGCAGGCGTCACGATCCTCTTGTCGCTCACTGTCTTTTCCCTCATGATCTGCGACACGCTTCCTGAGAGTTCGGATGCCATTCCTGTATTAGGTTAGATTTCATATGCAACAACACGAGTCGTATCCTGCCATGTCTCATTGCTTTCTCATTAAAACCAAACGACCCAGAATATAAATAAAATAATAAAACTAATATGTAAACCCTCCCCAAATCGGTGTCAGAAAGTCGGGAGAGCAATTTATGATTGTGGGTGACGGGAATTTTCCCTTTGGCATGTTTTGATTCTTGTCCTACCTTTGGCCGCGACCTTTACAGAAATCTACAGCACGTGAAAACCAATAAGTTTTGCGTTAAGTAAATCCAGGGTCTTTCTCATCTCAAAGTTTCTCAACACAATAAGTCGGACGCATGATGCATGGCTTGATAAATTCATAAATAATGCCATTTGATTAAAACTTGCAACTTTTCGCCCAGAAACTGATTGATCTTTCCTGTCCCTTTCTGCAGCTATGAAAGCTTCCCTAAACTTTAGAAATTATTTCTTCAGCTTTAATTTCCTGTAATATTGAATAAAGAAAGGAAATGGGGAAGTCGTGGATTGTTTCTTCTTTACGTATAATCCTGACGTTATGCTTGCTCATAAAAAAGCCAACGAAGGTTCGCTCTCAAAAAATCCAAATACACACATTCACAAAAAACGACCCGTTAAACAGCAACGCCCTCCTCCCTCTGACTCCAAGTAACGCAATCTTGTGTCTTTTGATATCTAAGTTTGTTTTTACGTTAAAAACAAATTGTGTTGCAAAAAAGTAGTCGGTGCCTAAATATTTCTATTAAAGTTGCATGCGTAGTCAGATTCTTTCATTACTGTTCGTTTTCATTATGTTTCAGTTCATGTAAACTAAACTTTACATCTTTGATTCATGTGCTTCTCAGTATGAATTTAACCTCAGTTAAATAAATCAAGAAGCTACATTCGCTAATGCTTAATCTTGTATAGGAACATACTTCAATTGCATCATGTTCATGGTGGCATCATCTGTAGTGTCCACTGTTCTCATTCTCAACTACCATCATCGTAATGCCGACACTCACGAAATGACGCCCTGGGTAAAATCCACTTTTTGCCGACACTTATTGATTTTTTTGTGTTGTGAATAATTACAATATCACTTGTGTGTAGGTTCGCACTTTATTCTTGCAATGGTTGCCATGGATTTTGAGAATGAGCCGTCCAGGCGAGAAGATTACGCGCAAGACCATCATGATGAGTCACAAAATGCGCGATTTGGAAATGAAGGAGCGCTCTTCCCGAAGTTTGCTTGCCAATGTTCTCGATATCGACGACGACTTTCGTCAGATGAGCTCCTCATCCATGCTGGGAATGGGAGGAGGCGGTGGTAGCGTTTCTGCCGGTAGCAGCCACCATCATGGCCTAACTCTACCTGCTTACCATCACCACCGCACGCCGAGCACCCCCTCCGCCTTGCCCTTGCACGACGACCCAGCCTTGGTTCATAACTGCCTGGGTACGCACCGCGAACTTTCGCTCATCCTCAAGGAAATACGGGTCATCACGGAGAAAATGCGCCAGGATGAGAGCCATGGCGAAGTGACCAACGATTGGAAGTTTGCTGCTATGGTGGTCGACCGGATTTGCCTCATTGTCTTTACGCTTTTCACCATAATCGCCACCATTGCTGTGCTCTTCTCCGCACCTCACATCATCGTGCCCTGAACAGAGACGGCCTGAAACTTAACAGCAGCCTGTGACAAAAAATTAAGAGAAAAGAAAACGTTACAAAGTTTGTCTTCTCCTTTCTTTCTCCACCTATCTCTATTCCTCTCTCCTTCCATGCTCTGACTTCCTACTTCCTCATTTATGGTGCTGCTGCTGAGCCTTGGCGGCTGGAAGCTTTCTTCGAGGAGCACTGATTTATTCGGAAAAAAGAATCACTTTTTTTACACAGAGGCAGTGAATAACTCTTCGATCCTGGCGCTCAATAGGACACGATGGTTTTTGGTCACAGTGAGCTAAATGATAGTGGTCAAGCTTTTGTATAAGAAAATGTAAAAGCGTATGGTTCTAGCGGAGCACCGTTGTGTAATTGCCATGACGCTCAAATGACTGCTCTCTTTTCTTTCCTTGGTAACGAGCAAAATATCATACGGCGACCTCAATTTCCTGCGCTTATCGTGATTTTGTAAAAAAAAAATTGGCGAAATGTGAAAACGGTTGGTTTACCCGTTACAATAGCGAAAAAAGAGCTCAATTAAGCACCCCAGTGAATTAAGAAAAACAGCGAATGAAGACATCTGCTTTCCCTTCGTCTTTATGTCTCTTTTTCTAGCTTCATTCTGTCCGTTTCTTTGTATGCAAAATGCAAAAAACGTTGATCAGCCGTCAGAGGGGAAAGTCGCAGTTTTATATCATATTTAGCATGAGTTCAACATGTGTGAAACCATGACAGTAGAGGGTATCCCTTCAATACTGATATCTTGAATTTCGAAGAGTTCCATGTTTGAAGTCTGGACACGCCCCCCTTGGGTGAACGATCACCTTTAACAATATGGTAGCAATAGTGAAGTTGTGTGCGACGTACAATCACCCTCTTCTTCTCTGTTACTTTGATTCTTTTCACTCTGGGGTGCAGGGTTCATGTAGCCCATAAACACCTGACCTTCCATTTTTCAAACCACGCCCACCCCATAAGTTTTCCTGAGAAAGTTTTGTAGTGTCGTAAAAAGAAGCAAAAATGATTTTTTTTTTGAGGGGGGGGGGGCTGCAGCGAACCTCAGTTGAGGGAGAAAAATAATGGTCTTCCTTGCGTCACGAAATTTGGGGGTTGAAACCCTCAGGGTGCCAAAAGTAAGCTTTTGCGCGCCAAAAAAATAATGAATTGTTGAATTTCACTCATGTCATTTCTCTCTTTACCCATCATCGAAACTTAACTAAAAGGTTCGGGTTAACTGAAGCTGCTGGTTTTGTGACCCGTAAGGTTTTCTCTCTTTTTTTTGTAATCTATTCGCAGTTTTGTTTTGCGAAATCATGATTTCTAAGAGAAGCAAAATTAGGAAGTCACATTAAACCCAACCTCCCTCTCCTCCCCCTCATCTATGCAAAAGAGGGTTTGCTGTAACTCTTTTGAGAAAAAAAAAATCTTTTCCCTGTCTCCTAGATTTTGTGTTATCTGGGAAGTTAAGGGATGTGGTTATTTTCTCCTGAGCCAAGGCGAATGTTATGTCCTTATGTGTGTGGTCAAGGAAGGTGCCAGAATCTAGTTTTGGAACTCAAGAAACAGCAGTCACACATACTTACTTGCCTTCATTCATTATCATAACTCCGTTAGGAATCCCCCTTGTAAATTTGACCGCTCGTTTCCTTTCAACATTTCTTGTAGATAGGATGTTTCGTGATTCTCTCTGATTGCCACTGGATTGATTCCTTGTTATTCTAGGTTGATCTGAAATAAACACGAAAGTATGAACAACAATGTACACGAGAGTAGAAAGATAAAGCGGCGATAGAACCAGATATATGGGGTTAATAGAAGTTCGTCTTTTCAGTAGCCTCGCTTCCCTGGATTATCGACGAACCCTTGCGCTGAGCTGCGGAAGGAGGCAATCGACACCGCGCCGAAGCGCACACGCTCGAGGAAACGTCAATAGTTGGGTCGAAGCAATCCAGCTGACTGACGCTCATCTCAGGAGTACAGGGACGGGCTTGTGCCCAACTTACAGCTGATGCCACGACTTGTGAAAAGTTTGTGGTTCGATTTAGTGAATTTCAAGACAAGTAACGCGTATACGGTTCTTTAATTGTGTTTCCGTATTTTAAATGGTGTGTGTATGTCTAGGTAAGTGTGGTTCATGTTAGCACAATGTCTAAAAGAATATTTGGAAATTTTCAGTAGCTAACACGGTTTTCCATTTAGGACGAAGTTTTCCAGTTCCTTGCGGTAAAACGTTGTGCAAATGTTAAGCCCATGACGGCCAAGAAGCAAACCTAAGTACTTCCATTTCTCTCTCAGAAATGAAGAGCCTTATTTCGTTACGGATTCTAACAGCTGTGCTGTTCTTCCTCACAAGCCATGGAGGTTAGAGCAAGATATTTTGCTAATGTATTTTTCTTGTGTGCTAGCCCACGTATTTGGCCATATTTTCATCCTCCTGACGTTTAATATAAGATGCGGTACAATTTCGTCTCTCGCGTCTTGTTAAGTCGTCCTCGGTTGGGTGACTAGAACGTGACATCATACAGCTGCCGCTGTTTCCCTAGAGCTCGCAGCTCTGAATCTGAGACCCAGAATTTTCGTTTATTTTTCTGAAACAAAAAGACAGAAATAAGTCCTTGTACTTTCCGTCTGTCATGTCAGATTTGCTTATCTTTGTCTCCCATTGTAGTACTGTGCTCAGAAGATGAAGAGCGCTTGGTTCGGGATCTCTTCCGAGGCTATAATAAGCTTATTCGGCCAGTGGAAAACATGACCATGCGGGTCGAAGTGCAGTTCGGGCTGGCATTTATTCAACTAATTAACGTGGTACGTAAACGTATTGGAAATTCATTTCTGGCTTATTAAGTGTTTCCCATGCTATAGAATGAGAAGAATCAAGTAATGAAATCAAACGTATGGCTGCGTCTCACATGGAAAGACTACCAGCTGCAGTGGGATGAAGCAGATTATGGTGGGATCGGAGTCCTTCGTTTGCCGCCTGACAAAGTCTGGAAACCAGATATTGTGCTTTTTAACAAGTACTAAACCATTTTTTTATTTAAATCTCTATATTGTTTATTACAGTAAGGTATCTAACGATAGACCTAATAAGGTATCTAAGTGAAGCTATCTAATGATATACGTCTGAATTTTCTTACGCCCCTTTCAAACAGTGCCGACGGAAATTACGAAGTGCGGTACAAATCCAACGTCCTTATTTACCCTAATGGTGAAGTGTTGTGGGTTCCCCCAGCCATCTACCAGGTAAGGGACAATGAACCGGGGGGGACATCATTGTCAATACTTATATTGTTCAGTTATAAAAACGCTTCTTTACAAACACGCAGTAGTTATCATAACGTATTTACATGTGAAAAGACCATTATCGAAGCAACAACTCCATTTTTTTTTTATTTACAGAGTTCGTGCACTATCGACGTCACCTACTTTCCGTTCGATCAACAAACGTGCGTCATGAAATTCGGGTCTTGGACTTTCAACGGCGACCAGGTGTCACTCAGGCTTTACAATAATAAGCAGTATGTAGATTTATCTGATTACTGGAAATCCGGCACGTGGGATATCATTGAAGTCCCCGCGTTCTTGAACATTTATGAAGGCACGCCGAGATCTCCCACAGAAATGGATATCACGTTTTACATCACCATTCGTCGCAAAACGCTCTTCTACACTGTCAACTTGATCCTTCCAACGGTGCTCATTTCCTTCCTGTGCGTGCTCGTCTTTTATTTGCCGGCGGAAGCGGGCGAGAAAGTCACCTTAGGCATCAGTATTCTTCTCTCTCTGGTCGTGTTCTTATTGCTCGTTTCCAAGATCTTACCACCCACGTCCTTGGTCTTACCGTTGATCGCCAAGTATCTACTTTTCACCTTTATCATGAACACAGTATCTATCCTTGTCACGGTCATCATCATCAATTGGAACTTCCGTGGTCCACGGACGCATAGGATGCCTAACTGGATCCGCGTCGTCTTCCTCAAGTACTTGCCCGTCTTGCTGTTTATGAAACGGCCTAAAAAGACCCGTTTGCGCTGGATGATGGAGATGCCGAACGAAAACCTAGTCGGAGGCAGCACCTTGGGTATCCCACCACCAGTGTCCATTCCGGTGGGAATACCAGCCCCGCCCCAAATACCGTTCAGTGGCGGGTCTCCTCCAAGTCTGAGGAGCAAAATGGAAGTCATGGAACTGGCGGACTTACACCATCCTAATTGTCGGATGAGTCGCCAAAATAGCGAGCAAACGCGCGAACAGCGAGAAAATGAGCAAAGAGAGCTGCCGTCGCGTGAACCTGATCCTCCTGATGCGATGATCTTGACACCTGAAGCCTACAAAGCAACAGAAGCTGTCGAGTTCATCGCGGAGCATTTGCGAAACGAAGACGAATACATTCAAGTAAATCTTTTGTGCCTTCTTCGTGTTGGTATTACTTTCGCCCCTAATTTCAAAGAGCCTGCTAATTCTTAACGTCGGGATGTTCTAATATACTCTACTTTTGTATTGTTAGATCCGCGAAGATTGGAAGTACGTAGCTATGGTTATTGACCGTCTTCAATTGTACGTTTTTTTCGCTGTGACGACGGCGGGAACCATCGGCATTCTCATGGATGCGCCGCACATTTTTGAGTACGTAGACCAAGATAAAATCATGGAAAAGTATCGAGGTAAGATCTCCAGTTAACACACGTATCTTAAGCCAACATTTTCTTTAAAAATTACTTGATTTCAGGGTGAAACCAACCCTTCCAAGGCCGGATCTTCTTACCAACCCGGGTGCCAAAATTGTATTGCCAGTGCTCATCAAATAGCGTGCGTGTTCCGTGCGAATGTCTTCCGGAATAGCATGTATATTTATACTCCATTACTCAATTTTAGTTTCTGTTCTTCCGTTTTCCACGTGTTTGAGATATATATCAATTGGTGGAATCATCCGCGAAAAAACATTGTTAAGAAATGGGAAGTATTGCACTAATGGATGAATGACGAATACTAATCATGGTTATTCGAGCATGTTCAGTCGGGAATCTGGGGTAGTCTTTGTAGATTATGGTTGTCTTTTCTATTTCCTATGGCTTTCCTAACCTTGTAAGAAACATTGTAAAAAAGGGGTGCTTAAGGAAACCATGTTACTAAACACATCTTGCCAACTCTCGGGTAGGTTGTAGCTTCCTTTTGGCTATTTTGTACAGTATTTCTTCCGCAAACTGAACTGTTTGCGTGACACAAACTACTTCCCCATATTCCGTTCTAACCTCGTGTTTCTACTTATGGAATGGTAAAGTTTTAAGTTTATTACAGAGCAATAAACGAAACAAGCGTTTCTGTTTCCCCGTCTCTTCTATTTTGAAGGAAATCTACCTCCGGCACTGAACTGAACACTAAATGAAGCTTCAATCGATCAATCAATCAATTTACTCGTGCCGAACACTTAGCGTAGAGAGAAGCGGTCGTATTTTTGCTTGAAGACTCAGTCTCCAAATTTCCTCCCAAAATCCCAATTCTCAGTCATGCTAAGGCCCTGAATAGTAGGTCCATTGCGTTTCTTTGACTGACTTCAACTGCTTGACTCAATCAGCTTTAAACACAATGGTGCAAGAATATATTTGTGCAAAAAGACCGTGTGTTGTTTATGAAACAAACGAACGGAAACAAACTTGTTGTGACATAGCAAAAAAAAAACAGAAGCTGACAATTGCAAATTGACATTTATCATTTTTAGTTTAGTCAGTGACGTCCGTCGGAGACCTCGACCTGATAGAAAGGTATGATAGCATTTTGTATGCGAATTTTACCCAAAGAATAAGGCATAACTTCAAGAAAGTTATCTGTTTCTCTGTTCAGTAGACAACATTCTTACTTTCCTTTTTTTGCCTTAGATGTAAGAAAAGAACCAGATTGACTTGTTTAGCAGTTTACAATTCCAAGTCTATTAGTGTTTGTATTTTGCACTATTATTACCTTTTACGATTTTATTGCATGTTTTATGATTAATGGAAGCATATATGGAAATCCTTTGACGGCGAAGTGATTTTATGTAAATGGTAAATATTCTTTTGGGTTTACGTAAATGTTGAAATAAGCCGCATAAATTTCAGAGGCGTAGCAACTACGGTAGCCTGCAAGGACACAAGCTGTTAATACTCCCAAGGTTACGATTCTTTGAACTTCCCGAGTTGATATTTAAGCCTGTGAGAAAAACCGCCAGGGCTTTAGATAAAAATCAATCCAACGCTTATGCATTCCTCTTATCAGGTTAAAGATTTAGCACCGAACATCAAGACTCGTTTAATTTTGTCAGCGTTGAGAATTCTAAAGCTTTGTTGGTACAGAAATTGAAACGTTCGAGTCATAGGAAGAGTACAAGTTTGGTTAAGGAAGTCGTACTACAAAATCTGTCTCAAAGTAAAGGTCAAGTATGCACACGGAAATGTCTTCAGTGAGGGCGATCTTGGGTCAAGGTAATCTCTGAAAGGTCACGAAAAAGGGGTAGAGAAGGGGTGGTATAGCTATAATGCGTCTCAGTCTTCGGCCTGGGCTGTGAAGTAACGATGAAGTCGTATTTATGGATCCTTTTTTGCGTCTGGTATTGTGCTTGTTGGAACGGCCTTGTAAGGTGTGAAGATGAGTCGCGGTTGTGGAATGCTGTAGCTTGGTTGGGCCGCTTACATCACGGCCGGTCAGATTGGGCTGATTTGGATCGTTTGCCCAATTATGGCGATGCTAACGTCTTGTACGACACCTTTTACAGGTATGGTGCAAAAAAGACGCTGCTATGCTTATCACTTCTCTGTGTCTATAGCGTTGTTTATCTATGTGGTGATTACTTTTACAAATTGACAGGATGGATGAGCCGGTAAACACAGCCCGCAGCAACCTGCAATCATTATGGAGAAATATAGCCGAGTTTTTGGAAAACGAATATCGATTCCGACGCTGGACAAAGCAACAACGCACATCTTACGGTAACTTGCTGTTCTACTTGAAAGGATTAACTATGTCACTCTTTCTGTTTTCTATGTGTTTCCCGCCTTTTCAAACGCATGCTTTCCTCATGTTCTTCTCCCCTAGAAACTAAAGAAGACACGTGCCAGGTCCCGGAAATTTGCGCTGTTGCGGAAAATCGTGTTAAACGAGAAGTTGCTGAGGGCAAAACGTATGCTTCCTATCTAGGCGCCATTTTTTACTACTTTCCCATATTGCATTTTACTATTCCTTTTTCGGGTGAAGTCAAACTACTCGGATACGATCTGCTGTAAGGCATCATATTGTAGCCACCTTCACCCTCCCAAAGCTGCCAGTAAAAATCGTGGACTATATTATTATTATTCGCTTGCCTCGACCCTTTTCCCCCTCACCCACTTTCGCTCCAAAGCGCGAGCTAATTGGCCTAACCTTCCCCTAGCTTAGGCAAAACCCCCAGCTTAAACAACTTGCACCTAATGAGTAAGAAAAAGGATGCTGAATACACTATCTTTCCTACATTCGAACTTGTCTCGCCATACTAAATCCAATCGAATCTGTTGGAAAATGGTCTACCGTGGCCGAATGCGCGCGCTGCTAATGTTCTAGGCTTACATCAAGACCTGAAAGTTCCCTTTCTCAGTCGGAGGCGGCGCTCCTAACATAGTGGACGTCTTGTTTTGAAGTTGTGGTTATTGATTCGTCATTTGCAAATATTTGTTTATTATTCTTGGTGCGAGACTTGAGATTTACTATTCCGTTCCGTGTAAACAGTTAATGTATAGACGTTAACTGTTTTACTTACTTTGTTTGAAAGTTTCCTGTGATCTGGAATCTCAAGTGTGACACGTCGTTTGTCGTAGTTGCAAACAGCATTTTTGAAAAGTCTGTCGTTAAAAAAGAAGAAAACATTAAGAGCCACGCAACGTCGTTAATTGGCAGTCCAGTCGTGACCTGCCGTGTTACAGCTATGTATTCCAGGCGAAGAGGTAACAAAAAAAGAAAAGTTCAACTATTTCATTGCTTTTCAAGTGTCGCATTCAAGTGCGAGAAGTTTCCTCTCTTTTTCCGGTCATGAAAGAAAGTGACTTCAATGACTTTTTGTGTGTGATACGAGGGTGAAGTGATGAAGGTAGACAAGCTTCTCTTTTTCTCTCCCTCCGTCTTTACTTTCTAAATAGGAACGTGTGTGTACAGAGCAATGGAAACGTTGCCAAGAATTCTCTCCTTCCTGAGTTATTTTTGAATTGGGAGGCCAAAATTGTTAAATGTCTTCCAAATCAGCCATATGCTCTTTCCTTCAAATGTCGTCCCAAGGAAAATGAACGTCTTTGCAGCGGGATGTATTACACTACTGATATTCTTCTTCCTTGAAGAGTTGGTATAAATCGACTTTTCTCTCAACACCCGCAAGTGTATTCTGTAGATATATCCCTTCTGAAGTTTTGTAGTAGTTAAGAATTGATTATTTAAACGCAAGATCAGTTTATCGTTCGAAAAATAGTTTAAAGGCTCCTCTCGAATGTTTAACGCTGGGCAGAAGGTGTTTGTGTGAATTCCACGCAAACTAGACTTAAGCACTTCATTCTGACTTACTAAAGCCTTACTTTTAAATAGGTAAATTAATTTCTTCACATTTGCAGGGGAAAAAGTTGTCCTTGTTTTGCTTTGTTGGCACACCAATCACAAATGGAATCCTTACTAAAGGAGGTACTCATTAGGGGTTTCTTAATAAGGTAGCTTAATGAATGGGAAAGGAAATAAGGCATAGCTGTTTGACGTAATGAAACTGAAATCAATCTCCAATCAAACCAGAAAGTTCATGTTTCTGGCATATGAAAGCAGTTGTTGAAACGTAGGCTTACATAGTAAGTAGTTTCTTGGCTCCGGTCTTCGCACAAAAGTCCTTTACAAGTGTCTGAAGGACAAACTTCGGACAGAAAACAGACCAAAAGCCCTTTTCACCAGCAATTGCTTCTTAATTAGTTCACTCATTAATTAGAGCGAAAAAGACGTTGGTCTTCCAATCCCTCTGAGAATAAAAATTCAATTTCGCCCCTAAAACTCTATTCTACTTATTCATTACACGCCCCCTAAATTTTTGCTTAGGTTTGTTAAGTTGGGTTCATTTAGGTTAGGTTCAATTAGGGTTAAGGGAAATTAAGTAAAGCTTTCACACCAGAGGCGCTCAAACCGAAAATAAACAGGTGGAATCACTGTAATTGTAATGGTAATCGGTCATGCAATTTAACCCCTATTTTAAATGGTCGCGTTTTTTCGCAAAATTCTTACTAGTCGTTGTTCTTCCACTTCTATTAAAGCTAACAAGTGCAAAATTTTCACTAAATAAGGTTTCAGATTTGAAAAAAGGATATTAAAATAGATAAGTGTTTTTTTGTGAGGCGTGTAATGAATAAGTACCGTATTTTTTCCCCCAAAGCCACAACTCAATACATAAATACTCTTGGCAGGAGGACAATTTAAGAATGCCCTCGACATAGTCATCTGTTTTGGCAGAGTTTACAGATATTTCGCTTTGTAGATGAAAAGTCTTTCTGTGAAGAAAGTTTACATATTTTAAAAGATATCTTTCAGTATCGAAATCTTTTGATCTGGCGAAAGGTTTTTTCTTTCAAGTCTTTTACGTCTTTTTGAATGGGCAGATTGTAAACTATTTCGCTAAAGAATTGTGTCATTTTTTTAAAAAATACCTCAGCGGAAGTTCGCCGTTATGAAGTAAATTTGTGAAGTTAATACTTAAAAACGATTCAAAATTATAAAATCCTCGAGTGCTACTTGTAAATACATTGTAACGTCACATGAAAGATGGATACGTAGTAGCCGTGGTCGCTCTATTCATCAGAACACTATCTAGATAACTTATCCATGCTGTTAGCATGCTAGTTTATGCGAGCGTATAAGCCCCGTGCTTTATAGAGTTAAATTATAAAAAAAAATAATTCGGTTTATCAGTCTTCGTAGCGCTGCGTCGTCTCCATTAGACTGACGGGAAATAACTTGCTCGTTACGTAATTTTGTGGAAGATATGAGAGTATTTTTCTCACCTCAAGTGAAGTAGCGTAAATCGTGTAACTTGTTATGCCTTGTTTTGAATGAGCCGAGCTTTTCTTTTCCTCATTTTCTGTTCTGGACTTGATAACTGGTTAGATAAGACCTATGTTGCACTCGTCTTTTTTCTTTTTTTCCTTTTTCTTCCTGTTTTCAGAACCTTCTAGTTTCCGAATATTGCTGACGGGATTTCTCACACGTCTGGGAGCTTGGGGATCATTTCTCTCGAAAAAATGACATATTCATAAGCTACTGATACGGAAGGGGTTACGCTTCATGTTTCTTTGTCATTTGTAGCATGTTAACGGCAGAAACCGCTATCAGTGTACGTATTTCAATCACTATCAGCGTAGTAACATGTTGAGAAACTTCCAGTGACGTGTGCATCCTGACGGTTGTGCAATTCGTGAAATTCATACATTCCTATATCGTTCGATTTTAGGGTTAACCTGGCCTTCGTAGTATCAAAGACGATTACGAATATCCTGGTCATTACGTACGCGAAGGGAGTAGACGACCGTCAACAAGTGGCTTACTCACTTGGGCAAGTAGACTTTATTGATTTCGCGGGAAAGGTACTTAATCTGTGGGGAAAAAAGCCAATATGGGATGTGCTCCGAGTTTACCAACTTTGCAACCCACGGGAATTGTCCGTTGTCGACACTCGTCCACCTTATCCACGCTGCGAGACAACAATGTCAACAATATACAAATCCTCCAAGCTTCCACTTCTTTAGTGGGCACTAACGATGAGCGAATTAAGAAAAATGAAGTCGTGACCAACTGCATCCAAGTGAACGATCAAACCGCAGGTAACGTCCTCGTAACGTAAATGTGCATCCGTCCTTCTAAAGAGCGGTTCAAATGTCATTCTCAACGGATTTCGATATTGGATGCCTTGGTAACAGAAAAACTTTACAGAAAGGCAGTAGATCCCGCTTTTCCCCCGTAGTAGCTGAAAGGAGTTCGGTGGTTTTCCAAAACCAACGAAACGACCCATACTACCGTTTCTCTAGCTTTTTAGTGTGAAAAATCGGAAATTTTAAGAGATAAGCGTAAGTTTGTCCGTAGTATTCGGATGGATTTTTAATACGGCGGAACATAATCTTTTCTGAGAAAAGCCGTCCTTTTCAATTTTATGCTGCTCTGGTTTGAATGTACAATAAGAAAATTGTTGACAGTACTAAGTCTTCATCCCATGCCGCTTTGATCTTGATCGTAGCAGATTTTCCACGTAGTAGTTCGCCTCTGTTCTCTACTTTTTGGTCAACCCTTCTGGGGCGAATTAATTTCAGTTGCGCAGTTCGAAAATGAGAAGATTTAGCTGAAAATTTGGTATTGTGAACCTAATTTTTTCTCGTTCTGATCATCACCGTATGCCTCCTTTCAAATTTCATTTTGTCTCGAAATGTGGGCGCAAATAATCTACAAGCTAATATCCGAAATCTTTGTTATGTGTGCGTTGCCTAGCTAAGGCAACGTGATAATTTTGTATAAATAGGTACTAAGAATAGGTCAGAAAACAATTTCGGCCATTTTCTGTCATATGAGGCATTTTGACTTGAAATTTCATGTGTTGTGCTTTTATTATTCGAGCGAAAGCGTGAGCTGAAACGGAAAACGAATATCCGTGTCGGCTTAGTGTTTAGTGGTAGTTTATTGTGAGCAAAATGGCTTAGAATTGCTGTCCAAGCAACGCGTTTATTTTGCAATAAGGCAACAGTATGGCTAACTGTGTTCCATCGCGATTGTGAAAAATAGGAAAAATCTTACTTGCCTGGGTGTATAATTCCAACCCAGAACTGACGGAAATTACTGTTTACGGAAGATGAAAACGACTGTTTATTCCCGAGAAATAATGTCATAGACACAGCTTTCATGTCACAGAGGACTTAAAGTTTTCCTGGCAATTTCTCTGTAGCATTGTAAAGAATCATTCAAATCCTTCTACAGGTTTTCTTTAGCGTTGGAAGAAAATTTGTAGCTTGCGATTTCCAAAACTTTTGTGAATATTATGGAGTTGTTGCATCGAAGTACAGCTTCGGAAACTTGGAAAGGAGTTGATGACAACGAGGTCAAAAAGTTTAATTCCGCAGGTTAGTGCGCTACGTTTTCCCTTTGAAGGGATTGTCAATTTTCGAACTTCCCTGTTGAAAGAGATGAGAAAATGGGAACTAAGTTCGAAAGGTACAGATTTACCTTTGCCTTTGTGGACGTCAGGTTATGTGACACCAAGCCAGCTTGCTTTCAAGGTTTCAATTAACTCTCTTCAGCTTACGCGGAGTTTTCGTCTCCCTGGCCTGCCGCGTAAGCTGTGGAACACCTGTAGTGGAGTGGAGGGCTTATCGTGTGGCACAAATAAGTTCGAAACGTGTATTCGATGAGCACTAGACTCAGCCGTAGTAGAGGGCAGAGAAAGAGAGAGAAAAGTGAGTACGATTTTCTGGTTCCTTGGGGGAAAAGAGCGCCAAGCACGTGGCTGGCGTCTTGAGTGTGCCTACTGAGACCTCGTTTGCAAGTCAATGAAGCTTAACCACGTAGCCCTATGCATTTTCAATCAGGAGATCCTTGGCAAGCCAAAACCAACCACCTAATCACAACCGTAATCTTTACGCCTCCGTCTTTTTATATAGTAACTGCTCAGCTCACACTGTAAAATGGGGTACCAATAAATGGCAAAAAAATACCATCTAAAATTAAAATCGTAACCAGTTATTTGCTCCTGCTACCAAAAAAAAAGCTTTATCTACCAAACGGTGGCGAAATATTACTAAAAATTGGTATTTATCACCAAAATTGGGTAAGTTCTTTTTCCTATTATTGGGAACACATCCCAAAAATCGGTAATTTTTGTTTTATTGTGTGGTGGCGTTGAAGGTTTCCACGCCCGCTCCGAAGTCTGTTACGTGTGCTATGAGTTATCAATACAGTTAGCTGTTAAGTGTTCTTGTCTTATGTTCAAAGTAACTTAACAGATGGAAAAACTTCATACAATCTATGTTGTGCTTCGTAAGCAGGGTACTGTAGTGCTGCACTATATATAATGTTCGAAAAAGAAACGATTAAGAAACGGACTTGTGTTAATTGAACGGAACTGGGCAACAATGAAATTTCCCCTTGAACAAGCGTTGCGGCGGGTCGTACAACATTAGTGTAAGGATAGAGCGAGACAACGCTGGAATGTTGAAAGTTTTAGTCAGTAGTGATGTTACCTTTTGATCACTTTTCGGTGATTATTTTAAGAGGACTGCTCATCATTGCAGTACAACATTATTTTCGTGACTCTCTTCAGGATTCGGGGCAGTGCTTGATTACTGTTATACTGTCAGATTGTTGATATAGTCATTTGTTTTGTTGAATTGATATTGTGAAAAGTTGCTGACGTGTTATCAAATGAGTGAAGTGTTGTTGAATGCCTATGTTCAGTTTATGTTGAATGCTGTGATTTTATGTATTCTCTACTACTTTTCTACAGTTGTGTCATTGAACTATTTAATGTGTCTATTTTTCTTAAATTTTTTACTCGTATGTAATCGAAGTTGTAATCTTTTATTTTGTACAGTTGATGTTATGAAATACTCCTTGTAGTATTTTATCAGCCGACCCAATTTTAGCCGAATTCTTATGTAGGGAGAATTCCTTTCCCTATGTGAACATTCTGTCGTAAAGGTTGGGCATATCGTTGTCGTGTCGCACGGACGGATGATTGGCTGCATACATCATTTGTTGTTGTGTCGTTGAAGTGTTGTGCATTGAGGTATTGGATTTCGTTCCATTCTGGTCTCATATGTCTTCAAAGTTATACAACTTTTTTGTATTTTTTTATTTACTGTTATGGTCTTGAGTGCCTTTGTGTTTCTTACAGTTGTACTAATGGATGCAGTTATCTACTTGTGCATTATGCTGATATATGTGGTCAAATCCAGCGGTCCCAAAAGTTTTTAGAGCCACGGACCACTTCAGACACGACTTTTTTTCTGCGGCCCACCGTGTGATCGGTTAAAAAAATACACTGCAACCCGCTTCTTTGAATAAGCTCGAGACCGGAGAAAACAGTCTTCAAATAGGCGGAGTATTAAAAATACGCAGTTGAATTGACTTAAATGTGCTTAAACTGGACCGTCAACTTTCCATTCAATTAAGCGGAATATTCGAATAACCACTATTCAATTTGAGTGGAGACCATTGTAAACGATTCCAGGCTGCCTAATCATAGGCAAGTTTCTAGGTGATACTTTTAATAGAAAGCGATTTTAAATACACAACAGCTTGCCGTGCCGGCCCACCACGCGGCCCAATTCCTAGCAGGTGGCGGCCCATAGTTTGGGGAGCCCTGGTTTAAATAAACCAAAAATTGGCGGTAACATTGAGTACAGTTAATTACCAACTTTGGTAAATACAATCATTATAGAGTACGTGCCATAATAAGGTGCTCAAGTCTGCCAATTTTTAGTTTTAGGATGTCGCTATTTTTTTCGATCATTTTTAGTGAGCGTTTGTACTACCAATTATTGGTAGGAAAACAGCCCCATACTGGGTCCCGCGGTTTTCGGTGCAATTTTCCACCATTAATAGGGGGAGTTTTTACAGAGCAGCATATTGCGTCGAAGCCTCGCACTAAGATGTACGAGAAATTTACAGGAAATGGATCTTAGAGCTAGAACGATGAAAGCCCTAGGGCAATGGTTTTTACCGAACAGTAACAAGAAAAGGAGATCGATTTTATGAACAAAAAAAGATGGGATTTAAGAACTGGTTATTTTCTCTTTGTTTTGGCTGGCTACTTTTCCTCGCGTACTGTTGCCGTTCTCAATTGTTTATCGATTACCTTGCGGCACTTGTACAAAGTCACAAGGTAGGCGAAAAAGCCCAAACGACGGAAAGTGTACTTTTTTTTATGCGACTTGAAGATGTGGAAGAAGGCGGCATTATTTGCGTATGTTACGTGTTATTGGTTCGATGTGCACTTTTTATGTTTTTGTGATATTTCATTTGTTAACTATTTTCCAGGAGCAGAGGAGGATATTTCAAGGAAGAATGATGATCTTACTGCCAGAAGTAACACACCTAGTCTTCCTACCATACTACCCCAGCAGTTTCTTCAGCAACTGGCGGTAACTTTGTCGAGATTCTCGACCCTCTTATATACTGCGTTGTTTGTTAGCTGAGGTCTAATGGTCGCAAATCAATGCGCTTATGTGAATAGGAACGCCGGTTTAGTCAGCTGCCAAGTAACGGCCATTATTTCTCTTCCACCGCGGCCCCTCCAGTACAGGTAAGCACACAACTTTGCTTATTAATGCCTGCTTAGAACACAGTAATACATGAATGATAATTCCCCCAGGACGAGGGGCTTGTCCAGCTAAGTATTGACCCGTAGAGAAGTACATAAATTTGCTCTTCCACTGGCAGGCCGCAACTGGGCTTATAACTTAAGAACAGGGAGAGAAAAACAAAAATGTTTCGTAGATATTAAATTCAATAAGAATAACAAAAGGTAAGACGTCCGTTCTGCAGTAGATCCTTGTTTTCACGCAATGGAAATGCGAGCAGCGTCCACAAAATCGATTTATACCTACCAAATGTCTGCAAAATTGACAACGGTGCATAATATACTAAGATCGTGCTGTATAATAAAAGAAACTTGGAGCCATATTAATGCATTAACAGTTTTCAATTTTTCATTTAAGAGGCGTTTTCATTCCCATCTAGACACGTCTTAAAAGAGTGCACGTAGCACGGATTGTCTTGCTATTCTCGTTCATTAACACTCGTTAGAGGACAGTAGAAATGCAGCCCTAGTGTGCAGAATACAGTCCGAATAGGCGTTCTTTAGGCGAAAACAAAAATCGGGCTGCTTGCTCAGGATTCTTATGAATAAAGGAAAAATAAAAATAGGAGTTGTTATAAGTAGATATCCCTCTCGTTGCATGCTTTAAGCATTTGGATAAATCGACGTGGTCTTGGACAATTTAAAAGAATATTTTCTCATGAAAATTAACTGACCACTTTTGTATTAATATGTTTTCATTAAGACCAAAAGATTTAAAACACTTGCACGAGAGTTCATTGGCATCGACACTTCTAACTCAAACGAAACATACTGGGCAACGCACTGTTGCCAGAAGCGTAAGTTATTGCTTTCCGTGCAAAGCGTTTTAGTTAAATTCGTACCAATGTGTTACTCTTGACGTAAAAAGAATCAACAAAAATATAGATTGCAAATCGAATACAGTAAACTTCGCTATAGCGGATATCGGTAGTAAGTGTCCCTGTGAAGTGAAACACATTTTAGTCAATATTGCGTATTAGGGAAAGTTGGCCTTAAACGGACACATCTCCTTGGATGTCCGTTATAATGAGGTTTAATTGTAGTACAGTGCTGTAGTAGTGGAGAGTGGCAGTAACGTAATTTTGGACACCACATCAATCTTGTAAATATAGAGTAAAACCTTCATACCGAACATGACGTTGGGACGTGACGTTCGCTTGTTATAGCCGAAGTTTGTAATGGACAATATTGGCTTAAAATTCTTTTCGTTCGTTGGAACCTGTAGAAGTTATTCACAGGGCTCATAATTTATTGTAACAATCGTTGTTGTAGCGAAGTTAAATTGTGTTCCAAAAATTGCTCCGTATGTTTTGTTCGACGAATGTCGGAATTTGAGTTCATCTCGAAACCTCTAAACTTCATTTGTAAGCTTCGGTTTCCTGGCATTTGTTGCAGTTACTGTTGTACTTTCCCCGGGAAGACGCACAGAGTGATGCTTGGCAATGGGCCTCGCGGAAGCTAGGACATCAAGTCCATTTGGCCAAGACCCATGAAGCCGCTATGCAAGTTTACCACGCCCATCATCCCAGCCTTCTCGTCATCGATCGGAGACTGGGATCCCGGTCGTCCGAAGCTGATGCCCTCTGCAGGTTCTTCTCATAACTTGCCTATTCTTGCGTTTTCTAACAGGAATAATGCTTAATGGACAAAATTCGATTTTTTTTAACGGAAACCCAGGTCAGTACGAACAGCGCCGGGAGGTCAGTATGTGACTGTGTTAGCGGTGGTCAGACGCAGCACTTTAGAGAGAGAGGAAAGCTTAGTTCTACCATTACTCAACTTGGGTTATGACCGCGTGAGTGACAGAAATACGCATGAAGTATTTATTTCTAATAGCTACGATTTTTTTCCGGCATTGTCTGGTAACCTGCAGTGTTTTCCTGAGAGCGGCAGTTTGGGGGCGTGTTTAAACGAGCTGTTAACGTTAGAAGCCACAGATTTAACCCTTCGGAGACAATTAAAATTGACGGAAGCCATCTTAGCCACCCTCAACGTTACGCGGCAATTAGTCACCATCTTAGATTCCCAGGGCGGCATTGAGGTACAAATGTGTGACATCTATAGACCAGCTAAATGAAGAGCAAAAAACTGATTCGCTTCCGCGTTGTTTTTGGCTATCGTCATTAACAGTACGTCAACCCCGCCAGTGAACAGTTATTAGGTTTCGGCCGAGAGGATTTGCTGGGCGGGAACTTTGGGGAATTACATCGTACGGACGGTGGCAAACTGGATGTGGCGCAAGTATTGGACAAAGCGCTTAAATGCGGCAAAAATTGGGAAGGGACCTGTTTCTGTAAGCGAAAAACTGGCGACACGGTACCTTTGTATTCCAGACTGCATTTGGTGCATTCTTCGCAATGGTAAGTGTTCAGGAAAAAGTCGAGTATGTTGTGAGTTTCGTTTGTTTTATTTATTTTCCTTTTTGGTTCCGAATGTCTGTCTATTGACTAATGTGCCGGATTTTTCTTTTCCTTGGGTTCTTCTTTTCTTTTTGTTCGCTGGGTCAGCCCCGAGACTGTGGATCACGTGGTTTTGCTTCAAGACCCACCACCGTTGTTGACTGATAAATCCTGGTCGGGTGATATTGGGGTAGCGGACTTATATCCCATGCCTAGGGGGTCTTTACGCTCCGCTCGCAAGGCATCATACGACGTTCGGTCATTAGGCAGTGATAGTACGTTTGAGTGATTTCATAATGTTTCTTATCCTTACCTTTTCCTGTTTACTAGTTCTAAATTTCGTAGTAAACGGCGTACGTAGGTTACTAACGATTAGAGAGAGAAGTTTTGCTTTTAAGAAATCTTGAAATCACTTTGCAAGTTCACAGTAATTTTCAACAATGCCTTAAGCCTCCTGGTTGCAACCAAGTGAAATAATGCAGCTTTATAATCGTAATGTCTTTTTTTCCTGCATGTCGGGTAGATTTGGGTGAGATTTAAAAGTTTTACCTGATTGCGTTTTTTATGATTAAAGGATAACAAGAGTTTTACACCTACATTTTTACGGGAGTTTTGTGGAGGCAAACTAAGCTTACGTCATGGTTTTTTTCATTAAATACTAATACAGGCTGAAAGCTATTACTGAGTTTGTATTTATGCTTTTCAGCAAACGATGATGAGAGAACGTTTCTTACAGCCAGTAGCAATGAAAGGTTTTGATGAGTGCGTTTCAAGCTTTTATTGTTTTCACACTTTGACGTACGGACATTTTTTTCCTACAAAGTATTTCTGTTTCTAGATACGGCATTGCTGCGAAGGCAAAGTTTGGCTCGGTTGCAGTCGATGGCAATGGAAGCACCCATTACCAAAGTCATCCACCTCGTAACAGCAGCTCAGGAATCTTCTCCCTTTTACATATCCCAAGCACTAGACAAAGTAACTTTTTATTTCTAAGTTGTTATAGAATAGCCTCAATATCCCCAATGTTTTCGGTGACTCGGGGCAAAAAGGTCCTTGAGATTTTACGGTCTGCAGAACTATACATGCCTCAGTTTCACGACTCCCGCGTGAAGGCAGATGATCCGGTGACGATCGACCTATTGGGTGCTTTACTCTCGGTAAAATTGCATCTTTATACCTTAATACACCCTTCGCAGATCTTCCATCTTAATAGCATGGTTTTTATAGCAAGGGCCAAAACTAAGCAACACCAGACGGAGTTCCAGTGAATCTACTTCGAAACTAGCCCATCCCGCCTTGTTCAGTCGTAATCTACTCCCGCACTTCAGTAACATCAATGTACCCATACAAATCCGTGAAATGCTTGAGAATGATGTCAGCTGGGATTTTGATGTCATTCGACTAGAAAAGCTGACAGGTCATAGGTAAGAAAGAAAAAAGATCGATGTAATGCGATGGACGCTTTACAAGTTGCTTACATCCAATATTTGAAACCTGTTCCCTAGACCCCTGGTTTGGCTCGGAATGTCAATATTGACACGATTTGAAGTCCAGCGGACTTTGGGCTGCGACGAAGCCACGTTGCAGAATTGGCTTACGTTGATCGAAGCAAATTACCACAGTTCCAACTCTTACCACAATTCCACCCATGCCGCAGATGTGCTGCAAGCCACAGCATATTTTTTGGAAAGAAACAGAGTTAAACAGCTGTTAGATCCCGTCGACGAAGCAACCTGTCTTCTGGCTGCTATAGCTCACGATGTCGATCATCCTGGGCGAACAAGGTTAGCACAGCTAAAGAAGCTTCTTGGGGTGATTTTACTTATCTGTACCGCCTGACTGGAATGTTTCGTGTGTTTTTTACTGGCATAAACTTGCGTGTAAAGTGAAAATCTTTTTTTTTTCAGTGGTTTCCTATGCAATTCCAATGCCGAGTTAGCCATACTTTATAACGATTTGAGCGTTCTCGAGTCTCATCATGCTGCCTTGCTCTTTAAACTCACCTTACACGACGACCGCGTCAATATATTTAAAGGTAAAAAAAGTCGCACAGCACTCTTGGAGATTGCTGGAAGATTTTTTTCCTTCACGGCTCCGTACTTAATAGGTTTGGACCGAGAAATGTACAAGGTTATGCGACAAAACGTTGTGGATATGATTCTTGCCACAGAAATGACCAAGCATTTCGAGCATTTGTCCAAGTTTATTAACGTTTTCGCCAAACCGTATACGCGGGAAGAAGATGAGGTGATATTTCTTTCACGTCCAGACAATTTTGTTGATTCACTTTCTTAACGTCTTTTTGTAGAATAATCTCGAAGTGGATATTTCTCTCCTTGCGACTCCCGAAAACGTGAATTTAATTAAAAGGATGTTAATCAAATGTGCGGATGTTTGCAATCCCACACGTCCTTTATCTTTGTGTGTCGAATGGGCACGCCGGATAGCTGAAGAATATTTTAGTCAAGTACGTTCATTTGCTTTAGGCTAGCTGGCATAATTCATATCTTGCCTTTGGTTTGTTGTTTTCCATAGACGGAGGAAGAGAAAATGAAAGGACTAACTGTTGTAATGCCACAGTTCGATCGTGCTACCTGCTCCATCCCCAAGTCGCAAATTGGGTTTACGGATTATTTCATTAATGACATGTTTGACGCATGGGACTGTAAGTATTGCTGATGCATACAGCATTTGTAATCTACTTTATTTGTTTAATCTTCGTCGTTTCATCGTTGTGCAGCCTTTGCGGAAATCCCCGAGTTGTTGGCTCACCTGAGAAGAAACTACCAATTTTGGAAGGAGCAAGACCAGAAAGGAATTACAGGCATACCGCCTGAATTCAATCCGTCGTCACCGAGTAGCGAATTTGCTCTCACACCTTCTCATCGAGATTTCGCGACGCTTACGGAAACGCGAGAAGAAAGTCAGAAATCCGAGTCGTCTTCCTAGTCGACTTGTCGGTCAGCCATTACTGCTCTACTTTCATGTATTATTTAAGGGAAAGCTGTCCCCTCCCCCCATTTCCTGCCGTTTCGTCCTGCAATCTTAACCCAACACGTATACCTCATTTGTTCGTTAAAAAGGAAGGAAAAGGTTGCCAAATCCGTGTTAAAAATATTCGTGACGTGGGATTCATTTTATTCGAAAGAAAGTTCGTGTTTAGTGTGTTAAGACGTCGTATTCTCTTTGCCCTGTGCAACTGTCCAGCTGGTCTGGACAGAGTTCACCCCTCGGGTTGTGAAAAATATTGTGTATGGACTCCTAAACGTGCCAAACTTCGTTTCAATTTTTGGTGAAAACCCATATTTCAAAGGTCCCAGTTTCTCTGTCAGAAGACGTAAAAAGCAAAAACGATACGCTTATGATTCTGCCTTGTTGTCCTATTCAATCTTTCTTTAGTATTGTTATTCTTGTCGAATTATCCATGCGGATTATGATACCTGTATTAGTACAGACATGATGAGAACCTGTACCTTTCTCTACTTTTGACATGAACAAGATCCCTAGAAATGAAACAAATCCCCTCACTTTGGAATAAGTCGTTTAGCACAGTTTATAGTCTAATCCTTGCCAAATATACACTGAACAGTATTTCTTGTTAAAATTCATTCTGTCTGAGTCGACTACTTCCACAGTATTCACCTGATTTTCATCACATCTCGTCAGAAAGTGACTATTTAATTTTTTAACCAAAAGTTCGGAGTCGACTAAGGAATTACCGCACATTTTTCGCAAGAAAATCGAAAGGGAAGAAACAAAATTCCTTGGCTTCATTTACATACTTATTTCCTTTGCGTACACCATTCGTCAGGAAATTTCAAACGATGGGATACCTCCGAACATGATTTACAGTAAACTCTTTCCCAAACATTTTTTTTCAGAAAAGCTGTAAGTGAGCTTGTGAAAAAAAATCAGGTCACTGCGACTGAAGTTATGTTACATCTGTCATACGAAAATCTTAAATGGTAGCAGAAATACTTTTTTGTCTAACGAAAGACAGATTTCGGGTAATCGTAAGCAACGTTCAGAATACCTATGAACTTACATAATTAGCTAAAGGCTTAATTTATATCGTCTGAGGAAACTTATTTGGGTTTTATTTTACACTCAAACGACAAGATAATAAACTTTCGAATCGGAGGAGCTTGTCACACCCTTGCATTTTGACTGCCCGCCTGTACAACCTTCTTGCCTACTTGTATGAATCAGTTTTAAGCGCGGAACTTTATCCCCCATGGCGTGCTGCAGCGTCGCCACCTAGTATCCAAATTTGTACTCTTTCAAATGATGCACACGTCGTCAATGTTTACCTTGTTGTTTGGAATGAAAAATAAGTGTAATTGCCAGCGGTCGTAAAACAACAGTTGTTTAGCTTTAGAAAACTTACTAATTGGAAAGAATCTGTTCTTCTCTTCAATACAATATGTGCTTTTAATTTGTCTTTCGTGAGAATATTATAACTACGTCATCACCCAAGGAAGTTATTAATTTGTGACAAATAAAGTTACCAGCGTTGATGGCTGAAAATCGTTTAAGGACATCAGGTCTACAGTCGCGACCAGCATGGGAAACGTGTATCTTATGTCCCAACAAACTTCCGTTCAAAACATACAATGATTTTCTAAGGTAACAATTAATACAGCTTCAGGTGTTCATGCTATTATTTTCTGTATATTTGTGCGTGTGTGTAATAGGCATCTACGAGAAAGTCACTGCAGTCAAGAAGGCGGTTCGTTTGTATGTCGTTATGGATATAATGGCGTTTGCTCGTCGCTTCCCTTGGAAGGAGTTTCTGACAAAGATTACGAGGACCACGTCTTAAAACAACACGCCTTAGCTTCAACACAGTTACCCCAGGTTCGCAGGAAGGAAGGCACACCTAAACCACGGCAAAGCCTGCTGTCAGATTATGCTTGGAGTATACACATGTCTTGTCAAAATCTTCCTGCTGTACTTAATGATCCCAAACGAGGAAAACAGGTGCATTCAAAGCGCATATTAGAGCTCCGTCTTAATTATTTTTAAATCTTTTTTAGAGAGATTTCTTTACAAAAACATGGGGTGACGCTTTTATTGACGTGCCCGAAATTTCTCCTAGTCCGTTTCTTCCGGAAATAACTGCAGCCCACTTTGCCAGTTACCTTAAAAAGATGTCAAAAGTAAAAACGGCCTCATGTTGATTTACTACAAACTATTATAATAAGTATTTGGGTTGTTATAGCGTCATAAGGCTGCCTTACAAGGTGGAAAGATCAACGAAACAATCCCAAAGCTTCATCCCGACATTCCGGAAGTTTTCTCTGCTCCTGATTTTCGACTTAGTGACCCGGAAGTCTTTAATCGCGTTTTCTCCTTTCAAAAAGACCAAGAAAGTGAAAGCTTTGTTCGGAGCTTCTCGCAAAATTCTAAATCTCTACAAGAAAAAGTAAAAACGTTAAAGGAATGAAGTCAGACTTTTCGGACGCCGAATACTAATGTGTGTTTGTTTCCATTTTTCTATTAGTTAACCTTTTATTTAGATGAAGTCGAAGTCAGCCTCGCTCATCATATATCTTCCAAATCCGAATCCTTTTTCTCTGCCGTCGCTTCACATGATATCCTCAGAGAGCAACTGCAACAATCTTTGACTGCCTTGAAAGCTTTGCGGTATAAAAGTTTATATCTGAGAAATAATCAGTATTCATAATTGGAACATTTTTAGACTCAAAGTTAAGGAAATAGACGATTGCTTAGTCACTAAGTCGTTAAAAGTCATTAGCCTAGAAACGTCTCACCAGCATCAGCTTCAGTTATTAGAAAAAGTAAACAGATTTTTGCTGAAAACGTTAAAAAAAATTCGTCATAGATGCACGTATTTATATTTTTTTCATTAAAACTTATTTTCAGTTGAAGTTAATGGCAACCGTCCATCAGACCCAGCCAACGATTCAGTTACTTTTGTCAAGCTCGGATTATGTGGGAGCCCTTGATCTCATTCACACTACCCAAGAAATCCTCCAGTTAGAGCTTGCTAACATTCATTGCTTCAAGTAATCTCATACACCTTGCTCTTTGTTAATGAATATGTCCGTTAATGATTAATTTTGCTTCTTGTGTAAAGGAATTTGGGACCGCAGCTTTCAGAGATGGAACGTTTAATTGAAAAGATGCTTCAAGCAGAATTTCACAAGTATATCACCTCTGCCTTGAACAGACCTTGGGATGTGGAAGGCAAGTTAGATGAAGAAGAACGTTTGGTCTGTGTGGTAATGGGGATGCTAAGACAAGGCAATCACGCGTTCTTGGAATTATTCCGCGAAGAAGCACTTACGACTATCAAAGCTGTTATGAAACAAGTACAAGCCCTTTTTTCTGTTTGTTGGAACTTCTAGCTAACAATTTCATTCCTATCTCTGACCTTTTCTGGGCAAAGACGGTTGTGGAAGCTATTTCTCGTACAGATATGGATCATACGCCTTCCAACGGGATGGGCGGGTCAGGAACGACATTGTTGGAGCAAGTTCGGCTCTTGCCTTATCAACTTTGGTTCGAACTTTTGCAGGATTCAACGTCCGCACTGACAGCTTTGCTGAAACGCGTTCAAGTAAAGTTTGTCGCATTGTAATGAGAATTTTGGCATTAATAAGGAGATCCTCTGATTCCAAAGGCAATTTACGAAGTTATGGCGTATGTGGCGTATTTGGCAGCAGGACAAAATAAAGAAGCTGCCGAAGCTCGGCTAGCTCTGTAAGGACATTTACGGATTTTGGGCTAATTCTCTTATCGTTCATATTCTTAGGAATGCAGAGGATATTTTCCTTAATGAAACTTTGTGCTCAAAGTTACATTCGTCACTACAAGAGTTATTGCACACTATTTGTGACGCGGCCCATGAGAAATGTGCAAAGCTGATCACAGCGAGAAGCAAAGACGGTGGGTTAATTGAACGACTTTCTTCGTCGGAGTTCCTGGCCTTGGCTCAGTTGGTTGATGATTTTGCCAACCAGTCAGAAGCTATTTGTGGAAAAAAGAATACAGCCTTACGACTCGCCTTTCAGAGTCAAGTAAGGGCCTCGAGACGATATTGGCAAGTGTATGATTCTTTTACGTGACTGCATTTCCGTTAGGCGACCAAATTTGTCCAGCGTTTTCACGAAGAAAGAAGGACCAAGTTGGGCATAATGCTCGATAGCGAGAAATGGAAACAAGCCGAAGTGCCTCAAGATTTACGAGATATGCTGAATAATTGCATTCGAGATGGTATAATAAATCCCAGCAATTGTTTAGAAATTGAAAAGATTTTGTTACTCCTTTAGGTGAATGGTGTTTTGCGAAACGAGTAGGAACTGGGAATGTTAATTCAGGTCCCAGTCAAAGTCACGTGGTCATAGATGGGAACGCTTATGTAGTAGTGGGCGCGGCCTTGTATTTGCTGCCGTTACTGCTAGAATACGGGCAGTGTCTTATAGATTTGCCTTCCGCCGCACCAGACTTGCTAACTCGAGTCGTAGAATTGCTGAAGACATTCAATTCGAGATGCTGTCAGTTAGTTTTGGGTGCTGGGGCTTTACATGTAGCAGGATTGAAGACTATTTCGAGTAAAACACTGGCACTAGCGTCTCGGAGCTTGCAGCTGATTCAACTTTTCATTCCCAAGTAAAGCTGACCTAGCAAAACGCCTTTTTCTTTGTTTAACAAAATGAATGATTGAAGGTTGAAACTACACTTTGAATCGAAGCTTCAAGCCAAGCAACTGAACATGACAAAACATTTCGATCAGTTAGTAAAAGATTACTCGGACCACGTTGCCGAGATTGAGCTCAAGTTGGTCACTTTGCTATCAGAAATGATGGATGCGCAACTAGGCCAATGGGAAGCTAAACCGCCTGTGCCTTCCGTCCCGTTCAAAGCTATTTGCAAGCAATTAGCCAAATTGCAAGAAGCAATTGGTTCTGTGCTACCACCTCCGCAGATCCATCATATCATCCACAAGTTTAATATTCATTTTCAGTTGAAATTAGGCTCACGGCTGCAAAAACTAGGTGTGCCCAATGACGGAGGTCCTCAGCATGGGTAAACAATTCTTATACACCTTTATGGTAACCGATGTTGTAATACTTTCTTATTTAGGCTGGTGACATCTGAGTTGGTTTTTTACGTGCAGAACTTGAAAAATTGTAAACTAGTATCAGAAGACGTGGCAGTCGAGAAGTTTAGCCAAGCGGTTTGGGATGTTCGGCAAAAATAGCTTTTTATCAGTTTATATAGGTTGTAACGTTGTGTGATACAGAACAAAAGCCATTCCTTCTGTTGAAAGATTGTAAGTGTATCCGGGTTGTGTGTTGCCGTGGTTGGAATGACTTATACGCGGTAATATAGAATAATACTCTAGTCGCATCGCAAGTACGCTATAGTTTACTTCTACTCAGTTTAGATATTCTTATTACTGACCATTTTCTTCCCAAGTAAAATGAAATCCTTTTCCAGAGTTGGATTCTTTAATCTGTTTGTTCCAGTATTAAAAAAAGAATTAGGCGCTTGAGTTCGAATGCAGATGCTTCACCATTGGAAGCCTGAAAAATTGTTGCTACAATGTCGTTGTGCTACCTTTTTCTATCACAAGTCAGATATGCCGCTTATTATTGTTCTTTTTTTTTAATAAACAAAACATTTTTTGTCCCTGAAAATACAGACATTAAAAAGAACCGTACAAAATTAGTCATGTTTTTATCCACTAATGTGCATTCAATGTGGTAATTCAGAAATGGCAGGAGCGCACGGTTTGTTTTCACCAGAGCAGGCCTACTGGCTAGCAGCAACGCACTCTTTTTGGCCAGTTAATTATGACGGGCAAACATGTCTGTATTCAAACGGTGTCCATTATCATCTCGTACTCCAATTAACCGAATGTTTGAAATAGGCAAATTCAGCTACGGAAAATATTTCCCTCCGCACGAGGATTCTGAATCTGTAAGAATTATTGCGCTAGCCCTTCAAAAAAGCGAGAAAACTGAGCTTGAATACGAAATTATGCCCTGAGGGCGTCTCAGGAGCCAAAAATTTTGAAATCCCATAAGGAATAACATGGGAAAAANAGGATTCTGAATCTGTAAGAATTATTGCGCTAGCCCTTCAAAAAAGCGAGAAAACTGAGCTTGAATACGAAATTATGCCCTGAGGGCGTCTCAGGAGCCAAAAATTTTGAAATCCCATAAGGAATAACATGGGAAAAAGTGCGATACACGATGCCAGCATCATGCTTTTTGAGGTCTCGTTCACTCTTTCCTATCCCTTCTCCTGCTTCCCATGCCGTTTCCAGTGGTACTTTTGGTAATCCCATTTTATTTGGATATACCAGGTACCATAAGGAGGCACGACAGGGAATTATCGGAGTTTTTTCCTCTGAAAAACCAAACATCAGACATGGGGACTCGAACCATCGACCTCACGTTCTAAAGTCCACGACTTAGACCGCTCAGCCATAGCACTTGTCAGATAGAATTCCTACTTGAAATATAAATAGTACGGGTGGTGTGTTACCTATGCAACTTGTCACAGATGATATGTAGTGCTGTTCTTTGATTATTTCTCGACTTTCTTTGTCAGGAAATTTATTTAAAAATGAAATACTATAGTTAATAATTAAGATTCATGCAAATTGCAATATATTATGACGCACAGAACATTTTCAAGTTATTCCAATAGATGAATTTGGAATTATAATAATCTTATAGCATACAAAGTGTAGGGAATCTTGTTGAATGTCGTCTGGAAATAGATATTGAACTTATGAACTCAAAATTCAACAAAACAATAATAATAATACTAAATTCACAACACTACTTCACATCTCATAGGCACAAGTTGAAATTATTAAAGCTAAGTAAGAAAACCGTATTATAATTAAATCAGTATATTTCGCACAGCAATTCGAGTTCAAGTGTGTGAATATAAGGCTTAGTCGCTCGACATAGCAGCCGTTTACAAGAAGCCAATATGGAAAAATAAGAGACTAGAAAACCTACGGCCAAGCGTAGTTAGTTTTTTTTTTTTTTAAATGAACCAAATGGTTTCGGCCAGTGTATGAAACAGGGTAAATTAATTGAAGGAAGATATTAGAAAGACACGCCCAAAACACGTCTTCGAGAATGCCCACTTCCCTTTTTATTTCCATAAAGCCTAATTTCCCGTAGAATCCACGGCTGCCGTGTCGTCTCGTTCCACTTACACGTGACATCCGGATGAACCTTGATCGATCGAAACATACAAAAAATATTATTAACACATACTATAACGTTAAAATACTAAAAGTTAAATAGTAAGAACAAAATTTATAGCTTCTGTTCTTAGAGCCCTAATAAATGCATACCTCTCTATAAAATTTTAAAAATAATACTATATCAAAACCAGCAAACAAGGAAATGTAAAGACATAAAAGAATACGAGTGATTTTTAAAACAAGTTTTTGAAACGGAAAGAAAAGTATTTTCGAAAACTGAAATCAATCACGGAATTTTACCATGCGCTCTTAAGACAGCTGTCAAGTTACTAGGCGTTTGGCAACGGATTGATCCCTATCGAGTTCAACAGGCCTATACTCAACTGTGACGGATGCTGGCTATAGAAAATTTCAGCCTCTGTTCGATCTTTCTGCAAACTTTCCATGAGTTAATAAAGAAAACGAAAGTTTTCACTCCGTAAATATTTTAAAGTAGACTGTCGAAAAATACCTCTACGAACTTATCTTGCTTTACTGAAGCATAATTCCTCTCCAGTTCGGGAACCCAAGCTACTTTGCACCGCTGGTGACACTGTTTTGCATTTGCAGCGGCTACGGTATACCCAACAATTCCGTTATCATCTTCTACTACAAAACACATTTCGGTCGACAATGCCAAGAAACCGCCCAGAAGCCTACTAATAAAAATACTAACTTATTATGAAAATTAACTATCTCATCCACTAATCTACTCTAATATTTAGTAAATTAATCAAAAACATTTACTTATCAATATATAGTCGAAGATAATGAAACCTACCTATGTTAAGAGGCTCTTAAATACAATATTCAAGTTAAAATTCGAGAAGTCGAAAGTTTACTTGTCACCGACGAGCTGAAGATGCTGCTCCAACAAACTCGTTGCAATTTTTCTCCTGAAAAGGTGCTCACAAATGCGATCAACCTGACTTTTGTCAGTGTCGAGGTACGGATGGATGGTATACACTTGTCGGGATGGAATAACTCAGTGTAATTTATACTAATATCACCTGTCGGGAAAAAATAGCACAGAGTAGAGGAAGTCGCGTAGAGCGAGGGATGTACGTAAATATAAGCGGGACACCTTTCCTGTGGACAAAATGAGAGAGAGAGAAGGAGTTCTTAATTACTTTCATAAAATAAGCCTCGACAAAGTAACTTACTACCTACATTGGGGAAAAAAAATCCTACCAGACCGTGCTCGGAAGCAATTATATCAATCAGTCGAAGTTACGAGGGACGAAAATCACACAAAAAGACGTAAGAGTAACGAACAGAGAGAAATCACGTGACGAGTTGAATCACGTTGATAGATCAGTCAAATGACGATTTATAATCGGCTAAAATCACGCAAAGCGAGGTAAGAATCGCAAAGAGCGGAGTTGGTCGTGTAGAGCGGGGATTGCAACTGAATACAAGCGAATACCTTTCCTGATCGAAAAATGGAACCATAAGAGACAATGTAAAGTGGCGTAATAATCGCGTACAGCGGGGTCATAATCGCGTAAAGCCAGGGATATAGATCAAGATCCGAGGCCCAGATCCAGAAGATCCAGATAAAGAAAGTTACCCAAGGTGCCAGTGCTACCAAGTGCCCAGGTGTAGCAATCTTCAATACCAGCCATTTGTAACAGCTTCCTGACTAGGGCAGACACAATGCTAGTACAGAGAGGAGCCAGGATGAAACGCACCAAGTCGGAACCGCACTTGCCGATCAGATTGCAAGGCAAGCTGTGGGGATTACCGCACTTGTTACCCAGTAGTCTCGACGTACGGGCACGACAGAGAGCTTGGCCAAGATAACGGCGCCACAGATGGCAGTGGCGACACCCTTGGAGCACTTGACGCCCAAGCCAATATGTCTGTTAGTCTCGATCAGCGACGAAAGCCTTGAAGCAGGTACGTTTGTTACACGGAGTTTCATTATGAACTGAAATAAAAAAAATATACATAATACATTATTTCCGAAACTAACTTGGCTTCTCCGTTCCAAATAAAACACTTTCTATGAGTCATTTCTACGACCTAAGAGCCCTATCGAGGTCTAATCTTTCGTCAGAGAATGGGTTCAGTTTAAGATGTTTCTCTACAGCAGTAAACAAATTCCAGACATCCCACACTATCACATCTGAAAAGAAAAAAAAGCGCATATTCCCGTCCGTAGAAATGCTAAATGGATGAAAAATAGAAAGAAAGAAAGCAGGAGCGTTCCACCTCTAGTTCCCCCCTGGCCGTCCTTATTTTACGCTTAATTTTGCAAACTTTTAAAGTTTTTTTTTTTTTTTGGGGGGGAAAGCACTTCAACATCACACACTAGATTTTTCAAATAATTTTTTGACACCAAAATCATAAGAACCGGACTAGCTGTTTTGAAGCTATGCTCCGCAGGAGTTCCTCGTGTTATTCGCCAAGAGCGCTCCAGCTTTAGCTAAAGAAAGAAAGAAAAAGTTAGATCGCTCCTGGCGAATACGGGGAACTATTGCGGATCATAGCTCCAAAACGACTAGTCCGATTCTTATGATTTTGGTATCAAAAAATTCTTTGAAAAATCTAGTGTGTGGTGTTGAAGTGCTTTTCTCCAAAAAAAAGTCCTTTAAAAGTTTGCAAAATTAAGCATAAGGTTTGCTCATTTACTGAAATGAAAAATTGAAAACAGTCTCTTCCTCACCACACGCTAGATTTTTTTACGCTAAAATTGTAACAGTTGGACAAGCTACTTTGGGAGTTATGCTCTGCAAAGTTTTTGTAAACAAACTGAGGGGTATTAGCAAAACTAATAGAGTTTGGGGTACCACCTATAGAAGGCCCGTGCTAAGTTAGGTCCCCCGTACCCTTAAGTGAAACTTATATTAAGGACTATAAAATTTTTAATAATTTTAACGAGTTGTACCTCTACTATCACAAACCCGAAGCTGTTTCGTGTTGGAACCGGTTATCAGCGTACGACTATGGCTACTCCACACTAAAGAATAGCGTGTATCCCCCAAGCCCACTTATAGCCTCGCATACGGCCAAACACTTTGCATAAACTTCGGTTATATTACCAATGAGATTAGCTCCTGTTGTTCAGAAAACTGAAATCCAAGAACGAACAAAAAATTTAGCAACCAAATGTAATTAAAAGATGAAAGGATTTAAATATCTGAATGAATATATGCACCCACTTGACGGTTTGTTTTTGTGGACTGTTTTCTCGTTGAGTTCTTCGATCTGGTATAACTAACTTCAGCACCTCATGTCACAAACTTGTCTTTTAATGAGTGGGACCACAATACCTCTGTTTTACAGGCTATCATTGCTTACAACTGAGGTTTCGTAATGAAACTCACTATATTATTTAACACGCACAGAGGTGTCTTGCTTCTCAAGTCGAACCCAAGCATTGCGTAGCCACATAGTGGCGGAAAGGCTAAGTTGGCGCGACGCTCAAATCTGCTGTGAAACTGAGTGTACGGGTCAAAACGGCCAGCTTGGATACCAAAAACTCGGATACCCGCACCGTAAATGCTCCAATCACTCTCCGTTCTACAGTTTTAGTTAACTAGACACAGAAGTCAAGAATTAAATCCCGTAAGACCACGCGTCGCGTGGGTGTTTTCTTTGGGGGAGAGGCCTTAATTGTACCGACTGTATTTAATGATTTTCCCCGACTCTAGTAATGATACTTTTTACCGAATTGGCTTTTGATCAATTATTTGGGGTACACCCCGAAATCACCTCCTCGCGACACCCCTGTGTGCATGTTCAAGCATGAGACTAACGCACTGTTCCGTGACAGCTCATTCACGATCGGTGCTTACATTCTTCCTATTCCCCCGTTACGAGCTAACTTTTGCTCCTTGACCAAGCGTGGCGACTCTTTTGCCGCAAATATGGTCCACAAGATGGCTTAAAAACTATGTAAACAGAAGCACGTGTAGCTCACGCTTCCTCGGCCCGAAGCTCAAAAATGACGAGGAATTTTTGCGTTCCTTTGAAAGAGATCTTCATTCGTTTCCCCAACGGACCTTACGCATTAGTTGCATGCAAGAGCGGTGTGCATTCAATCAAACAAATATCGGACGTAGCTTACCAGAAGTACTTGTGCTTACCATTTATTTTTACTAATAACATCATTAAAGAGTAAAAGTCTACTTAGGGCAGAAAGTTCAGGGACTTCTCGTGCATTTGAATTGTACAGTGAAAATATTTCCTCCGAGAATATTTTTCCTTGCCTAATTTCCGCGATTGATTGGTTCAGGAAATACTTTCAAGACCCGAAGCAAGTTCCGGAAGTCCTACCGCAGCTTTGCCCTCTCGTAGGTATGTAGACATTGATGGTTTGATCGAACTCTTCGATTGATAAAATATACTGTTAAAGGCACACCTTTTCGCTGGCAAATTTGGAATCACTTGGCACTTAGTGTGACTACTGGCTCGGTAACTACGTATAAACAGCTTGCAGAGTCTTCTGGCCATCCACGTATTTTAGGCGAATCAATAATTAAATTTTCCGACCGTAACGCATTACATATTAGGAGCAATTCGAGCTGTTGGCTCTGCGATGGCCCAGAATCCCTTTTCTATAGTTATACCGTGTCATCGCGTGCTCCCAACTATTAGAGAATCTACCGGACGGTATACTGGCAAAAAAGCTTCGAAGATGGATATAAAAATCGGTCGTTATTCATCGCTTCATGGCTCACGTACGAAGTTGTGGCTCTTACAGCATGAAGGTGCCTTACAATGACTGGTGTGACTGTTACTATCACTGACCTAGTTTGTGCTCGGCCTAATGCTCAGAACATGCCCATATAAACTGTATAATTGTTTCGTTCTTCGATTATGGATACGTTATCCCTGGGCGTGGCGATCGTTCCCTTATTATCAAGGTTAACCCGCTGTGCGCATAAGCGACTTTATAGTGCTCTTTGGACGGTCGAAGAAGGCTTGTAGTGTGTTACCATAGAGACGGGAAAAACTTACGAGTGAAACATGCGGAGCCCGAACAAATCTTCGCTTGTCCGCGCACGAGTTTTCCATTGCTCTAAGCTGGGTCTGTTTTCAGTTCACTAAATGCTCTGGCATGGTGGGTGTATAAATTGCCAATAAAAATATGTGATTTCTAAACTGCCGTGCAAATTTTCAGTTATTTCCTGTAACCGAATCTTTTTTGGGGAACAAACGGAACTCTCACCTATTGATAAAATCTCGTTCGTTTGTTGATTTGCCGGGTTCAGTCCATTACAGAGTTTCATGCCAAGGTAAATGAAAAGCAAAAAAGTAAATGGAGAATAAAAGAAAGAACAAAAAGATCGTTCCGTGCAATTCTAGTGGAGTAGCTAATATTTTCCCAGCTCGTCCACTTCCTAGAACCGTGTGTGGTGTGTTCGCTGACAACATAGCACCCTGTTCGATGTATTGGTGGTTCTTATACAAGTTTTGTAACTTTTCCAGAGCACCCGTAGTAGCAATAGTAGCTTGCACTCTACTTTGAGCACTTACAAAGAACCGCTACGTTCACTTTATGGAGTGGACCTAAAAGCGTGCTGTGTCAATAACGAAAGCCATACTTGACTTCCTTGAAGTTGTTGCTCAATGCGATAATAGTCCTCCAACGTAAGTCTGAATGCCTCCTTATGCCTGAATTCTGTTTACTGTTCCTTCTGTATATTGTTTCTCCTTTCACAAAACCAACAAAAATCACGTAGACAGAGTGTACTAGCGTAATCAGAGCATACAATATTTGAGAACTTATTTTGAAAATTCTTTACAAATTTCAATCATGGAGGAGCTTATTTTTTCGACATTCAGTGCTAAAAAAAAGGAGAAACAACACAGATTGAAAAGCTTTGACCCTTCATGTTTTCTTAAATTCTGTGACTTTCCATTCATGAAACATAATACGGTGGCTTCGCTGCAATTCTTTCCTGTTCTTTTTCCATGACAAATTGCACTAGAAATCAATACAAGAGCAGAGGAAGCTAAAACTGAGTACAAGGAACAGGAATGACGGGGCTTAACGGTCGTTTGATAGAAATAAGATCTTAATTTCTGAAAACAGATAAAGTTTAAAAGTTGGGTAATCAAATTCAATTTCCTCCCTTTAGTCACTTCGTCATGGCTAGTCAAATAGGGTCTCTTTTGCGACAAGCAAGCAAGAAAAGGAAGGATAAGCGAGCACGAACATGTCATCCTGCCGCCCGTGCCGCTCCACCGGGTATGTTCCCCAGCTTGAATTCGAACTCCGCCCCTGGCCCTTCCTACGGACCCAGTAGCAGCGGTCAGCCGGGCCTCACTGGTAGCGGAAGAGCTAGTTCTGCTGCAGCGGCAACTGGAGCCGCCACGGAATTACTGCTGCAAGCAGATGGTACTTCTTTTACAGATTTGGTGAGTGCATTTGATTTGGTGACGCAACGAATGGATAGGAAGGGACAGATTACGACCTTTTTTGAAAACACGCTGTCTTACTTTCCGTACGAAAGGGACAACTCACCGTCTCTTATTGGATATTCTGTTCTTTCCTTGTGATTGTGATTTTGGTATTGTTATGTTTTGTTTCAACTGTGCTTCAATCCTCGCTATGCTTGCTTCCGAAGTCCGCGTCACGTGGTTTTGTCACGAAAAAAAATTTCGCCTTGTTTGAGTTACGATAAAATAACAGAAACGTTTGGAAGCAAAATGCGAGAAACACTCGTTTGCCGTCTACGTCCTTAGGCGCCTAAGCCTACCAAAAGGATTTGCAAACGTGGGTGTATTTGTTATCTTCAAACTAGTGAAAAACTCACATCAGAATGGCGTCTGGAGTGCAAGTGGCTATGGCCCTGCGTTTGCAGAAGGCCCGCCGAAAATTAGCGGGCCAAGGCGAACCTTTGCCTAGCAACGTTTCAAACGTAGAGTTGCCTCCATTTCCCAGGTTTCCTCCAACAAGATCGGTAAACGCAAATAGTGAGAAAAAAAGGTGGCCAGCGAGCCATCAACTTGAGACTTGTCTTTCTCTTTCTCTTTTCTTCGACACGTACTTGAAACACGCGCTAAAACTTGACTAACAAAGAGGCACACAAGGAAAAAGTAGGAAATAGAACCGATCGACCGTAAACGACTATGTACCCTTCAAGGTGCCTGCAGATACAATAGTACAGACAGTAATCAATTAATCAATACGTCTCAGGTGACAGCCTCGAAAGTAAGAACCCGGTAACTATATATCGACTTTTGACAAATGATTAGGCCGTGTCAACTAAACGTTTCTTTGCGTGTGTGCTCCCCATTTTTAGTCAAGTTCTAGACCCATAAACCGCGCAAAACTACAAACAGCGAAATTCATCCTTTTTTTGCTAGACCACTTGAATACCTCTTCACATGCACAAGGCTGCACTGGGACCAAATCTATATCCATAAATAGAAAGGTGTTCCTTTTCATTGCCATTAACTTACCTCATCTCACATTTTGAATTTCGAACGATGCTAAGTTTGCAGTAGAACAACGGACAATGATCACGTGACTGGACTGCACAGTTTCACTGCCGGCTTTCTTCCTTTCTCTAGTTAAATACTGGAATGCTGTACGTTTGAAATGTGTGAAAGAGAATTTATATGTGAAGCGTGAAGGAGTACCGTTTGTAGCTCTGTGGTAGGTTCCGCACCTTTCGAATATTTATTATTCATTCACGCGAGAACTCAACTTCTAAAATAAAACATACGCCCGTCACTTTATCATTTCTTCGTATGTGAACAGCCCAGGAAAGCCGCGTGGGATGGGGGCAATACTAAAGGAGGTGGAGCTTCTCACGATGGCCGACAAGCGTCTCGGGATCCGTACGAAGAAGCTAACGTCGACCACCGTATCAAGGCTACAAAAGCTCACCGGAAGTGGCTAAAACGACACAAAGTAAGCCCATCTAAATCTACCGAGTGACTTGACTGATAATGTGGTCATTTTGGAATACGAGGACTGCAAGCGTATGGTTAATAGTTAGAGAGAACAGGAGGAGTGTGTCGTAAATCGGTTAGCTGGGTAGGAATATGAGATGCGAATTGACACAACGGCGATCGTTACGGTTCATATTATAATATTCTTTTCGTTCTTTCAGATCCATGATGTGCTAAGCGCCAGTTATTACAAGTCTTCGAAGGTTCCCGCAGGTTCGAATGTCCTTTTGTACGTTGGTCTCAGTGTATTAATGCTGGGTTTAATCATCTCCTTTGTGGGACTGGGCGACAAAGGCTTCCGTACTAAAGAACTGCGTCTTATTGGCCCTTGCTTAGCCGGCTTTGGCACGTTATTGTGTATTTTACGAATGTTTTTCTGCTGTGCTTGCTGTTACTCCCGGACCAGCGACGAGTGCTGCCCTTGGCCGTGCACCAATCCCAAAACGGAATCTCAGTCGAAGCGACCGAAAAAGAAATCTATTTCATCCCAACAGCGAGAGCAGAAAGACGAACAGAGTAATCTTCTGGGACCTGGAACCTCCACTTCCGTTCCGCCTTTGCCGACTGGTGATGCAAACGAAGACGAGGCACTGCTTCAAGGGCAAGACAACCCAGTTATAGGAGATGACCAAGATCAATTACCTGACATCAAACAGCGAAATCATCCGAAAAAGAGTTCCGCGCTCGATCTTAACGATAGCGTAGATGGGCTGCTGGCTGAACAAAACTGGAGAACTCAGAAAGAAGTACCTATCGCAAGCACTGCAAAGAAGCACTCGCTCACGGACAAGGCTCCAGGGCCTAGCCGAAGCGCAAAACTTTCTTCAACAGTTAGACAGGCCTCAACGACAAGTTTACTGAAAGACGAGTTGGTCCTCAACGCCCAGGACCTTAAAACACCCTCCAACAAACTGAAGTGATTACATCTTTTAAATAGTTTAAGAGTAATGTCATTTCTCTCCATGCTTCACCCTCCCTTAAAAAGAATAACCCATCATTGTATAATAATTATATATATTTCCTTAATAGTCTTCTTTGACGGGTTGGAATTTTCACGTTACTCGTTTCATCTCTTTGCAAATTTCACTTGTTTTATACAATACTTTTGCGTTTCGTTTGTTACCAAACTTGGTGTTATTACAAGTACAACCCTGGCAAATACAAGTTTTTGCAAAAGCGGAAAAACATGACTCCGTCACATGTTTGGGTTATACATGATCGTCTTGAAGTGTTTTCGTGTTGGAAAAAAAAAAAACTACTCACCCCACCCTGACACACACTAAAGTAGTTATCCGTCATGGACCATCGCGTGTTCTAACACATGAGAACAATTTGCCCAGTATCGGAGCCAAGGAGAATTTGTCTATGCAGAGGCAATAGGGTCATGGACGTCACTACGCCTTTCAAAGTTTCGGAGCGCAATTTGGTCGATGAAAACGACGCATTAGGGGATGTGCTGGAATGCACGCCAAGGCGATTACCAGTTGTCACAGAAACAAGCTCGTTATGGTAATTCGCCAATCCGTGGACGGGCTCACATGGTCCTCTATGGATTTCAGAAAATCAATTTAAAAAACGATGCCTTTGGTCTGCGTTGCCGTTTCTCCCTTAGCCCTGACAGGAAGTGTCATTATTTACCTTAAGTGATATCGAAGTTTTCCATCTTCAGACCCCCATACTGCTACACTTTGGTCCAAGGACGAACTTATTAATGAATTGGTGCTGCTGGCCAAAAGTTGCAACACTTCTCCTTCATGCCCCTTCCAGGAGCCTAACAAGTAACCAGTCCGAAGATCCAATAATGATATCAAGCCAGATGCAAATCCCGCTGCACACCACGTGCCTCCGCCCCCGATCGCCAAACACCGAATTAAACCGCCTGGCGTGACGCTAACTTTTAGGTCGTGTCCCAAGTTACCGATTCTCGTATCCAAGATCCTAGGTACCAGAAATAAGTCAACATCATTAAAAGTACACTACGCAGACTTCCATTGTTAAATGCATAACAAAAGAGAAAAAAGAACACAACCTGACGTAAATACACTTAAACTAAAAACTATACGCCTCCGAAGGATATAGTATATTACACGCGAAAAGTCTTCGCGCTCTTTTTAAGCTCTGATCATCCATTCATGAGCAAGTTGTTCCAAGTACTGCAAAGACCACTTGAGACCGCAACTACACGTCAGCGATATAACAACTATACGGCCCTCAACTTTCGAGAACAACTTATGTGACGCAATGCGATTGGAAAATTTCATGTGCGGTAACACAATGCCTTGAAAGGAAGCGTTTCTGAATCTTGACAGGTAAAGAGAAAAACATTTCTTCGTTAAATAGTAAAAACTTATCATATTCATATCTTAGTAACTTCTCGCTGAAATGAAAGAGTTGAGGTCCGTATGCTTTCGAAAAATACATTCTACTCTTCTGCAAGCGACAGTGTAATTAGCATGAAAAGAAAAGTTTTGGGTAAGTTTCTTCCGCACACTATCAACGCCGCGGTATAATTTTTGGTCTTGGCGAAGAGACGGAATATTCCCTACGATATTACTTGTCCAACTTCAGGAGTAAACAAGTTTTTTGCGACACTAACAAGAACGGTGCATGTTTCAATAAACAAAAAGGGCAATGAGCGTCACCAAGTTTGTCTAATAGTTAGTTTGACTCTACCAAAACTATAACAGCCAACAGAATTCGATTTCAAAAGTCGAAAGCGAAAAATGAAATAGCAAAAGAATTTCAAAGAAAGCCGACTGGAGGAGTTACCTAAGAGTCCCATCTAAGGTAGCGACGAGAATGCTGGCGCTGGGTTCCGGAAAAGCTTTTACCGTGGCGACGGTCGGAAATCGAGCGTTTCCAGGCTCGAATTGCTGCACTAGCGAACCTAAGAAAGGGTCCCAGACATGCAAGGCTCCGTCACAAGAAGCGGCTAGCCTGGATCCTTCCAAAAATGTCAAGCTCGTTATCGGTTTCTTATGGTGAGGATACGTCCACTGGGCTGACGTCACGACATTGCCATCTCCTTGGCTCTTCAAGGACCAAATTTTGACCGTCTTGTCCTTGGACGCACTCAACAACCCCGATTCCGACGACAAGGCGACTAGGGCTTTAATGCTACTGGTATGACCGCCGAAGTTTTGCAAAACAATTTGCTTAAAATCCAAATGCGTGTCTTGCGGTGCTCGCCCGATTTCGTGCTCCCAGTAAGCAAGCCAATTTCCCTTCAAGTGCCGGGTGGCATCATCCTGCTGGTACGCAATTCCCTCCTCCCACTGACCCATTAAAGAATTATAGGAATGTAACGTCCACACGTTGTCGGGTGGTCCCCAGTCTTGAACTTGAATCCGATTGCCCACGATGGCCACATTGCTTCCAAAACTGCCCGTTACCACGCCTTCATAAGAGCTATCCATGTGAGTGGCAGACGAAATGCGTCGCAAATGTGGCACAGCGTTGCCTTGGGTGGATTCCGCCCAACTGCAGGCTAGGACTCTTACCGTTGGGCCGCACGTCCGAAACAAATCTTCCAAGACGTCGGTTCCAAGTACAGCATCAAGACGCGAACACGTGTGAAAGGCCAAATGAGGCGAAAAGCTCTGCTTCAATTCTTCCCACGCCTAGGAGGAAAGCAATAACAGGAGAAAATAAGACTCATTACACGCTATCCCACTCCTCTAACTATATTGCCACAAGATTAATTTTTCACTGGAATGACTTCCCGAATATGATTTGGAAATCCAATAATATCCTAGTATGCTTAAAAATAAGCTTTCTCGCTATTTGTATGAGCTTTTTAAGGGTTATAAAATATTCGCTGAAAAAAAAATTGCTTATGAAAAGGAAACAAAGCGGAGACGAACTTTATCGCGAAGTTTCAAGGTCTCTTCCGGAGTTCCGACTTCTGCTTCAGACGAAGCTTCCAGCAACCTGCGACTAGTAAAAGATTTCGAATGTTCCTCTTCCAATTCCTTCTCGAAGCTCACGTTCAACGTCCTTCGCGATTCGTCTTCTTCTTCAGATTCCTCCACCTTTCGTTCGAGAAATCAATAAGTGTAATTAACAACGGACAATGAGAAAAAAAACATACGTTATTTTGATGAATGGTATGAAAAGCCAATAACAGCTTCTGCGCAACGGGAACCAGATGCTTGCAAGCTTGATCCGGTCCTAAGCGCAGCCCCACACCTGAAAGCACATCTAAAAGACGAGAAGCTAATATCCCTCTGGTTGAGCTTCCACGGGGGAATAATCGTTTTGACGATATCAAAAGCGCTAACAAAGGTTCCAGGATGCCTTCCAACAATGCATCCTAAAAGTCAGTCGTTGAACAAAAATGTAATAGCATTACTCCATTTTTGTTACCTGCGATCGCTGGAATAAGGTAGAATCCTGCAAACAAACCAAAACAGACCACAAAAGTCCCGTGAGGCCAAATAATCCCGCTTCTAGACTCAAATTCAATTTCACATGGCAGGACTTGATCAATTCTTGCATGTGGGGCAAGTATTGAACGAGTACGAATTGTTCGCCATACAAACCTACCAAACCGAGGTATTAAAACGAATAATAAATATTCCCTTGTGCATCAAACATAGTAATACGACCCCCAGAGACTTGTAAAATAGCCATAAAATACGGAGTCATAACCTACGGGCCAATGAAGTAAGACAATGTAGAATGTGTCGCGCCATAACGTCACCGCACAAAGTGCTGGCAAACATGGAGATCTTCTCAGCATTCATGTCAGGTTCGACTGACTTGTCTTCCATGTAACACAAGGCGAGCATTCGTAGCAAGTTTCTAGATAAATACCGAGCTGTTAAAACGGGGCCAAAGCGTTGAGCCAACCAAACGATGCTATCCGCGGCGACATCGCTAATGTTGGAGGCTGGTTTAATCTTGGGGGATCTTCTCGTCTCTTCTTTAGCTCGCTCGGCGGCGGAGTTGACTACGACGTACTGGTCAGGTGATATAGACGCTTCGTCTTCGACATGCGACGCTACGTCGCTTTGAGCTAGCAATTCACTTAACGTCATACTCATGGCTGGCTCTGCTGCTTGGTGTTTCCCGGTTCCGTTTTTCTGTTCCTCCGGGAAATTGTGACACGTTCCGACTGCTTCGACTAGCAATGGAGTTACGTGATTCAAGAAAACTGGCAGACCTAACCTGGCTTGCAAAACGACTAGGAACTGTCGATGGTAGAGCTTAAGGTGATAACGGGTCGTTCCTTCACCGGACATAAGTTTCACGAGATCATTTAAGAAATAGAGGGCGCTGGCTGCGGTTCCCAAACTTGCTGCTAGGGTATCAAACAAATAAAATGCAGTACCAACAGCTAACCGTCTGTTCGGGTGTCTCAAAAGCTGTTGAATTTCAGGGACTAGTAAAGTCAAAACGTTTTCTTCGGTGTGGTCGTTCACATGTGCTACGAGCTTCCCAATATGTGTAGCTTGCAAACGCAACGTCTCATCCACATCATGCACTTCTAACTGCCCCTGAGTTTCGTACTTCACGCCTAAGTTACGTAACTCAAGCTTCAGTGCGTACAGTGGGCGAAACGTAGCCGGAAATGGTACCAGCTCAACTAACGGTTGAAGCAATTGATGTGGCGAAGGCCAAGGAAGACCCTGCCACGTGACAGGCGGCGCGAAAGGCGAAGCAAAAATCGTTTGAAGAACAAGGCGAATGCAACGCGGGATTTCGTTCAAAGAATATTCCAATAACTGACGACAGAGTTGGACGCGGTCTTCCAAGCGCTCACTGGAGGCCCTGAATGCAATCGGAACAAAAAGCTCGGCGATTAGTGTACCAAGCCAGAGCAAATCCCGTTCTTTTTGACTGCAACTTTTGAGCGCACAATTCGTATCGTCGGTCGGGTCGGTGAGCGACGTAATACTCTTACAATGTTTGCTCAACTGTGCCACGGATTCGGCGTAGCTAAGCAACTGCAAAGGATTGTAATCTTTGGGTAAAAACACCGAAGGCGTTCTCGAGGGATTCACAGGCTCGCTTTTCTCTTCCAAAGTGGACAGCGAGAGCAAACTATTTCTCGAGCGACTTAGAAAACGGGACAAGCCTAAAGGTTTCGCTTCGTTCGACTCTTCCACCGAAGTTTCACCTATCACTTGGGAGGATGACTGGTTAGCAGAAGATCGCTCAGCTTCCTTCCGGAGGCGGGAAATCCTAGGAGGAGTTCGGCTTAAATACGGCGAAGGCGAGGCCCGCTTTGGATGGGGCTGGGTAAACAGCTGTATTAAGCCTCTCCCACACAAGTGTGTGTGGTTATCTACAAGGCTTAGGACCACATTTTTGGACTTCACTGCAGCCGTGCCTGTTAATCTTACAAAATATACATCTGTTTAAAATACTGTCCAGGTAGCGACAAACACAAAGTTTTCCAACTTACTTATAGCCAAATGTGAGGTCAATCCAATGATGTAGTCGTTCTGTGACGAAGGGACTTTCCAGCATTTGCCGGTGTCTCCGAATAAAATCTTCCGGAGAAGAGGCCCATGTCGGAATAGCCAAATCTACCAGGTCATCATGGACCGACTAAATACACGAAAAATACTGTTACTTAATTTAAATGATTATTCGAGAAATAATTGTCAAAAATAACACCCAACTGCAACTCCACATACTTAACTCCACATCATAATATCTAATTCTAAGACAAATCGAAATTGTTATATTTACGAAAACCGATTTTGAGCTTTTTGCATTACTTTGAAAATACTCGGATCCGTATAAAAGTCTGGAATGCACTCATCAGGCGTCCATTGGTATAAGCGTTCCATAGTTGAAGGGTATTCTTTGGGGTTCCAATTCCGTCGGACATAACGTTTCAGAATTTCTTTCGGGGTACGACGTGCCCGGTACACAAAATATGTGATTTCTGATAATACTTCTGTGACATGATGTGAGACAGATGTAGGTACAGTGCCCTGACTGCTACTTAGTGACGATCGGGGCACGTTTGCCAAAGGAGGGGGATCAAACGTCAGATCCAGCTGTCGGTCACCTTTCGTTAACCGGAATTTGCTCTTCGTTAGATCGCGCCAATTACCACAAGTAGACGTAAGATCGGCGACCCAAGGGACTACAGGGTGATGGAACGGATCTTGTTTACGTCGATTTGCATAACGGTTTAAGATGAGCAAGTAGTCCAGGTTGGACAAATGACCTTTAAGCCATGCCTCGGTGGACACAGCTAAAGGCTGGTCCCGGATGGAATGCCCAGAATCTTCTGAATCCGGAAACGGGTGCAAAATTTGCATCTGCAGAGTATCATCCAAGTATACATCTCTCCACAGAGTCTTTTCAAAAGCAAGACCGTGGTTATAGAACTGACAAGCTCCGTGAAGAACTTGATAGAGTATGAACAAAGTTTTCGTGGTGGACGCGCTTAACAACGCGGGACTATAGGACAACGCGTCCTGGACTGAATATGGAATGTACGGCAGAAGGAGCAAAATGTGCTCCGGTGACTCAACGATAGCCCAGCAGGGTAAAATAGATGCATGGCTTGAAGGGGCGGACACTTGCGTGTAACTTAAATACGAATTGGACAGATTGATTGGGTGCTTTCGATAAAGTCGCCACAAAAGCGATCTCAGATTACTGTAGCACGTACTTGGGGACGAAGAAGGGAGAGGAGACGACGTTATAACTCTAGGGCGTGCTTCTTCCACGTGGCAATAATTAGGAAACTTCTTAAGATTCTCTCTCCAGAGATTCTTATGATTTGTTTGCGAAACATAATGCAAGAACTGACTGAAGGATAACTCTTGATGAGACGCATCATGGTTAGGTAGCGTTGTGGCCGAGGTGTTTTCGGCAGGATTGGGTATACTGATGCTAAATGACTTGGAGATTGCCTTAATATGTGAATAAGATTGTCAATATAATTATATAGAAACGTGAGATTTGTTACTTTGATGTACACGGTAGACCAACCAGGACCGAGGGATACCCCTTCCCATAGGAACGTCTGGATTTCCGACGGAGTATACTGACTGTGAGGCTCGAAACAAGGCAACGTTTGCTGCTCACGTTCTAGAGCCCTGGAAGTACCCGATCTTTAAAATGTGTACGTTAAGCGATTTGATAAGAAAGATTTACTTGAGCCATGTAGCAGGTACTGCGGCTAAGAAAAATGATGGCTGACTCACAGGTCTGAAATATTCCTGTGGGATGCCTAGTGTTTTGGAAACCACTTTACTCAAATTTTCCATCGCCCTGCTACATTTACGCTGGTATCGGCGAATAAGGACGTCCGGCACCCCAAAGATAAGGCTGCAACAATTATTAGATACAGTTTATAAAAGCATTCTTTTGGTTATGGATGTCTCGTAGACAGAAGCAAATCGATGACTTCATTCGTCACTTCACAACGCATGCATCCGTTTCGGTTTGTTTTTATTATTGCATACTATTTCCAGCGTTAGACGAGTCTGCCTGTCATGCCACCTTGGGAGGAAGCACGAGATTTTAAATACGTAACGCGCGAAATACAAATCAATGTTAAAAACCAGGCAAGATGGCACTGGTCGAACCAAGGTCGAACTTACTTCACCTTCGCTCGTACCACCCAAAATTCGCTCTGAAAATGCGTCAAATTTTGATTTAGGTAACAATCATTTAACAAAAACGCGAAGTGTAAATATGGAATTCGTGCACCGTTGACTTCACAGTGCACAATTTCAGAAGTTTATTACTATTCAGAGAATCAGGGTTAATCAAAAACAGGGGTCCACATGAAAGAACAACGAACGCGTTTATTCCTCGGACTCGGTCCAAAAAACAGAATTAGCAAACAAGCCTCCCGCAGTCTTATTTGGGCAAAGTGCACATTTCGCAAACGTCTCGATCTTGGGAGTTCATAAACGTGCAGTGATTACATGTCCACATGCGATTTGAAACGTCTCCAGCGGAAGCGCCGCTCATTTCTGAAATATCCATCATAGGTTCATCCGGGCTATGGTGAGCTAGCAACTGCTGGACTGTAGCCCAATTATCCGACGTAATCCACAGCCTAGCTTGGTGAGAATCTTGACGTCGTACTGCATCCAACAAAGCGTCCATTGAATCCTAAAAAAAACGAGTTTGATTTAATAGAGTAAAAAAGACCTATGTGCTTTCTTACCCATAAAGGAAACACATCCATAGTAGCTATGTACAACAAAAAGTGGAAATCCGACACAGCTTGCAGATACGAGTCAGGCGTAAATTGCTTCCAATAGGCCTCCAAAGCAGACAAATCTTGCAAATGTCCTTCTATCATCCTAAAACAAAACAAAGCATAGATTTTTAGTTTTATAACTAAGGAAGAGGGAAGTCTATCATGTGTTTTTTTTACGCATTCGTTTAGTGTACCTGTTTTCAACGGGGAAAGGCTTGAAATCCCCAACTGCGAACGTAAAAACCGGTTGAAGAGGAGTAGAAACAGGAACATCGACTAATAAGTACAAGACAGGTAACGGCCTAGCCAAGCGCGTGACTTCGTTGCCATACTGGTCTTTTTCCTGCACACACAAAAATACCATGATAAGATGGGACGAGTTCAATCTGAAGCTGCAGCATCTTTACTTAAAACAGCTTTTACCTTGTAATAAACATCGGGTACGTACTGCTCTGCAGTTGACTCTTTGACATATCCTAACTCTGGTGCGTCTTTGGTTGGTAGTAAGCAGCCGTCTCGTACTAGAGCCATGCATTGGTTAGAAACTTGGTATCCCTCCATATGAACTTGATGGTGTGAATCCCCTTCAGTACACACAATAAGTCGTAGACGATGACAAACAAAATTATACAGATACCTGTGACGCACACGGTAGCAAACTTGGAACCAAAATGACCTTCAGACGCCAACCGACATGGATTCGGGTGCTGATTTTGAAAATATCCCGAAATTATGCATTCTTGAGCACTGAGCAAGTGTCCTTCAAATGTACGCAAATGGCGCACCTGACGAAAATCAAACATTAAACATCATGACGTCAAGGGAAAGGTTACACACTCACAGTGCCTTTCTGGGGATCTTCAGCTACCAAGTCAGTAAACATCCAGCCAACCCGTTGCAGGCCTAGTTTAGTGGCCAAAGCATTGACAACATCTTCTCGCGGATCGGGTAAAAGCTTAATTTCGTCCCGAGTACTCTCCTGCAACACAATTGTCAAAGTTGCACGAAAAACATGATAGATTTAAACTAGGTAGGAAAAGGAGCGGAAAAAGCTTGCGTGTTACCTGAGGAGGTTCATAAATAGCTGCTACAATAGCTTTAATGCCCAAAGGCACTTCGGTGTGGACTTCGTATTTCCCGTACAAGTAACCAACACGCTGGTGACCAGTACAACGCCAGTAATGCAAAAAGCGTTCGACCAGATGTGGGTTTTCAAAAACGACATTGTCCACGTGGCGGTAAGGCTATAAAAACATGCACATGACACTGGATGGTCATGCTAAAACTTCCAAATATATTGCAAATTTACTTGACGGTTCAAGGTAATAGCTTTCGGTTGACACTTGGAGCAAATGGCTTGCGGCCAAGGTGGATGTCCAGCACACCCAGATTTAATTTTGCAACTAATGTTCTCCAATGGCGAGAATTTCCCCCTGAACGCAAATGGAAACATGAATTCCGCTAAATGACTTGAGCTGCTTTGAACATACTTATCTATTCCACCAGTCAGTTTCCTCAGATAAGTATGGAACGACATATGCTTAATGTTTTGCTCCTTCAGATATTCTTCGTCGTATGGTTCCAATGGTAGGCAATGGATACAAGAAGATTTTTCACCATGGCGACAACTAAAAAAAGAATATTGCTCGTAACACTACGCAATATATTATTTGAACAATTACTATCGACTGTCTCGTTTTCGGTAAATTTTGCCATCCATTTTCTGAAGACTGAGATCCACTTCATCTTCTCGAACGTTTTCGTTCGTTAGAACGACAGTTGACTTACTAGACGAATCCGTGACAATGCTATCTTTGTGGTTACCATTATTGGCCGAAGAATCGGAAGCCTTTAAATTGCTAAACGGCTCTAGATATATCAGATCACCATGTTTTAACCCATATTGAGAAAGCGTTTTGCTCCTTGAGGACATGAGCGGCTCCTTTTTGTTTCTTTGTTTGAAAAGCCCGAAATCGTATGACATCAGTTCAAATGCATTGTACGCCTAAACAATTATAAAAATACACCAATTAGTACTCCAAAACATCACTTGATCATTTCTAAAACCTTCTCAAACAAGGACTGTGCGGAATCATTTTGACTGACATCCACGCGTTTCATTCCTTCCGGCGACTGGATCCGTATTAACTGCGTGATTATTTTATATTATAATGACACAAATCATAATTCTTGTTAAACAACTAATAATTACCATCTTGAAGTTTAATTTCTTCTGGACTTGTGTTACGAAAAAGTGTCTTCTATCTTCACAACAAAAACAACCGTGTCATCCACACTAAATATCGATATAACACACGTCGAATATACGTTCAATCTCACAATCGATTTATTCAAATTTGAGCGCCACACAGTTATAAACATCGCAATAGTATGGAAAACAAACGAGTTTAACCGTTATTTTGCTGGTGAAGTCCTTTTTTGTGTTGTTGTTGCATGTAATTTTATATTTAGTATCCAGAAAAGTATAACATGGATCAGGCGAGGCAAAAGATCCTTTTCCTTAAAGCACTTGAATCAGTAATTGCAGATGCAGAGACCACCATGCAAGTTGGTGAGTGTCCAGTGTATTGATGTGGTTCGTTTCACAGTTTTACTCATTCGTGCAGAAATACCTACGCCAAAATTCTTACAGAGAAGCACCGATGAGTTAGCTGCAACTACTGTTAACTTGAGCCAGCAATGGGAAGAACTGTCAATTTGGATTCAAACCAAATTGGAAGCAGCCAAGTACTCAGCTCAATACAATGCACTAAATGAAGCCCTCAGAGACATCCCAATAGATGAACTAGGGTAAATAGTATTCCTTTCGCACACTATGCTTTCTTTTGTAACTGTTTGCTGAACCGGTCCAATAATTTTGCAGCTCAATCCTTGCTACCAAGAAAGTAACTAGAGAGAAAAGTGTTGATGATCTCGAGACCATGCGTAATCGGATGGCATTTCTTGAAGAAGACTGTAGTATGCTGGAAGATGAGCTGAACGAACTGAGTTACAAATGTGAAGAACTTAATGACCAGCTCAAGGAAATAGCAGTGGAACCAGAAGAACACACATCACCTGAAATCGAGGAGTATGGAAAACTAAGTCATGTCGCATTAATCCTAGGTCAAATTTTTTCTCTTTTAATTGGCTTCTAGGCTCAAAGCTACTATTGAGGCTCGCAAGTCAAGAATCAGAATACTTCAAGGCATTTCTGGAAAGCTTCTCTGGGGCGGGCGTTTCGACGTTGTGAAAGACCCCAAACTCGCACAATATACGCTTGACTGTGACCACCACGACATGTGAAGGTGCTGGTTAACTGTTTATTCCATCCCTTGTTGTACTGGCATAACCCGGACTAACAAAAAACATTGTCTCTTATCGCATGTACAGACTCTGATACCCACTATAATGTTGTCTTCGTATCCGCATGAAAATAAACCGTTTCTAGTACACGACGACTTACACATTAATCATCACCTGTCCAATGTCACAGTTTAAGTATGTGTTAATCTTTTAAAGACTAATAACCCACTCTACCTTGACACCTTGTCCACTTAAGGCCATGTGGAATGCGTCCTCAGTCCGCTCCAACGTATAACGATGACTCACAAGGTCTTCTAAATCAATCCGCCCCGAGGTAACTAAAGCCAAGGCTTTGGCATAACTAATTGAGGAAATAAAAGTCTACTGTTTCCGCAAAATGAAGTAATACCAGTTGGCGTAGCGAAAGATGCCTTTGATGTCCAATTCTTTGTTAATGATATCTGCTGAGGAAACAGTGACATTATACGGACCTCTTCCCACCGTCACCATAATTCCCCGCTTACTTAACGCCTACAAATATCGACAATGGCCGATATGTGAAACAGCTATTAAGAAACGTTTTCCACGTAACATCAAGATGCAAAATGGGAAACTGTTAACCTTGAGTCCTAACTGGATACTAGACTCGGCTCCACAGCATTCGATGCACGCATTCGGTTGACCTTTCAATCCTTGATGGATTGCGAACACATGATCTTCACACGATCCAGCCGCAACACAATGAGTACTTGTCGCTCCTAAACGTCGCGCAACTTCCAAACGCCCTTCGTTGACATCTAACAAATCGATTGATTAAAGCAGCTCGTTCAGAACTTTAATAATCCTAGTTGTCTTTTTCACCAGTAACCGCGATACCAGATGCTCCTGCAGCTTTCGCAACCAACAAGGAAACAAGCCCAATGGGCCCCGATCCCAAAACTAGTACTTTCGACCCGATCGTGACCTGTGCTCTTTCGCACGAATACACGGCCACGGTAAGCGGTTCCAGTAAAGCCCCGGCTTCAAAGGACATGTCAGGGGGCATCCTAAGAATTGGTTACTTCATAGCTATGAACACCAGAATTCGAACTACAGAGAGGGGGTGGGCCTCTGGTTAAGCGCGAAACGCGCTAAGCTAATGGAAAGACAGGGTACTACATAAAGCGGACGTCCCCAGAACTCCCGAATCGTACAAATCTTGGAAGAAAGCAAGGAGTCCAGTTAGGAATGACGTTTCCAAGCTTGGGAGGAGGGATGGGTCAGGGTCAGCTCAGGTTTACCTAGAAGAACCAAACCGAAACCGGGGTCAGGCTAGGTCGTGGACCTCTTGGAATCGGAAGTTTGAAAACCTTAGGTTTGGGTTAATGGGCGGTCGTTTCTTAGGATTCACTGGATAGTGGCGGAGTTGGGAGGGAAAGGATGGATGGAGGGGTGAATGCATTACTACACCCGCGTGATATCACTGATATTAGGAATGTTCGAGTAACACAAGCAGATTGCAAAATGGGACAATTTAAGTTCACGTAGGCTTGGAACCGAACTAGGGAGCAAAAGAGGCCCGTTACTTGACACAGAAATCGGCCGGATGGCAATAGTAATGACACAGAGTGCCGTTCACTGGGGGCGTGGCACAGAATTGCATCTGTGAGCAGAGGTTGTAGCGACCTGACTTGCACAAACTGCAATGACGACAAGGAATCCCCGGCTCGATCGCGACTCGGTCACCTAAAGGTGTCGAAAAATAGAAAATCTTTTAAGTACAATGCGAGGTGCGGAAGACAGAATTAAAAGCGCTGGTACCTAAAATTTGACACGAAAAAGGGGTTCGCAGGGAAATTGAATTCAAAGAAGGGAAACGAACCCCAGTACCGGAGAAAAGATTCAAAGAATCGTAAGGAGGTTCAGTTTGTACTTGTGAACTTGGAAAGCATGAGCATAGCAACAAAACAGGCTTAACAAAGCGCTAGAAATAACGCGAGCTCCAAGAAATATCAATTTCATTTTTCTTCGTACAAGTCCCGTTATTATGTCTAAATTCGTTGGTTATGGCATATCAATATAAAATGATAAAATAATAAATTTAATAATGCTTAGAAATAATTATCTTAAAGTTAAACAACAATTAGCTACTTAACTTAGGACTCGAATACACCTAAGGGATCCACCCTGTGGCATAATTAACCAACAATAAAGTCCCTGCTAAATATGTTCATGCAAGGCAAGTTTTTAATTAAGTCCTTGGCCTGTTCCCGGAAACTTACGCAGCTAGTCTTGTTGGGCTTGCGCTCTGCAGCTTTTCTACAACAGCCACATTTTGAAAGGAATAAGATAAGTTCACTCCTAGTTGTAAGGGATTTTAACCAACTCGGCGAAACTGCAAGAAACATAATTTTGCACTGTTCCCCGGGAATCATAGCATATTTTCGCACACAAGGGCATAGCATAATCCTTAAAATGGTAAATAATAACTGCGTATCATATAGCTCTATTTTTTTTCACGAACTCTGTGAGAAAAACTGGCACTGCAATTCAAATAATGCCGTAACCTAAATTGTAAGCCACTACTACTAGACCGCAACTTTCTTGCGATCAAACTCCTGTGTTAACCGTGAACGCGTTGTCAGAAAGAGTTAGGTGTTTTCCACTGTCTTGGTCGAGAACGCGATTCCTTTCCTTTTGTGTCCAATCTTCTAGACTTGTGTCTTTCAAGAATGTTCGTAATTATAAAAGACTAAGAGGAAAGAGCCTTGTCTACTAATTTACGTAGCTCGAACTTTTTTCCTGTGAAAATGCATTTCTGCTCCATTCCATTCTTTTTCTCCCTTTTTTTAAGTTCACGCACACAAAACAAAACAAAATTCAAGGAGGTAGGATGTAGGTTTTGTCCTTCCCAAGAAAGTTTAGGATGCTATTTTCGATCGATAAATGGGGAGAGACCTTTTTCCTTTGAAAAAATAGTTTCAATAATTCCCACAGCCTATGATGGGTCTAAAACGTTGTTGGGTCCCTTGTCCATACCTTGTTCATTGCGAACTTTTCTTGGGATTGTTCAAGTGAATTTTGTAAAATGGTCAGCTTGCAAAATATGGGATCCCATTTTTGGATCGTTGACCTCTTCCTGTTTCGCTTCGGGAAAAAGAAACCCCCTAAACCCTTTCTTAGCACGTAGGCCACCTTGCTTTCCGTACCCCTTTCATACTGCTCTATATTTCTCTAAAATACTATTCGAATAAGCCGTTTTTGGGAGGTTCGTTTCCTCAGATCGTTCCCGGAAGATTTTCAAAAGATCCCGAGACGTTCGTCCATCGTCCCGAGGATGCAGAAGAAAAGAGGTACGCTGACCTGGCTTGAACTCCGTGACCTGAGCTCCCACTACCGTGACCTCTCCACTTGCTTCATGACCCAACACCAGTGGAGCTTTAACCACGAACCGTCCGGAACTGCCTTTGTGCCAATAATGGACGTCCGAACCACACAGCCCTACTGCTTTGATTCGTATTTGAAGGTCTAAAAAAAAAATAATAATTATTTTGACACACAAGCTATAGTAAGATTTTATTTTCTCCCTTCATTATGTCAGCACGTACCTCGAGGTCCTGGGATAGGTAAAGGACGATCTTCCTGTTTTATTTTCGGGTAATGAAACACATATTAGTGATCTCGGGAAAAAAAGTCCACGTGTCATGAAACGAGACACGTTGCTAATGGACTTACTATCTTTAGCTCACGAGGTTTGGTAAGCACGACTGTTAAGTTGGCCATTTCGGGTTGTTTTCACCTTTTTATTGCTGAAGGGTAAACGTATCAGATTTGTATGTACAGTGCCTGGACAGATGGAGGGTCCACGAGAACCAAGGAAAAATTTTGGATTTCGTAGAACAATTAAACTGGCTGAGGCGTTCAGGAGATTGATTAACTACCTTTTCCTTGACATACAATCTCAGCTTTCTGCGTCTATCCATCCCAATTACCCAACAGCAACCTTATCTATGGGTCGAGTCCCTTATCTTTTAGTTTTACCCAAATATTAAGTCCAAGGTTTCTGTGATGAAAGGTTTACTGTAAGTGACGTTAGGATACACATATGAGACTGTTTTCTGAAACAGTAAACGCGGTGATGTGGAGAAAATTGGCTATTTTCTTTCCGAGAATTTCATAATTGTTTCTATCTCGCAGTCCGCAAATTACCCGAGCGTCGGACGCGGTAGATGAACACCACACACACATTCGTGAAATTCTGCTTTTTAATGATCGACGTCGTCGAGCAATGACATCAAAAGTGAGTTAAATTAAAAGGTCTAAGGATAGTTACGTATACTTCATAAAGCTTTTAATTGGCTACTTCCGAAAAACACCCCTGATGCATACCACTTAATACAATGTTGTTAAGGTCCAGATTTGCTTAATAGAACTCTTCGCGCTTTGCATTAGAGACAACATTACAAGACACCGCATGAGCCTCTTTTCCGGAACACTTTCCATTCGCCAGCGATTTCTTAGAAGACATTTCTACGTCACACACACAGTTGCCCTACAGCTTGGGCCGCTTGCTGCTCAGTTGGCATCATTCCATATTATGTGGGATAAAAAAGTAGCCAATCCTCAGCTAAGAGATACCACCTTTTCCATTTTATTTAGCCTTCGAAAATAATATCACTCTAGCTCTTAATTATGGTTAGGATAATGCATCTTTTGACAAACTGGTTGAAAAATAAACAAAAATAGCTGTTTTCCAAGCTAAAAAGGAAAGCCAAAGAAAAAAGTCGTTTCAGAAGCAAGATTGCAATTCCTGGAAAAGCTCAAGTCATGTGAACGGTGTGAAGACTAGAGAGAAGCAGCCAATAGAGCGCTGGGGAGTAGAAAGAACGTTTCTCAGAATCAATTGGCTTGTCGACCGGGATAAACACGCAAGCCTGCCGTTAACGAAATAGCGCATCTGTTACATAGGGAGGGTTGTTTTCACCGGAGAGGTCCCGTCGCTAGCGCACAATTCCTAGAAACGGTCAGGTTTTGACTAATAGGCTAGGCAGGCAAGGCTTGCTCTCCGCTTATCTCCATAACGGCACATCGCAGAGATTTCCCAGAATACGAAAGATCTCTTGGGCTCGGAACGAACAGGCTCAAAAACAGTCCTCTTATCGCAGTCTTACTTTCTTTCACGTCTCAAAACTTCTACGCTACCATCGCTTCTTACGACGTTATTATGCACTATCTTCGTTTCGGAAGTGCGGTAAACGTGAACGATACGGACTTCAAAGTCAATAAAACCTTCTGAGAGTTCCATGACAATCAATCAAAGATCATCGCAGAGGCTTCTTTTTGGCAATGCCAGTGTTCTTTTTGCTTGTTTACTTTGGCGGAATCACAACTTCTCAACAGAACGTCCAAACAAGCTTAAGGCAACAATTCGTTATACCAAGTACACACGAAAGCAACATGTTAAAAAATAGAATTTATGTATAAGTTCACGTTACACGTCGGAAATTCGAACAGTGGTGTTTTGGGAAGACAAAGGAGAGAGGACGAGTTACGAGAGGAAACACCGAAGAGAAAAGAACATTAAGGATGCTGGTGATGAACATGTGATGAGGGAATGAAGTTTTAATACTGATAGAAAAAAAACACCGCCGCGTGTATGTTAACAAAATTAACTAATTTAAAAACATGGAACTTGCTTCCACGTGCATGCTGTCTCCTTTTCGCCTCCTTGTTTTTGTTCGTATTTTACTTCGAACGAATAATAATTAAAAAAAAAAAACAGAGTAAAATAAGCCATCCCATTCAACGGAATGCAACGCTACACATACCTGGTACTCTTTTCACATTGATTTGTCTCACGTTTCAACCCACAAAATTTGCACTATTAAGTATATTTCTTAACATATATGACCCTGGAAACTCGATTTCTGAAACTTCGATTCCGTATCCTGATCAATTTTCCTTCATATTTGGCACTCCCTTACACGACACAACATCGGCAAAAATAAAACCCTTCATGGGCAGAAAACAATGACAAACGAAACTGCAGTCACGTTGTTTAACACGAGGACTACTGATCATCGTTCTTGGAAGTTCCAGGTCTGGATTATCCTCCCTTTAACGCGCGTTTCAGTGCTTGAACGGATATTCACGAAGATAATGCACCAGCGTGACCGGGAGCGCATTGATTTCATGCCATTTCACTTTGGTTGTCACCGGATGTCGATTGCTGGCTAATCGACTCATATGCTGTAGAGAAGGCACCTGTTTCAGCAACGGTTTTCGCAAGAGAATGGGCGAATATAGCTGACCGTGGTGATCCAACCAGACTTGGCCCTTCTTGTGTATCGACGGAGTCTGTTCCACGTAGTAGTCGATCAAGGCTAGGACCGAATCAAACAACGGCATTCGCGGTATTAGACGTGCTTCAGCATCTAATCGGAATTTGCCTTCGCTGTACTGCAAACGTACGGAGGTCGGCCCTCGTTCTGTTTGGACACTTAATGCGTACAAGTACCTGGGATCGGACGAGTCCCGCACGAGAAAGGTTCCAAACTGCGAAACGAATAAAAAAAAAAATTAGATAAGATTTCTACTAACAGTCGCAAGTGCAAAAACGGGAGGTTTTAAAAGTAGGGTTACCAAGAAAAAATAAGTACGCTCTTTTATCTCGTTGCTCTCCTTTTCCTAACCTATTTTGGCTCTTTCTCCGTGCAAGGCTTAAAATGAGCAAGCAGTTCCTGTAATCACTTTTGCATGACTCGACGAAAAATGCTTTTGAAATGATGAAGTAGGTCAAGCCTATTGACGCAGCTTAAATTCCGAAACTGGCGAGAAAATTGTACATACAGTTTGCAATAGTCTACATAAAAATCTCTACTCTTTCACAATTTTAAGTGACTTGGATGAGCAATTTTTTATTATTATTCATTTTTTACAAACGAATGGCATTTGCAAATATTTACCTCTGTTTTTTCCAAGAGCCGAACAGCTTCTTTCCAGTCGAGGCCTTCGTAATAAAACCCGCACTGTCGTAATTGCTGTGCCGTTTCACACAATCGCAGGAAATCAAAATTCCGAGCCGACTGATTTCCGTAAACTTGCTCCATATAATCCGGAACTCGTTGCGTCAGTCTATTTCCGTCTTTCGTTGCAACCTCATCCTTCTGTAGAACCTCCGGAGCGAGCAATCCCAAATCATCGGAACCCGCCACTTCGGTACCATAGTTCGACGAACAGTGGCTGAGTAATACTTCGGAACTAATGTCACTTTCTCCCGATTTTTGATCACCTAGCACCGCGGCAAGTGAGGGAGCTTCAACGATAGGAGTTGACGGCGAAGGGACACTGAAATCCGTTACATTCTCGTTAACATCCGTCTGCTGGTTCAACAAACACGTCCGCTTGCTTCCTTTCGAAGAGACATTCGAGGAAGTCTCGTTGTGCAAATCAACCCCATGGAGATGCGTCCGAGATGAGCAAGGATCGCACTGCTTACTTGTCTTTGTCTCTTGCAGTAATACTCCTCCTGACAAAAACAATGGGCGATATGGTACAGGAATACCGATGGTCGTGGTAACAGTCGATCCCTTACAACAGTTGACTGGTGCTGGGAAGACTACGGGAGTACAACTTACGAGCACATTGCCACAGACACTGCCTAGGTAAGAATTAGGCCGGCGACTGCAGCACGGAGAGCTGCAACAGTGGTTACCATATAACGCGGGTTGGGGTACGTAACAAGCTCTTTCTGGCGTAGGGAGTTGGAATGTACCCCATTGTGCCGCGAACGGAGAGCACGGGCAACGGCAAGGTCCGCAGCTGCTTACGCATCCGGCCGTGGTCATAGGCGGGAAACATGGGCTCGAAGTGTTAGGTAAGATGGGTTGTGAAAAGCCGGGCGCCCACGGGAAGGTAGAATCTTTGGTATTATTGCCTAAGCACATTTTTTTCGTTGTGCTTCCAGCAGGCGTGACGGTTCCTTGTCCGGCGGCTAGGGGATGTTCTAAAGGCGTTGTACACTCCTGATGCAAAATACGACTGGAAAGATCTGATTCGTCGAGGACGCTTGTCGCAAGATCATCAGCCGGCATTCTTCGGCGTTTCTCGTTTCGATCACAGAACATCGAGGTGCTTGTGGGTATCACACTCCGTGCTGTATTGTTACGCTTCTTAAACGAGGTAAGGTAAGGCGAGTTTTGTTCCTTTCACTGTTAACAAGTGCAAAAGATAACGCTTTATGAATTACGCATCGCAGATAACATCGCGTGATCCTTTTAGATGACTCGTATAATTTCCTACCTTGGGAGTTTGTCGAAGATCTTGGGTGCAGCACAGTTTTAGTAACAAAGTAGCGCAATTCTGAGAACGGCGAGTTTTGACTTTCTTCTTCCAGGAAAAGAGTAACGAATAACACGGACTAGATAACGCCTTCCTACGCTGTAGGTCCAATATATGCAAGTTATTAGCGCTCTTGCTCATAACCGAACACAAGACTTGCTTGCAATTCCTTTGGAGTTTAAATTAAGTTCCCAACACAAAACACAGATTGTAATTCAGATTCAAATGTGCATATTTTTAATACTACAAACAATTTTCTATCTTGCACCGACAAAACACGATCACAGAGCAATATCCTTCGCCTTCATCGCTTGGAAGTCAACTGACTAATATGCTGGGTTCCTTCCAGACCCTACTCATATCGTCACAAGCGAACAGAAAAGAGCGCAGCCGCATTTCCAACGCCGTAGTCCTCCGTATTCCAAGGATCTAGAGGCGGGCCCTCCCAGCTCCGTTTCTCCGTACTCGGTCCATTGAAAATAACCAGTTCCTCCCCTTGTCTAACTCCCATCGAAGTGGAGACTTTGGCTTCCACGTGTGCGCTTTCCTGGAACGCCGATGCCGCCACTTTTACGCACCCGAGCCTTGCCGAAGCCTGACGTCAGGACAGGGGACTTAACAGTTCATCGCGAACAAAAGAAGCGATTTCAACGGTAGGTTGTATTGCACCAATTTAAACTTGTTTTCGCGGTCCTCAATGTCAGCTATCGTCTTTATTAAAACAGTTATTCAGGCTCATTAATGTCTGTCGTAGGTATAAAAGTAAATTGAAATTTTACAGGAAGACGATATGAACGGAATGCATGACAAGCAATGGGTACGGCAGGCAATTAGGCACGTGATGTCTTGCTCGTTTTGGGGTCATTCAGAACAGCTTCTGTTTCCTACATTTAGGCCACTTTACGATAGTAGGTTCAACTAGTACGTTGTCGTCCCCAACGCAGTGGTCGTTTATTTGTAACGGAAAAATACAAGTGAAGCTTTTTCTTTGAGCGTATTATCGTGGATTATTATGTGCTATTATACATGAATACTTTAGTATTTATTAGCCTGCCGTAGCCACTTTCTCACGTGTGAGGTTTGGACTGTGCAAGTAATACCTGGAAATATGAACGTCAAGAAAGTTCTGGAATTGTGCTTAATGTTCAAAAAGTAGGATTTAAAAGGAGAATGCCAAGAATATCTTCCAGGAAACACGATAACAACCCGATCCAAAGCAAACTATTATTTACTTATCAACTACTGTACTAGAACACTGGTGACTAGTACAAGTGACAGACATTTTCAAATGATACGTGCTAATTATGTTTTTTTCAATAGCGTTAATTAACATGACGCAGGCAATACGGGATACGTCCACATTTGCCACACCGGTTCGGAAGTTTAACCAAAGAAACAAGTGTATTACGTGGAAAAACGATGCATCATATTTCCGCGGACCAAATTTCTGCTTCGTATCCCGGCTTTATCATATCCTTTGTAACCAATTTTCCAACTAAAAGTGACCGATGGAAATCCGTTTCTCGCTAATTCTGAAGTAGCAACAACTCAGGTGCGACGCAAACAGGACTTGGGAGAGGCACGTAAAACAACTACAAGTAAAAAAATGACGTAAAGCGAAAGGAAACGGGCCATTCTCCTGCACGATTTTGCAACATTAACGTTAACTCATTTCCTGGAACAAATAAGACAGAAAACCGTCAGGGATGATAATAAAATGAACCGTATTTTTAAAAAAAATACACGCCCGACTTAACTCGTACCCTCTCATGACGATTCGGTAGCCCTTAACACACAAGTAATGAACAGCGACAAGCGCGGTTGCTGCTTCTGCAACCATAAACGTTTACTTCACTTAATTGAAATTTCGCTACTTGGTGTTAAAAAAACTCCACGATCCAGTTTTCTGTCGCTTACCCGGTTTACACAAGGTGCTTATTATTACTTTTTCCTGTTTAATATCAAGGGTACACGTGAGTAAGGCAACTTGAAAGTTAATTTAAATTCGCCATCCTGCTGTTAATTTTCTTATATCTTCAGCCTGCTTTCATAATAAAGGTCACGTAATATTTTCCTTGAGTAGCCTATAATACTTGCATCATTTTCGTATACCCTTTGAGGACATTCTTTGACACCTGTTTTGTCAACTTATCAACGACGAATATTCTTGGAACGATTGCGGCAACCCACGGAAATGGAAATTGCCTTTCAGACTAAAACACACCTATTATGTCAAGAAAAGAAAGGAAAAAAGAACTTACCATGTAGTTACAAGCAGACCGAACCTAATCATCTTCATGGACTTCTAGGAAACCAAGTGTAATCTCTAGGGAGCTTCTACTACTTAACGAAGGTGAGTGAGGACGTGTGTATCGTGGCACCACGGGATTTTTTTTGTTCTTCCCGGAAAAGGGTCACTGCCTTCCTGCAACTGCGACTCGGGAGTGTTCTACTGTACCACAAAATCAATGTCTAGATATTACAGGTGTCAATCTATGACACAAATAGGACATAAGGAACGACTTTTTTTTCTGGTTCGAATTTTTATTGATTCATTCACCATGATTACAAAATCTCCAATATAGGCATATGAACTTTCGAGGGAGAGAAAAAAGGCGCAAATCAAGCTAAATAGCCAAAAAATGAATTTGCTTTACAAAAATGTTTTCCAAAATCCGCGATTTGATTGCATGTCAAAACGCAGACTGGTTCTTTGTTGGCTAGGTATATTATTTCTTTTATCCTAAGACTTGCTTTCTTGTTCACCACGTTTCCGACTGTCTAATGACACACTAATATCTTATAACTTAATTACTTTAGCCCAGAAGCACTTGTACTCGAACCTACTCACACAGCAGAAGCAACATGACCCAAGGAAATAAGTTCCTTACATTAGCTTAGCAACTGCGATTCCAGCGAAGTCAAAAAAGAAAGTAGCAAAGGTTGTCTTGTCTTTTTTTGAGCGTGCTAATTCAGTGAACTTTGTAAAAAATGTTGTAAGTTTTTACCGATAACAAAGCAGTACACGTATGCACGCTGCGGAGACGTTTTATATTTATAATTCTTTACCAAGTACCATGGCCTAGGGTAACAGATACATCCCACATACACTCAGACCGTGACGGCAAGATAAAGTTTCGAGCTTTCCTTATCTTGCGTTCAGAAAAATAAAGTAACGCCCCAACCTTTTTCTAGCTTTCCTGGAACACTCAACAGAAAGGGTTGAGAATGCTCTATTCCGAGGAAGTAAAAAATTAAAAAACGTTTAGGGCCTCGTATCAAAGACAGTCTCTTCGGAATGCAATCTGTTTCGAATGCAGGGAAAAAAAGGTTATCTTAAACTTCAAATTTAAGGTTCAGAGGAAGCGAGAAAACAAACTGAATTCTCCAAATCGGAATGTCCCCAAATTGTTCGGCACTGACAACCTAGCAGTCTAGGTCCAACGCTTGATTTTTTTTCTTTGTGCTCTATAAGCTTACAAACAAATAAATTGAAGGGAATATTTAATGTTCGTTTTAAACGGGAAGGAAGCAACCTGTTATACGTGATTGCTTGCGACAGAGGCACTTGACAAGTCATCACCTATCGGTACAAAACCACCTACAAGGAAGAGTTGGACTATGACACACCTTTTAAGCCTAACCCTGGGAAAAAAAAAAAAAAAAAAAAGCTCGGGAAATCCTCTTCCCGGGAAAAACTTCCAACTTTAGTTTGTAAAAAGGACGGGAAAAACATATTCGTCTCCAGACGTTTCTTGAAAAGCTACAATACAATTGAAGACCTAAATTGGCATATTCGCACTCACTGTAAATCTTACCAGGAAGTAATCAAAATTCTGCAAAACTTAAGTTCCTTCTTTACTCACATATATAAGTTATTGAACGTGAAATAAAACGAACAAAACTGAAAGGGTTGTTTTGGCAGCAACGGCTTTTGAAAATCTTATACTCGCTCTAGAGGCTCTATACGTCGTGAACTAAATTTTCCTCCCACTTTTTATTGCGGGTCTTATTTCTCATCTTCGCCATCCATGGACTCATCACCAGCGTTAGAAGAATCGTCACCAGGTACGGAACCACGTTTAGTTCCACCCAAGCGGCTCAAACCCAATCCAGGAGCTGGCACACGCCTACGTAACAAAATGCGACATTAATAATGGCTTCTAAAGGTCGAAAATTGTCTCAACAAGTCGACTAAGTGACATACTTTAACGTAAATAAAATGTAATACAGCCACGGTTGTGAACGCTTCAGAAATATTACCTTTGAATCTGGAAAAACTACTTTACACAAACACTACTCCGTACTCGTTACACAATTACGAAAAAACAAAGGTCACAACCAAGTACATGTGTATACAGCTACGCTTGTGGCGTTACTACGTATCATCTCAGAACTTCACAGAAATAGTTTTCCATTTTGCTGAGAGGGTCCTTGAACTACACAACCGTGTCAGGAAAGATAGGACTGGGTAAATCATTATCAAAGTTCTACTAGTTACAGTGCGACTTTTGTTCTTCAAAAGGAATTCTCTGAAACAGTGGTTAGGAAAAGCTCCCGAATTTAAGCATGAGATTCAAATAATGATAATACGCATAAACTGTGAATGAAACAAGCTAGATCCTGAAGAAAAAACAAAACATGCCCAGCGAACACTGAACCATGCTATGAACAACCGGTATGAGACGAATTTAACAATGACAGCTGCCAGACAGCTTGAAAATGAAACGCTCCAGTAAGATCACCGGAAAACATACAATCCCTAAAATGGTAATTTCTCCCCAACTAATTAAGCTAATGCGCGGCAAACGGACACACACTGTATCTTAGTATATATTTAAAAATATGCCTTCAATTTTCCAGTTCTCAATTTAAATTAAGATTGCCTGTCATCCATATATAGTTATGTCCCTCTTTCTTACGAGTATCCTTGAATTTTGAGCAAGGAAATGGAAAAACAAACGAACCAATTCTCGGAAAAATAAACCAACACTATGCATTCACGCCGCACCGTGTAGTAAATCTGAACAGTACATAAACTCTATTAAAAAGAATCTAGACGGGCGAGGTTACCTCATTTTGCTTTTGAGCGAAGACAACTCCCGTGATACGGTTTCTTGCGTTTCCATGGCATCTTCCATATCCCGCTGTGCTTTCCTGCGTTGTGCTTTTTCGCGACTAATTTCTTCCTCGGCCTCGTCTAACTGCCGCTTCAAAGCTTTGACGCGGTTATTGGATTTCTCCAATTGTTCTTTGTACGAGTCGGCATGGCGACGCTCATCTTCGAGTTGAAGTAACATCTCTTTCAGCCGTTTCTCCAACTTGCGGTTGTTCTTAGCCTGGGCCAGTCGCTCTTTGGCTTCGCTGTCTAGCTGTTCCTCTAAGTTGGCTACCTTGGCTTCCAAAGCAGCGATGGTTGCTTTGGTTCTCGCCCGCTGTGACGTCTCCAATTCCGACAACTTGGACTTGAGTTCCTTGTTTTGTCGCTCCAACAGGCCACGCTGGTTCTCCAATTTCTGGGAAACGGTCTTCTCCGCCGCCAAGTCTGTGTTCAATTGATCCACGCTCAACTGCGCCTTCCGGGCACGCTCCAACAAGGTCTCGCTGTTGGACTGTTCTTCTTCCAGTTCTTCCTCGAGGGCCTGGATGCGGGCTTCGAAGCGGCGTTTCTCGTCCGCCATCAATGTACCACGGTTAGCAATGGACGCCAATTCTTCGGCTAAATCGTCCCGTTCGGCTTCTGCGGCGCGACGTGCGCGTTCGGCCGCGGCCAATTCCTCCGTCAGCGTCAAAAGCTCGGCTTCCAAGTTCTTGATCTTCTTCTCACCGTCCTTCAACTGAGCAATCAATTCATCCTTGCCCGCACGGGCTTCCTCGGCGTCGCGTTGGTAGTCCTTCATCTGGGTTTGGAGCTTCTTCAACTGTTTGAGCGCGTCTTCCTTCAGTTTGTTGGCCATCTCCAACTGGGATTCCAACTCCTTCAAATCGCCCTCAAGCTTCTTACGGGCAGCCGACGCCGCCGCACGCTGTTTACGCTCGTCGTCCAATTCGATCTCCAAATCACGAAGCTGTTTGACCAAACCTCGTCGCTTCTCTTCTGCTTGTTCTTCTTTGGCTTGCAAATCGCGCTCGTGTTGGGCTTTAGCCGCTTGCAAGTTCACTTCCAAGCGCAATTTGGCGTCTTCGGTCAACTGGAGCTCATCTTCCAACTCTTCAATTTGGGTCTTCTGCTCTGCCAATTGCGATTCCAACGCGCGTTTGGCTTTCTCAAGCTCGTGAACGTTCTTATCCGCCGTGCCTTGGGAATTGGCCAGGTCGTCTAACTCGTTTTGTAATTGGCGACGGATCCTCTCCAATTCGTCGCACTTGGCCAACGCGTCTTCCAATTCGCGGTTCAATGACAAAACCTTCGTCTCCTTCTCGCGAGCTTCGCGTTCAGCCATATCACGCTCGTTGGCGTAACGCTCGCTGACGGCCTTTTCTTCGGACAATACCTTGTCAAAGTTGCGTTGCTTTTTCTCCAATTCAATCACGCGACCACGTTGGGAATCCAAGTCCACCGTGACGTCATCCAACTCGGCTTGGAGCTTCTTGCGTGATTTGTCCAGTTTGTCATTTGTTGCCGTGAGCTCTTGGATCTGACGGTGTAAGGAGTCCAAATCCTTGGAGGATTTCTTCTTCAACTCTTCGAGCTGCAAGGCGACCTCAGAATCCTCCTCGGCCCGCTTTTTGTACTCAAGAACTTGAATATTGAGGGAGGTCAACTGTTTCTCCAGGGCTTTCTTGGCTTCTTCTTCGTCTTCAAGTTGGTTTTGCAGGGATTCGCGCTGTGCGTCCATCTGACGGAGTTTGGACTGCAAGTCAAGCTTCTGTTTTGTCTCTTCCTCCAACAACATCTGCAATTCCGCCAGTTGCTGCTCGGCAGAAGACTGGGCTTTGGTGGCCGACGCTAATCGAGCTTCGGTTTCGACGTACTGGGCGTTAATGGCATCCAATTCTGCTTGTAAACGAGCGAAACGCTCCACACCTTCGCCCCGCCCTCGTTCGGAGTCCGACAAACGTGCTTGCAGTTCGGATAGTTGGGCTTCCAATTGCTTACGGCGTCTCTCGGATTCGGTTTTGTTGGCCGTAATGGTCTTGATTTCGTTGGCAAGGTCGGCATTCTCCGCTTCCAGCGTAGCTTTGGCCTTTTCCAGCGTAGTACGCGATTTGCGCAAGGAATCGAGCTGCTCGTGAATTTCGGCCACCTCTTGGCTGTGTTTGTGGCGCATTTCGGTGATTTGGATTTCATGAGACGCAGTTTCTTCTTCCAAGTTCTTTTTCAATGAGGCAAGCTCTTGTTCGCGCTTGGTGCGGAGCTCTTGCTGGGCAGCAGTGGTATCCAAAGAATCCAAAAGCTCGGATTTCAGGGCTTCGAGTTCTTCGTTCAAGTCCCGTTTTTGTTTCTCGGCTTTGGCACGGGCCACTTTCTCGGCATCCAAATCTTCACCCATTTCGGCCAACTGAGATTCTAATTCGCGAACTTGCTTTTGCATCACGGCCTTGGCTGCAGCTTCTTCGTCCACTTTCATCATTGCGTGCGTAAGCTCTTCTTCCCGCCGGGAGAGTTGGATTTGAAGTTCTTCTACATGAATCTTCTTTTCGTTCAACTGGTCGCGGACATCTTGCAGCTCAGTTTCCACTTTACGTTTGGCCCTTTCGAATTCCTGACGAGTAGTTTGCTCCTTCAGGAGGCGTTCTTCCAGATCGGCCAAAGTGGCTTCATGTTTCGCTTTCAGCTTGGCCAAATGCTTGGATTTCTCTTCTTCTTCCACCAAAGCTTGCGACAGGTCTGAAGCGCGGTCTTCGAGGAGTTTCTTTTCTTTGACCCACTTCTGGTTGGCGTCTTCCAAAACGGCCAAGTCTTCTTCCAGCTTCTTGAGCTTGCCCTCGCTCTGGACTCGTTCAAGTTGCAATTTTTGACGGGCAGCTTCTTCCTCTTCCAATTGTTCTTCCAAGTCTGTGATATGCAACTGCAATTTCTTTTTCTCTTCTGTTAATTTGACACAGCGTTCCTCTTCTTCTTCCACACGAGCTTCCATATCGTGGAGGATTTCTTCCAGCTCTTGTTTCCGGGCCGACAAACGCATTCTCATTTCTTCCGCCTCGGCGCATAATTCTGTTTCAGCCTATTCAAAAGTCAAAACGAAAAATACATGAAGAAATTTGATTTACTTGGGAGAATAATATGACAAGTTTACTTGTAACTGTTCAGCCAAGATACTCTTTTCTTCAACCAATTGCTGGAGTTTCTTTTCGGCGTCTTGTTGAGCTTTCACTTGCGCGTCTAGTTTGTCTTTGACTTGTTTCAATTCATCTTCCTTTTGGACCAGTTTTTCTTCTTGTTTGGTGACCTGAAGCAGTGGCTTAACTTTGGTGTACAAACGCCACCATTGCCAGTTCCTCAACTTCAAATAGGCAGCGCAGTTTCGTTGGATGATGCGAATTGCGTTCAGCTGTTGCACTCGCTTGTGGTAATTCCTGTTTAATAGTCGAACAATACGTTATTTAAAGTAAGAAAATATTTATAAATTACTCTACAGAATTGAGCTTCAAAATATTAAAGAAAACAAACAACACACAGACGAAGAAAATGTAGGAAAAACGCTGGCACGCAAAATAACATAAATAAAATAATGATTAACCAACAAATCTTACTTTCTTGCTAAAGTACCACGGCAGTAGGCTTGGAAATTGACAATTAAATCAGTGATCTTATAATCACGTTCTTCTTCCAAGTGCGCCAAAACTCCGGCTCGGAAGAAAATCTTAGACTGACCAATGCGGTACAAGTTCGGATCCAATTCCAAAGCCTGAATCATTTTCTCGCAAGCTTTCTTGCCGTCCATGAAACCTTTAGGAATCACGTTAGGTGTCAACAATTCGTACCTGTTGATGGCATCAAGCAATGGATGAGTGAAAATGCTGACAACTTCAAGCAAACTGAATTCTAATGTTACCGTTGGCGGAATTCTTGGAAGGGAATACGGTTAGGGAAACCTTGACGGCAAATACGAATGCCTTCCAGGACACCATTGCAACGCAACTGATCCAACACTAGCGCAGCATCGATCTTGCCCGCTCGCTTTTCATGATTCGGGATGATACAACGCACGAAGTTGGGGTTGGTGTTTCTCAAAGTGGCCATCAGTTTACCCAGCTGTTCTTTGTACAACTGGGACACAGTGCGGAACATACCTTTACGCGTGCGTGCGCCAAACTGGGTGTCTGTCATAGCTTGTTGAGCCATGCCCACAATTTCGGCTAAAAATAAAATAGAACACTTCATAAGCTTTCTCGCGCTTTATAAACCTGAAATACTAATTTACCATCTTTCCAGATAAGAGCGATGAAAGGATCCTGGGAAGTCTGTAGCAGAGAGACGACATTTTCGTTCAAGGGATCCATATTCTTCATCAACCACAAAGCTGCGGAGTAGTCCACTTTGCCGGCGTAGTGAATGATGGCAAAATCAGCCACACCTCTGAAATCCGTTTTCATAAACTTGGGATGGACAGTGTGAGAGGATACGAGTTTCTCTACAAAGCTCTTATCGGTGGCCTTAGGGAACCAACACTCTTCATCCAAAAGCGCCAGGATACCCATAGGTTTTTCGATGAGATCAATGGTAGGTTGGAGATCGAGACCGAAGTCAATAAATTTCCATTCGATGCCTTCGCGTTGGTATTCTTCCTGCTCCAGGATAAACATGGTGTGGTTAAAGAGCTGCTGGAGCTTTTCGTTGGTGTAATTGATGCAGAGCTGCTCGAAAGAGTTGAGCTCGAAAATTTCGAAACCGGCCATATCGAGAATACCAATGAAAGAGGCGCCTTGACGCTTGGTGCGATCCAAAGAACGGTTCAGGCGGTTTACTAACCAACGGAACATACGTTCGTAACAAGCCTTAGCCAACGCTTCCACTGCAAATTCCACCTACAAAGCATACACATTTTGATTATAGGTATCATTTCAATCAGCAAAAGCTTTATATACATTAAATAATTAAAGTTCTAAAATGACAGACATTCAATAAATAAATATAAAAATTACGCCAGAAAAGAGGAAACGATATTCTGTGATATCACAGCTTGGGTAAGTTCTTTGATGTTATATCTTGTTAAGTTAATGACCACAATGTACTGCCACTTTGGTCTACTTAACACAAGGTCTTTTAAACGCAAAACATTAAAAAGTACCAGTTCCTACAACAATGGCTAATTCTCATTAGGTGATTGCACTAAAGGTCATAAAATGACTATCAATATTTGGATTTTTCAACTTTATAGACCCTAGTTGTTATTTAGTTATAAACGATGAATTTCTACGTGAAACTGAACAATGTTATCACAAAATAAACAACTTCATCATAGATTAAGACGTCGCAGCAGGTTCTATTGCTCTAAGCTAGTTGGGCTATAAAAGAAGAAAGGAACAAGAAAAAAACTTACTTGCTCCTTGGTTTGAGCTTTGGTAACATAATCGCGTCCCACTTTAATACGCGGCTTCAAAAAGGCTTTAGTCAGGTCGGTCACCGGTAAACCCAATAAATGTGAGACTTTCTGGGCCACAGTATTATCTGGCAAGGTGGCTTGGTCCGAGTTGCGCTCTTGCTTGAATTTCATGTTGCCGAACATCAAGGTTGCGGAGACCACACGGAACAAGGCTGTTTACGACCAAGAACGACATACAATTAAAGTTTCTATTAAGATATTTCATTTCCAACACTGCTGATTACGCATCTCACTTAAGGCAAACGAAACTTCGAGAAAGAAAATTTAACGCAAAAGAGAACGGGGAGCCGGGTCAAAACTTACCGGACAAGTCTTCGCCCGTCAGACCCATAATTTGCATAGCTTTGCAAGTCTGCTGGAACTCGTAGCCATCATCAATTCCAGGTACGGGTAAATTGCCCGACGTCAAGAAGGCGTACGTTTTGGGGTCTTCCAAAATGAACTCTTTGCGTTGTTCGGCAGTGGCACCCGACAACAATTGGTAGAAAATATGGAAAGCTCGTTCATCTTTTGCTTGACGAATTGCACGTGATTTCTCCAACAAGTAAGTTTCAATATTGGCACCCGCAATATAACCCGAGGCGTCAAAGTTGATACGAATAAATTTGCCCTACAACAACGCAACAGCGTTACTTATTTTTTCTTGTTCAATGAAACAACAGTAGCAACTTACAAAACGCGAAGAATTGTCGTTTTTAACCGTTTTCGCATTGCCGAAGGCTTCGAGGATGGGATTAGCTTGCAGCAGTTGTTGTTCCAATTCGCCCTTGAGATACGGAAAACAAATGAATTAGCAACTTCTCATTTTTAAACGGAAAAGTATAGGAATTAAAAAAGAAAACAGCTGATTATTTGTTTCTAAACAGCATTTGCTTTCCTTGTCTTAAAGAACCATGCAAAGACTATTTACTGTTTCTTACCGCATGACTTGCCTGAAGCATGTGGAAAGACAAAAAGCTATGAAAAACAGAAGCCCGAGGGGCCTTTTACCACAATAAATTTTTTTAATAGCAGAGACGCAGTTTTTTTTAAAGAAAAATAAATTATGTAAATCCAACTTACGATGGCTAGCATGTCCATGCCTCCCTAAGGAACGTCGTGTAATCGGAATATCAAGTCAAAATAATGATTTTTGGTGCCATGCAAAAGGAACCAAGCAGTGGGTTTTGGGGTGAACAGCCAGCCATTATCATCCAAAAATGATCATCCAATATACAGCAGCAATCCAACAGCAGCCGCAGATCCCCAAGAGAAATAAGAAATGCAATAAAGGGGCGAAACATTAGAAAACACAGTTCCAACTATTTTTTTAAATTTTTTTGGCAGTCGGAAAGGAATATTCAAATGGTGTACAAGTGGCGAAAATTTTGCAACTGCTTAGTCAAAAGCATGCGCAAAACCAGTTGAAACTTTTATGAAGGTTGGGCCAGTGACGGGGGTATGTTTTGCCTCTCGCTTAAATTGGAAAGCAATTTCCAATTAGGGAGTACAAAGGGGTGTATTCGTAAGAAACCATATGCTTACGGTGTGGGTTACAGCAGATCCTTTGGGTTTCGAGGCGGCAACATAAGCCAAGTACTGGATAACTTTCTTGGTATTTTCGGTTTTGCCCGCACCGGATTCACCAGTACACAAAATCGACTGATCTTCGCGATCTGCAAAGAAATTAATGAAGACAAGGAAATTAAAATATCGGAAACTTAAGATGAGTTGGGCAGTTTTTTTTTGGCAACATGAATATCGAAATAGCGTAGGACACTTGAAAATACTTTTAAATTATGGTGAATATTCCGCAAACTGACTAGATTTTGCAACTTGATAATTGTTTTACAACTGAACAAAGATCGAAAATGTTAAACTCAATTAACTGACTTTGTCCTTTATTACATAATTCAATACGGAATTTTTAACGGATTTTTTTTCTAACAAAACGACCGAGACAACCATCTTATGTCTGAAAACAGCTACTAATAAAATCTTTAAAATAGCTTCTACTTTTCTTGGAAACTGTTTCTACTCAAAGTTTCTTGATGAGTTCCCCCATGATTAACAGCAAGGGGCGATAAATCATAGAAAAAAGCTACAACTTTTTTTTAATTTTCAAATTCTTCATATTTTTTTCATAGAGGTTTCGAATCAACTGTAGCAGTTCCATCATTTAGATGAGTTTTAAACAATTTACAAAAAAGGGACAGAAAGGCTAACTCGAACTAGAAAGTTTGTTATCATCTGATCTAATCGAAGTGATAAAGACTGACCGGCTGCGCACGTCATTCTTATTAATACACAATATAAATCTAACGCTATCAACTCCTGTTACAGACATCTCAAGCGATGTCAATTTACCAGTTGAATGACTCCTTTTCTAAATTCGAGTTTCGGTCAAAACCACCTTTCGAGTAAAATATTTTTGACACTAAAGAAAATTTAACTTGAAAATAAGTTAAGAATGTACACGCTATTAACAATAGTTCATCTTTAAAAAAATACTGTCATGCCATTTGTTTCAACTTCAATAAAGCTATCGTTTCACACGTCTAAAAGGTCTCCTATGACATTTAGCGCTATCTTTGCAGACTTGAAAAGAAAGAAAAGTAAACTACTTTAGAATCAGATTCGCTCTAACAAAACAACTATTCTCTGTCCAGTTATCATCCTAATCTGTTTAACGATTCCCAGGAACGTGACATCGCAATATTTACAGTGCGTTGTTTCTCTATCCTTCTATTCGAGCATCATTTACAGTCGCTCCAAAAACCATCAATGCGTCGATTTATCATGCACGCATTCCTTCTTCCTGTCCTTGGCTACGCGTTCCCATTTGCAGCGTTTACAAATAACATTCCGGCTGCCTCGAGTGGCATGTTCATATTCCGTTTCAAACTTGGGTACCAGACAGCATCCAATTTACCGCTAAATACATAAAATAATCCTCGACAGTTTTTTTCTTTTTCGACCTTTAACCCTTTTCTCCTGTCATCCAACCACTTCAAACTTCCCGATCGCCTGCCCTACCAATTAGTTCGCTACTGGATCCACCCATTTCACACCAATCCAAGACCCCTCGACATCACTTACGGCATTTTTTTCCCTCTTCTTTTTCTACTCGTTAAGAAAGCAACACTGTAGCTCTTCAGTGTCTATAAAAAAGAATTCTGACGTCAAACTTCGATATCCAAAGAGAAACGTGATTATAACCATTAACGAAAAAAAGAACTTATGTTGATGTCGGCCGATGTCTTTACCTACCATACTTGGCTTAACATGCACAATACGAACTCGACAATGACTCATAGAAACTACATTTACGCTAGCTTTTTTAATTCTATCTTTCAGGGTTTCGGCGTCTGAAAAACATATTTTCCTCCTAAAACTGTTGTAAAGCACGTGAGTCAGCTATCACGCCCCTTTGTACCCACCACGCTCGATAAATCAACTCACCCAACTTTGCATACACACATTAATGACACCTAACCATATGATCATTTTCGTGAGCAATACCAACAATTTTAAACCCCGTAAAGCTTGACGAACTTTTTTGTTTCATGAGAGACTCTATCATAAAAGTAACCTTATGTTGCAAACCTTCAAATCCTTTAGTTACATCTTTTCACATCCAGCACGCAGCATCCAATATCATAAATCGAACCTAAAATAGCGATCTCTTTTGACAGTGAGTTGCTCATTTTTCTGTTGTGGTTGGCGCCAGGAATCTTATGCTTAATTTCCATATCGTGACCCAAGTATTGCTCTTTCTCTTTTCCCATCCCAGCATAAAAAGTAAAGTAAAAGAAAACATTAACAAAGAATAAAACGAAACGAAAAAGGGCTAGCTTCTTTGGAAACCTCAGATCCTAATTGTACCGTAGATCACGGGAACCAAAACTCCTTCATGAACTGGTCATATTTTCTCTCCGTTGTGAATTTTGTGCTAACGAATCAATAAACGGCTCAGATGGACCATTAGTTAGGCAAACTTCCTTTCAATTCCCACTCTGGCAGCACAGATGTCGAAAAACTTGCCATGTGACCAACAACCCCAGGGCGTCACCTCTTTTTCTTCCTTTGCTTTTTATTTTAAAATATGAAAAAAGGAAGGTTGATCTCAACACATTTTCTATCGCTTTTTCGCCCCTTCCCTCCTCTTTCTCTCTTTCATTCACCTTCAAAAACTCCCCAACAACAACGCGGTCGGATTTGGCCTACATTGCGATGTCTTGGCATTATTATTACGAGTCTGTTTCTTTTTAAGCTTGTCTACGGAAATTGCGAAGTTGTCGAACATCCCTATCGACACTATTTTGCACGGGTGAATCTAAACAAACTGTAAAACGTATGCAAATTCCCACAAAACTCCCGGTACACGCGTTTTAAAGCTCCATAAGGACACAGAAGGAGCGAAAGGGAGATGAAAAGTCCTTGCCAAGTATGCAATTGGCCTCTGGGAATTAAATCCGTGTCCCTTAGTACTTTTTGTCCCAGGCTAATACGTCCTACTCTCTCTGTGAAACCCATTCCTCGTGAGAGCAGCCGTCCTTATATGGAATTCTATTGTAAGTTAACGGTAACGTTCAAAAGCAGTGAGGCCGCGAAATACTTAAAACCGGCTAAACGGTGCTAGGATTGTGTGGTCTTCTTTGTTTCTGACATTTCCATATGTCACACAGCACACTTGGGACATGTGGGGTCTTCGTAGGGGGTCAGGAGCCATCAAAACTTGTTTCTCTTCTCCTAACAGCTGAAATATCTTTTTGAACAGTTGAACGCAATATAGAAAAAGTCGACCGAAACGGAAATATTTATTTTCCTCTCACAAGTGAAAACGCAAGGAAGCCCTTCTTCGCTTTTTATTTTGCATTTATTTTCAGTAGTTTATTTTCTATTTGTTTTATTTTTATTTCAATTTTCAGAAGTGATCTTTTATTTTTATTATTGTTTACCTTGAAGCATGGACCGGTATGAAGAGTCGGTAATAGCAAAGACATGGGGAGGCACTTCATGTCGCTTTTTGGCTTTGTACAAATCAATAATACGTTCCGTGTAAATAGGCAGGCGTTTGTAAGGGTTAACCACCACGCAAAACAAACCAGAATACGTCTATAAAAACACACAGGACAAAATTAAAAGTACCATTTCAGGTGTAATTATCACAAACAAAAATACCTCAAAATTCATCACAGAAAGATCCAAACTTACAACACACATTACGTAAGAGCAAACTCTCCAACAGAATCCATTATTTTTTTATTTCATGGAGCACATATTTTAGGAGGGTCTTTTTTAACTGTAAAAAAGATACGAATATCGTGAAAAGATCCTAAATTTCCAAGAACAGGGAGATGTAACTGACATCCGTGCAAGGAAGGTAACATAAAAAAGGACTTGGATACATGCCCAAGACTATCAATTGTATAAATTGCTTCCATTTACTCAGCGCATCGAAAAGGTTTGAACTGCTTCACATTCACATTTAATTACCCACCACACGAATTCTTTCTTTCCCAAGACGAACAAACCTACAGAATTTTAAACAGCCAAAATAGTAGTTTATCTACAAAGTCTGCGAGAAGCTCTCATTTCCAAATTTGTCAACCAAGTAACCATGTCTAACCGCAACACTTCGTCTCAAGTTTCGATTTGAATTTAGCTAAAAAAGGAGAACAAGTTTCGCAACTCTCAACGCTTGTCACCTCCTGGACTAAACCAGCATCGGATGATTTAGTACAGATATATGTATACTTGATTATCTACGCTTGACTTGAATTCAAACAAAATTATAAAACTTGTTTCACTTCTAATTATTGTTTAAGTTTTTTTTTAATATGGTTTGTATTGAGTCCTTCAATACATGCCACAATAAGCGGACACCGGGGAACAAAACTGCACAGGGCTTGTATTTATACGAAAAATCACAAAGAGGAAATTAACTTGTTATACAATCTGTGTACTAGCTTTTCTCATTTGCATCATGCATTCTTTCAGAAAGGCCATGTATATCAAAATACTAGACTTCCGATTTGACGCAATTATGATTCCAATTCCATACCTTCAAAGACAGATCCGGAAACGAAACTCAACAGTTTCCTGTCATTCTCCTGACGTCACAGTAAACGGTTTCGACTTACAGTAGTCACTAAAAAGGCAACTTTCGCGACTGTTGGGTCTTTCCAACCATCTGACTCCATTGACCTCTCACGAACCAAAAAACCTTCCACATTTCTTCAACGCTACCCGAAGCCAACCGTCACGTCAGCAAATTCTTGTACTCCCTCCTTTCTTTCAGTCACTCATATTTTCATGAAGAGAATTTTCTACACCTTTTATTCTAATCACTATGCAAATGCCTGAACAAAGCCAACTTTTCTGAGCTATTTCCCAAGCTCGGCCGGATCAAACACAGGTCATTAGGCAAACATGTGCCCGGTTTTTCGTGCGTGTTGTGACTCTGTCCTTATAAGGCCATCTTTGCCTTGACTTTTCTTCTTGACGTCCAAGTTGCTTCACCGGAGTACCTTAGACAGCGTCTTCGAGAGAAAGCTGAGAAAAACGAATACAATCGCCTTATTCAAAAACGGCCTTTTGCCTTTCAATGTCTACCCGCACCTATAAGGCAACAGCGGCAATTAAGGCTTATGGAGTCAAAGGTGACGTCGACCTCAGTCCCAGTTTCCTACATTCTAAGTTTCTTTCTTCGCCGATATCATTTTTTGGTTTTTGATAGTTACTTTCGACATAAAACTGCATTAAAGATACGAACAACTTCCGTGTGATAGCAAGAATACCGCTCCCTTTTTATCACAACTAACGCTTCGCGCTTGTTTCGAACCTGACTTCACAACAATCCTCCTTTAACGCTGTTCTAAAGAAACGGAAAGAAAACCACAGGTTACCTGTTTACAAGAATACGAACAGAGTAAACAGGCACGGTCAAGTAAGTGCAAAACAAGATTGCGGGCAAACCAGGGAATGGAGGGATTGCGCCAAAATGGCGATAAATGACTTTAACGGCGTTGGGCGAACTTTAAGGGAAAGATAACATGAAGAAGGCATCTGGCAATGTGGGTGTGGCCTCGGCTCCTTGCGTTACTTCAAAACGTGTGCATAAAAAGGCCTGCTATAAAACAGCAATCTGCGCATAGCTTTACAAATCTCCTATAAGACACAAGTTCAAAAAAGAAGTACAAAAACGACCGTGCGTTCGTGGAGGTATACTGCACATTTTTTTTTAAACAGACCAGCTGGTTCGATTTCAAGAGCTTCTCTTGCATGCTGGAATGCAAATGATGGGCTCGACTGGGCTATGACTCATAACCTGGCTGGAAGTGAAAACTTGATAAGATGTTGGATCCTTCTGAAGTCGAATTTTGAGTCTTATGACTGATTCTAACAAGGCTTTCTACGGAATTATGTTGCAAAAGTTAATGCAAGTAGGAATAAACAGAACTTACGTAGATGAGACCCGAATAATAACGTTCTTTGATGTTGTGGAGTACCGAAGCTTCATTGAGGCACGTAAGCTCGGCCATATCTTCTACTTTATCGAATTTGGGAGGATTCATCTTCTGTAAATCATCTTTGGGGACGAAACATCTTTTGCCATTGTCGGCAATTTCCACTTCGACCTCATCGCCACGTTCTCCCTTGATGGAAGCAGCCACGAAACCCTGGTTTTCATGAGGGATCCAGACGAGTCGCTTTTGAGTCCATTCGGCTTGCGTGGTGGGATCATTAAAAGCGTTTCTGTCCACTACTAAATACTTTAAATCGGGATCATTTCGATCCAAGGCGGCGCCTCCAGCATCAGCCGCCATTTTGCCTCCTTTTGGGCTGAACTGTAGAAAACGTTCTCTTGCCAAACACTTGCCTGTCTATACCGGCACCCCAAACGGTTTTTGGACACACCCACCCGGAGAATTGCTCGTTTAAGCAAACTTGAAAGTGTCTGTTTTTTGTAAGACAGAGAAGACAGTTGAGCGTGTACAGTTCGAGTTAGGAGAACACGTTTGCACGCTTCACTGGAGCAAAGAAAACTTCACACTAGCACAACAATCCCGGGCGCGGTTATGCCAACTGTCAAATTCCTGACGGTAAAGTGGGGAAAGAAGCGACTAAGAGTGCGTGGCAGCAAGGAGTTCCTCACGCTGCCAGAGCTCGCCGTCAACTGACGCCGCCTTGCGGTTAACGGGGTAGCACAAGTTGGCGCAACGCTTGGAAAGTTTCACTATACGGCATATATGAGGTCTGGGCTCTTGTTATCGAAAGTTTTCATCTGCGGAGCGACATCCGCTTTTTATTTTCTTCCGAGGCACTTACGAACCGCACGAATGAGACTTACCGTAGAATACGAAACCAAACCATACTTGGAAAATATCGCTCCAAAACCTTGAAACTTATTCATGGGACCAATATTTACCATAGTCTTCGATTTTATTTGTTCGCCTTCGTCCTCAGTTGAAAAGTGAAATTTCACGGTAAAATAAAAACGACGTTCATATTTTAAGAAAGCTTCAGCAGCTATGCTTCGTACATTCGAAAGCATGAATCAAAAAGAATATTCGCTGCGGTTATCAATACATAGGTGTGTTATAAAAATAAATTTGTTATAATAAATAAATTTTTCTCGACGTCCGTGAAAACGACACGACCAATAGCGTGTCATTTCTTCATGGCCCTGTCGATAGTACTTTGAGAAGTGTGTCAGATTCTGCAACCTGGCAACAAGCAAATATTCACTAACCTTTTGAGGAAAACAAGCCACGGACGATAAACTCTTTCCAAATAAGGAAAGGTAAATAATTCATAACTTCTTATAATCTTTATCGTGGTCACGATAAGGCGAATTGTGACCTTTGTTTCCGTTAAACACGACTTTTTCTTGCTTTTTTTCGCAGTGCAGAAGGAATAATTACAAGCGTATTTGTGACTAGCTTTTGCTCCATTTTTTTTTTTTTTTAGCATTACAATGACAAATGTTATCGACTCCTTTGCGAGCCAGGGCCAAAATTCAAGCCGGAGAAACCGTGCCAAGTCCTGTTAAGGATCAAAACTTGCTTATAAGTCGCTTACAACACACAATACGGGTTTCGGGGACTTTTTCCTCAGCTCCCTGACCCCGATTTTTCGGGATCCCCATCTTCTCCCTTTCTGTCTCGTTCACGACGGAACTCAGAATCCTCTAGTCCACAGTTAAAAAAGCGTTCAGGCATCTGCTAACTTCAAATTGATTTTGAAGCATTTGGACCGACATATCCTCTCCGGGGTTTCGACCATAGCCTTTATCCCATCGCAAAACACACATTTCGAGAGGTAAGCCGCAATGTTGCAACCTCCGGCCTCATTAATCCACCACTTAGTTCACATCCCTTGCTTATCAATATCCATGCATCAGCCCATGGATCAAGAGTGAACGTTTCTTTTATTCTCCCACCTCCTCGCAACTCATTGGCGAGGCTATAAAACCACATAAAGGAAACGACTTGGGCTTGTGAAACCACGAAATATTAAAAACAAACGTAAAGTTTAACATAACTTTCGTGTTCTTAGCCAACTCATTCATCTAAACAGAATTCTACGCGTGAACGAAAAAAAAAAGCAAGCAAATACTACACTTCTGAAGTCCCCTCGATTCAAATTGCCCGGTTTCATTTACAAATTAATTATTTTCTTTAGAGAAGGGACGGTTGCTAGCAAAAGGCCATGAAAAGTGGGGGAAACGTTTCTTCAGCAAACTATACAGCCAGTACAAGGGGGAGGTATATATAAGAATAGAAATGACACATCTTCAAGGGGTGTTAATAATGATACAGCCTCGGGAAAAAGGAAAATCCAAGTTATCAAAGTTCATGTCCCCAAAAAAATCCCCTGTAACGCACTCCCGAAAAGTTGTATACAAAATTGGTAACCGGAATTGTTAAGAAAAAAGAACTAGCAAAGCTACAGTTTCATGCTACAAACGAAAAAGAAACTCCAAAACATAAGCTTTGTTTTTTTCTAAAAATGGAATAAGTTACTTCAACAGTAGGATTCATATGTGATAGGCACTCCAACGCAACTCATGTGTTCTTGAAAAATAGTGTTATACAATTTCGTACGCGTCCCGCTTCCCTATTTCATTTTTTTTTTTCGGTAGCTTTCATTTCCATCCATATGCATCGACCTCCCTTGTAAAAGTGTTAACTCAGTTAAAAGACTTCTAAAGCGCTTTTGTTTTGCCAATCTTCTTCGCTTCCTTTGCCATGTTTACTGTTTCTTTTTCACTTTTCTACCACTTGTTTACATTCCTACGCTAAAAATGGGTTGGACGTAGGCGAGCCAAGCGTATTGGTAGGCGGGATCCCACTCCACGGTACAGCAGGTTGCGGCGCCATCATGACACCATCTCCCATTGGTGGCGCCAAAACGCCCAAATTCTGCTGCTGTCGCAACTGATTAATCGACGGGCGTGGGGCCATGTGTTGTTGGAAAGGATTGGCTTGGGTTCCTGCGACGCCAGGCATCGTTAATGCGAAGGGATTAACTATAATATTACATAAAACGAAACAAAAGAAACACCCAAAGCGAACACCAAATGAAAAGATGAGCATTCCAACTGAATTCCATTAATAAAAATTAAAGAGAAGCAAGAGCAAAGAAAAGCAGAACATGCTGTCTATGGTTGGCTATATTACCTGGCGGCTGAGCAGCCGGTCTTGGCGGTAAAAGATTGTCCAGATTCACTAAACCCGAATTAGGTCCAAGAAAATTCTCGGGTGTCTTTTTGCTCGGCGCTTGGCTGCCTTCAACATTGGTGCTGGATGCATTCAGAGCAGAGTTCATTTCCTGCAAATCGTACGGTGATGCGTTGTTGTTTCTTTCCGATTTCCGGTTCACCAACACATCAAAATCATCTAAAGCACTAGGCATATGGGCGCCTTGAACTTGAGGGGACCAGGGATCGTTACTGGGTGTTGGTTTCGTAGTCACTGAAGCTGCTGCCGGACTCCACGGATCTGCGGACACTAAAAACACATTGTTTAGCGTGCTGCACTTAATTTTCAGTGCAAGCTTCAGAGGAAAAATATGTCACCAGGCTTTTGAGATGGGGTTGGTGCAGGTGCCCAGGGATCTACCGCCGCAGGCATGGCAGCTGCAGCCGGTACTGTGACAGGCGAAGGAGTTGTACTTGTCCAAGGATCCTTAATACAAGTCCAATAATTAATATCAGCGCAAGCTAGGTATTTTTATATTTTACAGTCTACCTGAACTACTGGAGAAGAACCATTTTGAAGCGGCATTCCCCAAGGATCAACCATAACGGGCCGATTCGCAGGGGTCGATAAGGCCGTTGCTGGCAAAGGTGAGGACATCTATTGATAAAAATTGTTTATTTCATTGTTTTTGAAAAAAACTTGCTAATCAACCAGTCAATCAAATCACATTCGCTACGTGCATAAGGGAAAAATGCTTCCCATTTACTAAAATTTATGCAAACCTTACCGCTCGAAATGCAGTAGTAAAGTCCAAACTCTGGCATGCATAATAAAAAACACTGTTAAAATAGTTTCCCAATAATGCCCTGAAATAATAATAATTGGAAGAAAATGCGGAAAATAACGTAGCCAGCCAGCATGCTTCATGCGGCTAACCTTTACGGACGTGTCTAGAAAAGAATCCCGGTCTGGTTGTGAGAGAGAAACGGACGAAAAGAGAGGAACGGAAACAGAGAAAGGATTACAAGGAGACCAAGACCCTGGTACCTGAACAGAAACAGAAAATCCATTCTTCACCTTTAAACCGAAAATAATAAGTAAATGAAATAAATTAAAGTCAAACGAAATCTAAGAAGGTCCCCCAGGAGGATGGCATTCCATTTTTTTTTATAAGGAAAGCTGTACTTTTGGTCTGGGAGGCATCGCAGGCGCGGGAGCTTCCGAGGGATGTGCAGGCGTTCCCCAAGGATCCACCCAACCGGCTACAGGTGTATCGCTTCCTCCAGTAGCACCGCCTATGTTTACATCCAAAAGATCTAAGAGATGACTGCTGTTGCCACTATTAATGGACGTCGTCTCAGCCTGCTTCACTTCCGTCTTGCTCTGAGTGATCGCTAACGCTAGACGCACATCATCCGAACGACGCCTGGCTTCTTCCTGTTCCGCTTCTTCGCGCGACATGGCTAAGGCTAACTGCAACTGCAATTCTTCTTCACCAGCAGTCTGGGGTCGCGCCAAATCTAACTCAACGGATGCTGGGCGACCTGACGTAAGTACAGAAAGACTTTAGGCTTTCCATAACTCGCATACCTCTGCAAGTTAACCGCTAGCCAGATTACTTTCAAGAAGACAAATTGTTGTTTTCTGGTGTATAATAACAATAATAATAATAAATTATCTTTTACAAACTCGGAATTTAGTTATAAGTAGTTAAATGTGGCACAGTTTTATTACTGCAAATCATGCGAATGAAAAAAAAATTAAATATACTAAATTCTGCTCAACTATAAAAAAACTTTGAAAAGAATTCCTATGGCATGACTTTACACGGGAAATCGATATACTTGCGGGCTAAACGAAGATCAATAATGCAATAAGAATAATTCTGCGTTAGTCTTGCAATTGATGAATCACTCGCCGTAGTTTCAAGCTATGAACACAGCTAGCCTGTCAGATTCTAGTTGGAAACGGCGTTAGTCGCGGCGAATCAGCTTTTGAATTTGACGTCAAACAAAGTAATGATACAGTACTCGTTAGAGACACGTCACCACTTCACAAGAAAAAATTCCGTGGATACACCCATTGGATAAGTCACAAAAGTCGGAAAAAAAAAGGATGGGAGGGTCAAAAAAGAGAAATACAATATACTGACCTCTCGATAACGCGGTATCCGATCCATAGCTTTCTGAGCGGTAACCGGAAAACTACAATAGAAATACAGATAAAGTTGAGCCCACGTACAGCATATCACATGATAACGACAATAAATCTTATGTTAGTCAGTTTACTAAAATGCAATTTGTTTCTTTTGCGGAAAAAGTGTCAGTTGGAAGAAAAAAGGACGGCGAGCCGTGATAATTAAATTCTAGCAGCTGGAAAAGAACTTACGTCAGGCACGGGTGGACTGGAAGGCGAATTCATCGGCTCCTTGGATATTTGCACAGCGGTAATAACGCAGACAGAAAAATAGAAGGCAACGACCAAGACATAAGGTCAAAGTAAAGGATAGCACAGCCCAATTTTGTACGCATCACAGCAATCGAGTTATTAAACAAAAACATAGGGAAAAGTAACAGGTGCTACATCCTTTCACGCAATCACGCATTTCCCAAACATTAACCTCCTCACAAACAGAAAAAATACTTCCCGAATACTTACATGGGGATCGCTAACGGACGTTACTTGCTGAGCAAATCGTTCTCGGGCTTTCAAAGCTTTGGAACGTTCGTTCTTTAGGCGTTCGTCATCTTTCAGCAGAGCGACCAACTGCTTCGCCTTCTCCCGCACATTTAACCCTTGATCTTTGTTATCTTCGTAGTATTGGAAGTCTTTTAAGGTCTGGATGGCAAAAATATTTTCCTTACATTGTTGAGCCACCTACAATAGGTCACAAATTAATTTTCATTACATTGATATTCTGGCAGTCGAACCTTTTCCGACCCCGTTTTAATAAGATAGTCTAGCAAAACCAGGGATTTGTACACATGACGCCAGTTTTTGCCATGGTCATTCAAACGTTTCCATATCATCTGCATAATTTCGGAAAAAGCAACCACATTGTAAGTAAGGTCGGCAATTTCTGCCATAAGACTGCTTGGGGGGCCCCACGGGTCATTGCTAGTCGATTCACGAACTTTACGCTACAAAATATAGAAAGAATTACACTCCGAAGACAAACAAATATGTCTAAATTTTATTTTTTAAACTTATTTATTTTACCTGAGCCTCGGTATAGTTATGGGCAATATTTTTAACGTTACGGCGAATCCCGGATACGTTCATTGGGAAATGGTTGACGGAAACCAAAACCGCACAAAAATTAAATTCGAGACAAAATCAAAGCACCAGTTGTTATCGGCGTTGACGGAGAAGGATCTATCAACATTAAAGGCAATTAGAGACTTACAGGTGCATGACTAGGAAAAGGAAACACTATATTTCAAGGTAGAAACTGTAATCCTATAAAGAGACAGGCTAAAGCTTGAATGGCTTCCTAGTAAAAATTAAAAAAAAAACATAAAGTATTGCAAGCCAAATAATAATAGTTTACTACTAGCTCAATAAATCAATGTATAGTTTTGCAGAATAATGGAATGACTTTATAGTCAAACTCAGGACAAATGCAGGATTTCACAATAATGCTCGTCAAAGCTTTTAGGGGCGTGTATGATCAGTGTAAACAGAGGCGAAACCCAAGCTAACATACCGGAAATCTGATCAATAAATACCTGCCATAGGCGTTATGGCATATAGAAAAAGTTGGAAGAAATTACTTAATTTCAGAGGCGGAGGCTTAGGCTGACTTACAAGAATACAGGTTGTGGGTTAGACACCTTTCTTTTGTTTTACCAAGGAACTTCCCAGACCATCACACTACTACTACTCAACGAAGAGCACAATGATTTGACGGAGGACCCTTCACACACGGCCCGTTTCGTTGACGTCACAAGTCACGCGTTGGCTCAACTTCCAAACGAAGTCCAAGCACTTCTACGTTCAGTAATATTTGTTTTGCACTCCACTGAGTCGTAATGTTCATGCATCATAATTGTAACGCACTCTTTGCATCTATATTTTTGTCATAATAAAAAATAACCTTTAATCACGAGGGACTAGATTTACAAATGCTCAAAACTGTGTCTTGTCAGAAACCGACAGAAAATTATCTACTGATAAATAATTTCGAGACTCGAGAAAGTTATACTAAAAGGCAGACTGGCTTGTAAGCGGCCCATGCGGAAATTTCGAAGACCAGCTCCACTAAACTCATTCAAAGTTATTACGACTAAGTAAGCCCTAGCCCAAAAGCATCGTCCCATGCGGCATTTGTCACAACGCCACAATGGCCAGTCCGGTAACGATTCTTGAGGTGCTAATCCAAATCAGTAAAAAGAAAAAAAAAAAAAAAAACGTCAGGAGCAAGAGAAAGGAAAATGGAGCATGAGCGTCTTGGGATGAAAATAGAAGTGCGTAAATCAGCAAAAGATTACGTGAAGAGGTATCACTCTCTTGGTAGTCTTGTGCTTTTGCATTTTGTATGGGTTATTTTCGTATGTTTCAAAAAGACACCTGAATTTATATTTATGAAATAGAGTAGACGTTGATAATTTACGCTGAGTCAGTCATCACTTTCTTGTTTTTCACACAGCATCAGTGTCAAGGACTTTCCCATCGAGAGCGCAAGTCCGTAGAATGTTAATTCGCATTTTAGCTAAACTCGTGAATAAACCTCTAAAGAAATATGGCTAGAATATGATACGGCTTTCCTGAAATTTCATAAAAGCCTATTTGAGTTGACGTCTATGCTTTCCTCACTTGATCGAGAAGAAACAGTTTTTTATGTATCTATTGTTCTGATTCATATTTTACTGAAGCCCAGCGTATACTATCGCATATTGCTGATGTCGTAAACTGAATTGCAAATCAACTTGAGTTGTGCTAGAAAATCAATGCTTTGGCACTGTCCTCCAACATTGGACTAGGCACAACGCTTTTAAATAATCGTTTTGAATATAACGAGAATGACGAAAGTTGCTTTCGCCCAATCGAACCGACGGAGGCAATTCGGACGTATAATGAGTATTGTGAAAATTTACAATGAGTTCAGAGCACAAGTGCTCGATTTCTGGAATGCAGAATGTGCGTAAAATTCAAATTGTTTACTATTTTCCGTGCAATTTTGTTAGTGATGACATCTATGGAACTTTTGGAAAACAAGATATTATCATCCTCTTCATTTTGGTCTATTATCTGTCCTCTCCTTCGCTACTTTCTTACCCTGGAAGCGGTTACTGAACTGATAGCTGACTGTCCATGTTTTCTTTTCTTTTATACGAGCGCAGGCTTGTACGCTTCGAGAATGTTATCTCACTGCCAAAAATTTACCAAAGTTACTAACTGTACTCTAGTTTTCATACGAGAAAAAGAGAGGGTTTTGTTAGGATATAAGAAACGTGGCTTCGGATTGGGCAAGTGGAATGGTTTTGGCGGGAAAATCGAGCCTGGGGAATCCGCCGAAGCCGGAGCGAAAAGGTGATGATGACCCTTTTGCCTCTTTCCATTCCCAATTTGGTAGTTGTTCCTCAAGTTGATATAATTTTTGTTCTTAGGGAACTGCGAGAAGAGTGTGGCTTGGTGACAAAGTCGTTGGAAAAAATAGGTCTGCTACAGTTTGAATTCGTGGACCAGAATTGGCTACTCAATGTGCAAGTTTTTACGTCGCAGGAGTTCCATGGACTTCCAGTGGAGACTGCAGGTATCTCTGCCGTGACTATTTTCATAGTTACTTTAACTGTAATTGTACATTATACATTAAATTTATTTATTTATTAGAAATGCGTCCGGAGTGGTATTCTGTGAACGACATCCCTTTCGACAAAATGTGGGTGGATGATGCCTACTGGTTCCCGTATCTTTTAAGTGGGAAAAAATTCCACGGAGTTTTCCAGTTTGAAGGCTATGAAACCATACTGTCTTACGAAATAAAGGAAATAGATGACGTACCGGATATTGTATGAAAAAATGGCAAAATACAGCACTGTTACTATCACGCACTGCCTTCGAGCAAAAAACTTCTTGCCAAATTACGACTCAAAGCCAATGCTAACAATTTATCTTTCTCCTCGTCTAAAAATGGCACTCTGCCCACAGCACCTGCGCTCTTCGTATCAACATTCGCAGCTTTCTGAGTGCCGTCTTTCTGCAAGGCTTGCAGTTCCTGAACGCATTGCATTAACTCCAAAGTTTCTTCGGATGTAAACACAGGCGGATTGGCTTCCAAGAGTGGTAACGAGTCCGTGAGCAGCACGGGCCAAAAACTACACGTAGTTTATTTTAAATAAATACAATTAATTCGTATATCGCAGCAAAGCGGGACTTACTAATGAGGTGCGATACGGGACGTCAACAAACCAACTAACAACACAGCAGCATCTCGAAACTCGCGTTGTCCGTACAATTTATGAAACTCCCTATATTTTCCTGCAAGAAACAAGAGTAGATTGAACCGTCATCTCGAGGATATGCCGGACAAACTTTTTTAAAACCAACAACAACTTTCGCGTTTCAACTGAAAATGAAATTGGACGTCTTACATAAACGGACATAAAATATGGTAATCTTAATGTCGGACTGGTAACGCAGCAATTTAGGGAATACAAGTATATTATACCTAAGAAAGCCAAGCGATCTGAGGCCAGTATGCCTGCACCTAAGGAACTGAGTAAATCACTCGACGCAGCGGACGGAAAAGTCGCTTCTTTAAGATACAAATCCAAACACTGATCAGCTACTGCAGACGCTAATTGTGAATCAGGCGTTGGTCCACGCAAAGCCCAAGAGAGGGCTTGGCCCAGTCTCTTTTCACTCAAGCACCGCCGCCCCATAATGCGACAAACCGACATAGCTAAAATAACAAAATAGTTACGCAATACACAGGACACATACTATGTGTAACCTGCTTGACGAAGATTTTTTTTCTGGGCAAAATGAAGTAGTTGGGTAGCTTTCTGATGAGACGCATTATGCAACAGCGCTGGTATAAAGGTTTCTTGACATGCTGGACCCCAAGAAGGGCAATAATCGAGGTATCGAAGCCCCACTATCCACAAACTCTGATGGCTGAGTAAGCACACGGCAAAGTCTCTTAAAAGATTTTCTCTCAGCGAGAAGGAGTAGCTAAGAATAAAGACTTCAATAATCATAAATATTCCGAACAAATTTGATTAATTACGGATCTCCAAGGACTTCTTCAGCGTGAAAAAGTAAATCTGCTAAATGCGCTGTGGCCCACGAGTTGTCAATATTGCTCTGAATGAGGCCGATTGCGTCGTGCCAATCATTTTGCAACACGGTCAAAATCACAGCATCTAAACCTAAAGGTCTGCCGGATGCATTTTCTTGAAAACGTGCCCATGCTTGGGAAGCTTCTTCTTTTAGTCGAAATAATGTGATGCAGGGATCAGTGTACAGAAGTCTTCCCATCCATTCCTCGTACCAGGTCTCCAACTGGGGTCGCAGCGTTTCCCAGACCTCTTCTTCTCCTGCTAGGATCTGACGTAATCAACGAGAAAATTATATATAGTGTCAAACAGCTTCTAAGTATAAACAAATTAGGGGAAGTTACTGTACCTGAGCTAAAAAGTTTAGTTTGGGATTAATGAAGAAATCGCCCGCTGAGCGTCGAGCTCGCACTTCACTTTGCCAGTGGCGCCAGCGGAATTCAAATTCAGCAAGAGACATGGTGCCAGAAGCCTTTTAAAAACAGTAACGGATAATAATATACAAACACACTACATTATAAGTAAAAGTTTACTCCGTGGACGGGCATCTTGCGTAGGAGTTCATCCATGCTCTGGAATCCGTCATGATCAAACTGAGGATGAAGTTGAAGCAAACGACGAACTTTGTCAAGCTGACCTTGCAGAAGTAAGCCTTGCATTGCAAGCCAATACTCGGGATGTTCAGATGCTTCTCCAGAGCTTGCGGCTTCTAATGCTTGTTGGTCGGCGGCTGGAAAATGCAATCTGATCCATTCCAAAAGCTGAGGAAGCACGATTCCGGCTAAAATTAACATGAAAAAGCGTTAAGCTTTACATGAGTAAGTTCTATTAATAAAGTCTCCTACATGGTTCCTTATCAATATACAAGACTTCGCAAAGGTTCCAGACAAGTTCTAGTTTGTAGAAAACTTCGCTTAATTGCTCCAAGTCTTCCAGCCCATTTTCGTCACGAGTGTTGGATTCGCCAGCTTTATTTAAATCTTCTATGCACGCTTTGATCACTGAACGGTACTGACGCGAAACCTTAAGCAACTGAGGTAATGTCAAAGTTCCTTTGGATGCATCTTGCAAGGCAATGAATGTCCCCAACGCCTCGTTTACCAGTTTTCGCACTTGGGGAACGTATAGCGTCGTTTCCCACCCAATTTGAATTATACTCTTGGTAGAGGAGAGTTGAATATGTTCTAGAAAAAAACGAGAACATTAAGTTTATAGGGATTTTTATTTCTAGTATCACATATTGCACCTTCACGTGCCGGGTAAACTGTGGAAAAAATGGACAAATGATTGCCAACACCCCATGTGAGGCCTACGACTGGTGCAAAATCGTTTGAACCGTAACTGATCTCCATTAGATCAATGTGATATCAAACAGCAAAGAAAAGTTACGATTTTTTTAACTCAATTTTTGAAGTAAGCCGCTAAACACTGCCTCAAAAAAGCAATGCAATGCTCATTTAAAAGAGGCGTGGCGTAACTAGGTTTGAAAAAGTTAACCGCTAGTAAATAGCAGCGCTTCAGTTCGTTCCACACTTCGAATGTGGAAGGTCATCTAAATTTTCTTTCTTTATTTTTTAATCAAATATTGACTAAACGCACTTACTGCGTTGTACGATGTATGAAGTACGTCTATAATAACTTAAAATATTGTGCTACAAGGTATGTATTAGTATTAGTTGTATTGAATTGTAAAATGTAATTATACATTATATTAACTTTCTATAGGTTTTTAAAATTTGTGTTTAATCGACGAACGATGTCGTTACATACTCTGAACAATTTATACCATGATGGTTTTATTAAAATACTCGACGTACCTACAAGGGTAGTTACATTAGGCGGTTGGATAGAAGACGAGTGCATAACCCAAGCAGAAAATATTATATTAGTAATGCCAGGTAATACGATTTTTTCAAGTATAGTTTATATCCGTCTTTTTCAATTCACCATTTTTTTACAGGCAATCCTGGCTTAGTGGGTTATTATGAATCTTTCATGACCTATATACATCTAAAGTTCAAAGGGGTGCCCGTATGGGGTATCGGACATGCAGGTCATGAAATGCCTCCGGTTTCGCCGTTGGGAATGCCTCCGAGTAAAGTTAAGATATTATTGTTTTATTCCAGTTATTTGTACATTTAGTTTTATTTCTAAGGAAGGGGATCTGTCTTTACCCTTGAAGGACAAGTCCGGCATAAAATAGCTTTTGTGACCCAATTCGTTCCGAAAACGACGCGTTTAATCTTGATTGGACATTCCATTGGCGCGAAAATTAGCCTTGATGTTATGGATGAGCTTGATAAACTGGGTTATGCGCCTTCTACGGGGTATTTACTTTTTCCCACAATTGAGCGAATGGCGGAAACTCCAAATGGCAGAAAATTAGCGCCCATGTTGGGCCCTTTCAGAAACGCCGTGATTTTCGCTGCTCATTTGGCTTATTATCTTCCTGGTTTTGTGAAAAGGATGCTCATTAGATGGGTGTTAAGTAAGTTGTTCTCTGGGCAGAAAAGGAGTACTTCAGCCGAAACGCTTTGTTCTTGACTCATTCTTTCTTAGACAGTAAGCAGAGTGGGCCCCCGGCACTGATGAACACATTTTCACCCTCTGGGTGTAGCGTGGAAACCACGATGCGTTTACTACATCCGAGAGCGCTGGAAAAAAGTTTGTTTATGGCTCATGACGAGCTCCAAACTGTAAAAGAATTAGATCGGGTTCAATTGCATCGACTATCCTCAAGGTGATTTGACGCAATAGACGAACATTTACAAAAGTATCCTATTGTTTACGATTCGAGAATAGGCTAAGACTTTACTATGGAACAAAAGATGCCTGGTCACCTTTGGAATACCACACCACCTTAAAGTCTAGTATTCCACATGTTCGGTCGGCGGTTTGCGAACACGGAATGGAGCATGCATTTGTGCTTTCGCACAGCCACACCATGGCCGAACTAATCGTGAATTGGATCTATCAAGATCATCCCGAAGTTAGTGTCGATGGAAGCGTTAGCTCTGAAAAAAATAAAACGGTTGGCGGTGAAGCGTCGCAATAACACTCAATGTAGAATGTTATAGTGCATGTAATGGATGTATTGTCAAGTTGTTCAGCAGGTTTTTAAAAGGACATTTAATTAATACAGTTCTATTGTAAACAACCTGGTTTGTTTAAATCGTATGTAAATAAAAATAATGGTCCATCTTCAATTCATGTCAATATTTTAGATGTTGTGATATATTTCTTGCACACAGTCTAGCCATCACCGTTATTCTTCCTAATTTTCTACCATAAATCAGCTAAAAATTCTGCTCTCAGTAATACTCCGTATGGGCTTGCTGCATTTTACAAAACTAGAATAATCGAGAATTTTGTTAATTCTGTTTAACTGTTAACTGTTTTTTGTGAATTTTGTTAACTGTTGACAAGCATCGTACCACCTTTTTTTTTACATTCCGTAGATCAGCCAGTCGTTGGAAAACGGAAATGTGTTTCCATTCCCTTTACATACAATTAAGAATCTCTAACCTATATTCGGACCATAAAACACAGTCCTGTAGCGGCCTCATAAAGTCTCCCTGTGTCCATATCTCCCTGACGTCAAAACCCATATGAGTTGTCCAGTACAATACCCCCGGAAAAGCACAACGACGTGGGCTTTGTGGACCACGTATCAGTTTAAGCAGCAAGTAAATGCAATGGATCTACTTTCGGACTTACAACCCATGCTTAACACATGAGCTCTCTTGAGTCAAGTGCGTTACTTACCGCCGTGGTCTACCGGCTCCCTAACGCTTGTCTTCATGCAATTAGAGCAGAGCAACAAGTACAGTCCAATGTTCGAAAGCTCAACGATTATGCAGAAGTCCAGTCCGTATCTCATTAACAGGACTGAGAACGGATTCTGCGGTACCGTTAATGAACTAGGAAAAATTCAATCGAGTTTCGAAATTACGGAACAGCCGTTTCTTTCTGACCTTTGCAAGTCCTTTCAGGTCAGTACAACTTTACGTACGCTTTATGTATTGTTATTAAGAAAATGCAAGCTCATCGCGCTTTACATGACAACCTGCCCTTCATACCATTTCTTCGAGGAAGCACAACACCCATCTGTCAACAACTAATTTCTGAAGTTACTTACGTTTCTAAGATCCGTGGTCAGGTCCGCGCGTTTGTCCTGCGGTCCTCCACAATTCGAGGTAGCAGGATTGGAGAACACGAAACTCAGCAAGAAGGAAGGAGGCAAGTCCTGGCTCTTGATAAGCTCAATCTTACAGGTAAAACTGAGACACACGAGGGGCTCAACACAGGTATAAAAGCAACGTGCAACAGGTGTCGAAGTCATGAGTTAACATTCTGACTTCAGCGTGAATCAACTCCGGTTGATAAAGTGAAGTTTCCTGTAATCAAAGGCCAAAAAGGTGAGTTTGCATTCAGCTTACTTTTTTGTCGGATACTCGCACAACTTATTAGCAAAATCAGAGGTAGTGATAATCTCGTCTATGATTAACTGCATTTTTGATACTTCGATAGCATAGAGCTTCGAGCTTATCGAGCAACATTCATACATAATGCGCAATAATACTGACACATTTAGAATACAAACGCTTTTATTTGTTTGGAAGAGTGCGCGAATAGTCCGTTACATAGCCCAAACCAGGAAAAAGTGAGTGCTCTTAACCTCGCCACACGCCCCAGTAAAGAATGAATGGCAAAAAGACAACGAGCTATTCATGTCATTGACTAACAACCGCTCTTTAATTTAGTAAATGTTCTTTCTGAGTTCGAGAAAATAGGTTTATACTACTTTTATACTACCTAAGCAATATGCCTGTATACATACATCTCAATTGACGATGAGTAAATTCTACATAACAAAAACATTGTAAACGGAGAGTAATTAAAGAAAAAGGCCGTTGTCTGGGCTAACGGTAAATGTTCCCCGTAAGTTTTTTGCTAGTGCATTCCCCGAAATAAAAAATCATGTCTTCGAAGTCTAAGCCTAAAAGTCATACAATTATGGAATCCTTTGTAGCCCTCACTTCACGTTCCGCATGATAAACCACCCGAAAATAGTAGCATAAGTAGTAATTACTTTTCACGCTCTACGTCTGCCTTGAAATATATGCTTACCGTGAATGAGTGATAATAAATTAAACCATAATACTACTTCCGTTCTTAGAAAAGCCATGAAGTTTCTCGGTACATCTCTGCTTTTTGCGAGTTGTCTTCTAGCAGCGGCTTACGCGGACAATCGCTACTACAGCCAATACGATGATCAAAGTCCGTCGTCTTCCAATTACAAAGCATACGGCAAAGGTGCATCAGATTACCAATCGTCAGCTTCCCAATCGCTTTACGCGGACGATCAAGAAGCTATCGCCAGTTCCAACAAAATTGAGCGGGATAGCTACAGTTCTGGTGGTGGCGACTACGGCGGTGGTTACGCAGCCTCCGGATACGGCGGGTATGCCTCCCCAAGTCCTTTAAAGCAAAAGACAGTTTCGTTGATTGAACTCTGCCAAAGCTTTCCTGGGCATCCTGCATGTCTTTCTTCTCGCTCCTCATCCTCTTTGACACCTCCCTCCGTATCTTCCAAACTTACAAAAGAATACCCATCTCAGACTGTCACTAAGAAAAGCGGCTATGATGATGATACACCGTTAGGCGGTGTCTCTTACGCCACTCAACCAAAGTTGAGTGCTACTAGCCATTTAAATGCTTTTCCAACTCCAAGTAGCTTTGTCGATACAAGTAACGGTTTAGCAATCTCCAGTGATCAGTCTCGCAATTATAATTCCCAAGTCCCGACCTTCCGGCCCTATAACAACAATTCGCCAAATGCTTTAGGGGTTATTCGTCAAAACGAAATCTCAAGACTTAGCCGTAATGACCACTACGGATTCTCTCGTTTACGTCGAGATGGTTACGGTGGAGGCTATTCATCTTATGAACCAGCGTTCAGCTCCGATCCATACCGCTACTTCAACGGTGATTACACTTATTATCCTGTTCCTAACTTGTGGAATATGTGGAAGAAAATGTGGAAAGGCGTTGGTAAAGGCATGAAGAAAATGATCTTCTGGCCATTTTACCTTGGCTGTCCTGAGCAGTACCCTTACACGAACGGTTATTACTGAACGCAATCAATGGTTTTTAAAACAAATGCCAAGATAATCTTAACCTCACACTAGTCAGACCTCAGCCAGAGCACTTTACCGTAGAAACTAACTATTTATGTCGTAGAAAACTATTGCAGGCAATAAAGATTGATTTTCTGAAAAGATAATTTTGACTTAGATAATAAAAAACATTCATGCCATTAATATATCAAGTACTCCCAACTCTTTGTTATAGGGTATTTTAGGGTTGCGGTTATCGGAATAAACGTATATAATAAAACCATAAATAAAAAAGCAGGTTGAATTGTAAAGAAAGAACTCGAATAGAACAGAACAAGATCCCTTTCAGGAGCGCTGTAAGTAACGGTCTAATTATTTCGCGTAATTTTGTAGTTTGTTGGCGAAGTAGATTGCAGAACTAGGCTACCTCGAACCCCATAAATAACATACCCTAGGAGGGTTAATGCATGACAGGCATTAATGGGTTAATGCACGGATGGATTCTGGGGCTCCTTCTGGATTGCATGGGTGGGAAAGCAAGAGCATCGAATCATGTAACAAATGGGAACACGCCTTAATGCTGAGTTTGTTTTACAGCGAGGATAAACTAGACAAATTTGTCCATGCATTGACGGCCTTCTTGCCCATTGGTCTCTTCCTAGCCGCGGTTATCCCTAATGTCATTACTGTCAGTGTGTAAGTACAATGCTTTTCCATGTATACGTTTATTAAGTAGACCTCGATTTAGTAAATCGGAACAAGTCGTCAGAGAAGCTTTATTCAAATAAGCTTTTTCTCAGGGGTCGCAACTTCCAAGGTTCAGGTCGCGAAGGAGCCGACGACGCTACCCAATATACGTTCCCGGTCTTAGATCTTATTAGCTCCTATGGGTTGGACTCCTTGCAGAAACCAAATTGTCAGAAGCGCATTATTTGTGAGATGATTCGCATCGGAGGTTTGCCTGACGCTAACAAGCTGCAAAAAGCCATGTGGTACGCCGCTAACATGTAAGTATTTATCGGTTTCTTTGATTTTCATTGCTATTTCTATGTCGTTCTTTGATTTTATTTACGTTCGGTTGGTTTCTCTACAATTTTCTTTAAAACTGTCATAGGACACCTGACAGTATGAGCAGGATGGTTGGACTGGACCCTCTCTTCAAAACCGCCCGGACTGGCACTTGTGACCACTTTGTTTGCAAATCGTCCAGAAATCCCACGAAGAAGTCTTAAAATCTAACACCCCTTGCATAAGCAGACCAGAAAGTGCTCACAATATCACTAATCAAGAGTTAAAAAAGATTCACTAAAAACTAATTTATTATTTTATCTAACCTATTTATTTGCTGTCAACACCCTATCCATTTGTTGTTGTAAAAAATGTGTTCATAAAATTCCCTGGAACCTACACTTGGCACTATTTGAAATGAAAAACGAGCTAAAAAAACAGCCATTTATTGTTAAGTGGTGGTAAAACTGCCTTCAATATTCTTCTCGTATTAGGCAGTCAGTCTTGAGTCACTGGTTATAAAAGCAGCCTCAAAGGACAAACTGTTTGGTAAACCACTTCTACAGCACACACATATGCACAGCCAAGCATTCATCAAGATCGTCTTAAGAAAACAGGAGCAAATGGTTTAAAGAAAAAGAGACTAGGCAAAAGTTAGCCTACGACTACAAAAAATTTCGTACGATTAAAAAATAAACCAAACAAAAAAGCCATGCACATTAGATGCGTATTAGTCCTTTCGTAAAGCTTTTGTGAGTTGTCAGCTTTTTCACTTTCATCTCCATAATATCATTAGATCGGCATAAATTAAGAATACAATTGTAAAAAAGGCTGAGAAAATGGGTCTGAAGATCATAATTCCAAGAATCCTCTATCCTTCATTCGCGCAGCAAACTTCTTCGAATGACACAACCTTATAAAGCTGCGTTCTTTTTTAAGTATTGCCTTCTTCGCTGGCAAGTTTCTGAGAATCAGATTTACTATGGCATGCGAAACTTGGCACTCGTTCTTTCCCCGCTTTACTCTTCTTCAGTGTTGTACTTGGTGTTCCGATTCCTGTTTGAGCTCCAAAGGCGTTCATGTAGTCCGCCATAAGTAGAGTTATTTCGAGAACCTGAAAGGGAAAGATTTATGAATGACAAGTTCTCTCCAGAAGAATGTCCAAAATAAAAACGAATGATTTCTTTAAAGTATAAAATTGGTCTGTTAAGTATACTTTATGCTTAGCCATGGCGAAAACCAGTTTCCGTGTTGCTTCGCGCTCAGGTTGATTAACAACGACCATGAAATCGTCCTGGCAGCCCCCGAATGTTACTACCGAAGCGAATGGGATGCGTAATGAAGGCACTAACGTGCGGGAGTCCATCATTGCTAAACCATCTTCACCAACTGCCACACATACTGCACCATTCTCCATTTCAGTGCCTTTGGCCTACGAAAGGAAGGGAAAAGAAAGAAGTGTAAGAACTACTACGTTGTATACATAAATTGATCCAGTTCTCCCCTGCAAAAAATCTTCTTTCCCATGGCTTAGTACTGCCGTTCTCTTATCTCCAACATGAAAAAGAGAAAAAATTACTTGAGCTTCGAAGATAACGGCACCAAAAAACGGCCACTTGCGAGTACACGTCAGATAAATCCGCGTACAATCCATGATCGTCCGACCTTTCAAGGCAATCCATTTGCTCCGTAGCGCTTCAATAAGTTGCCTAAATCACTCAAGGTTCATTAACTTTCTCTACAAACTAACTTTTTTAGGTCCTCCTCCATGAGAGAAGGCAACAAAGACAACATACTGTTGATCTTCCGGAATCGCGTTATTTCGAACTTTCAATGGCACAAAACGTCCCAGAGCGGTTTCCAAATTGGGGTTTACGTACACCGCATTTTCCTCTCCGTTCGGCCAGTACTCCCCAAATTCCACCTGTGAACCGAAAAACCATATGCCACGTTTTGTTTACAAGTACACAGGAATATCATTGCCAGGCGTTACTTGAGCCATAATGGCGGCTAATTCCAAGGCTAAGTCGCGGTTGACAGGAAATTGGTTGCGCATAATTTGGCGGTTAATTTGGTAACACAACAGTAAGCGTTCGCGCTCGGTTTCGTGTTTGCTGGCCACCCGCCAGTAAAGTCGGTTCCGGAACGTGAGTTGGATCACGCGAGTATTTTCAAACTTGCCTAATCCCTTTTCCCTGAGCGCTGTTTCCCACTTCGAAATAACATCGCACACCTTATTTTCGGGAGCAAACAATAAAACCAAGTTAATATCGCCTGCCCCGTACCCGGAGTTTCTATAAGAATATATAACTTATTGCTGGTTTTTACCTTGCTTTGCGGATGAAGCCAGTGCTCCACGTCTTTCTCAATAGGATCATCACTATACAAGGCAAACCCTGAAAACCTCGTTTCTCGGCACTTCATTTCTTGAGTCAAATTCATTAAAAACTCTTCCACTGTGGTCGAACCATCAAACCCAACGACCTAAAAATATAAAAAATGCGTAAAATATCACTTGTTATTAATCCTCTATACCGAACACATTTTTAAATAATTAATAACATATAATTCGTTTTCTATTTCTAGGTAAGACTAAATACTGCGTTTGACGTCATGGAGAGAAAAATTACTTGGTATGTTCCGTTTAAGAAATGAACAGGGATGGCATGGGGTAACGAATGGCGGTAGGGATTCTTCAATAATATGGACAAAACTTCCATTCTGGAAGGTTTTGCTGTGCGTCCACCCATTTCCAAGGTCCGTCCTAAGGCTCGCTGACAATAGGCAGCATACTTCCCAACTTCAGACCTACAGCAAAAATACAATACATGTTATTACCTAGCTTCTATATCTTCATTCGGATCTCTCTCTTTTTTTTTTTTGTCGTCTTTTCGAGTCTCGAGTGAGAAGCCACACGAGAGGTGGCAATAACAGGACTAAAATTCTCACTTGGGATCTGTGTTCCGACGCAGATGAAGACGAAGATACCAGAGCATTTTATTATTCTTCGGCACAAAGAGCGACACGGCCAAGGCCAACAGTTGCCATCCTTGGATCGAGGCAAAAGGCGTGGCTTGTCCTTTATGCTCCAATGTTGAAGTATTGGATAAGGTGCCGTGACTAGAGCCATAACCGCCTCCCAAACTGCTGCTGCTCCCTCCTCCACTCTTGTCTGCTCTGTCTCCGCCCGCTAAACTGTTGGTGGAAGCCTTGGGTGTCAGGGAATCGTGCGTGAAAAGCGATTGAGTGGCCGACAGGAGCAATTGCTATGGACGTGGAAACAACAAGAAAAGAAATAACTCTAACCATGTCCCAAACCAAAAGAATGAAAACAAACAGAAGTAAAGGGAGCGGGGGGGGGGGGGGGGTAACCAAGTAACTTTGACAAGCTTGGCATACTTTTACGAGCCTCAATCACCCTAAGAAAAGAACGATGGCAACTTCCACAAAAGTAGACAAAGAAAGAAAGAAAAAAGGCAAGAAAGAAAGAAAAAAAGGTAAGAAAGAAAAGAAAAAGAGCCGATAGAATACCTGGACACCCCCTTTACTGTGCACGTGGCGCGTGGTTTGCTTCACTAATGCTGCCAATAATTCGGTCTGGAGATCCGGGTACGTCAAACCTTGCTGTAAGGCATTCTGGGCCAACACTACGTGGTAATCAATACCGGCCGAGTCCAACAATACTGACGTGAATAGCTGAATTGCCTACCGTAACCCAAAAAGAATCAAGAAGATTAGTGTTTAAGCGAGGAACTGCCGGATTACTGGGAGCATTTACATCATCAAGGCACAAAAACTACCCCATAATCGGATCTTTACTTAATAAGGCAAAAACTTTCTGCCCAAACGAAACATAAGACACGAAAAGCGGACAATTTCAAGACAAGACAGGGAGGAAAAATCTAAAAAAAAACATTAGTTCTCCTTTAGCGTACGAGCCGAGTAAGAAAAAAAGGGTCAATTTCCTTTGGGAAAGAATGGAACCTTAAACTGGAGTATAAAAGGATAATACAGCTGGTAAGAATGTGTTGCGTACTTTGAAAAGCTTAATGGCTTCTGAGTGCAAGTTCTCCGGCAGGGTGGTTAATGGCGACGAAATGTGATCTTTGGTGTGAAGTAATACTGGATGCCGCCAAATGACGCACGCAGGATCGCCGTCTACTTCCATCAACTTCTGGATCAACTGCTCGTACTGCGTGCCCACTTTACCGTTCCCACCCGACACTATGGTCAAATGGTAGAGCCACGAATCCTGTAGAGACGGAGGAGGAACACAGTTTAGTCCAAAGATAAAAAAAGGAGATAAAAGAAACGGCCTAAATTACTTTTTCTTGCTTATTAGGGAGAAGCAAGTAGATTGGATCTTGATGGACAGGGAATATTCCAATAGTAAACTCGCACGAATTTAAAGCCCCATCTTGGTCTTCACAATCCGAGTCCGACATATGTTGTACTTCTTCTACTCGCGTTTCACGCATATTGGTTTGTGAGTTGACAGCCTGCACACATAAAGCAAACAGTGACACGTTACACGCTTAGCTTGTTTTTCTCTCATTTAGAAAAATGTCTTTCTTCAGTGCCACAAAATGGTAAAATATCTTTACTTCGCCTGGGAACTTGTAGTAATAAAGAGTTCTGCCCACTAAGGCGCACCAGCACCGTTTTACATGGCCATGTCTAACTTTGGTGAGCCAGCCTTGGACAGTTGGTTCCATATTTTTCCCCGGTACGCTGGTCGCAGACGTCACCCCGGAAGACGAAGTACAAGGTAATCTCCTTCGTAGAGATGCCTAGGATGTCGAAAAGGAAGAAAAAGAAATGAATCTCCAAACCAGCTTTTATTTCCTAACTGCGAAAAGAAAGTTGGAAAATATTTACTTCTAAGGCTTTAATCCATTCTTCCATCACAGCTGGAGATTCTGCATTAAGATAATAAGTTTTCTTGCCAGAAGAAATCTCAAATGTTCCTGGCACATCGTCGGCTCGCAAAACTTGACAATTTTCATTCAATACTATTTGGCCTTGGGGCTTTCTTGCCGTATCACTCTATAAACGAACAATCAAAACATAATTAAAAACTTATTAATAATTAGTGAATCAATTACAGTCATAATTAACAAACAATTCTTCTATAGTAAACTAAATAAATAATTCTTTTTAGAAATGTCCAGTTGAACTTTTAACGCAGCTTAAATACCTACTTCCAGAATTACATGATAAATGCGTCGTTATAAAAAGACTAACTAACGTGAATTATACACAACTCATAGCATTAAAAAACTGTTATTGAATATACTCAACTGGAGTTTGTCGAGAAAGAAAAAAAAAGTCGAAATGCTAGCAGAGAAATGCCTTTACCTGCGATTTCCAGTACGATAAGACTCCATTATTTAACACGAACCATCTCTTTTGCCACGTTTTAAGTTTCCCGCCAAGTTTGGTCAAATAACCTCTTTTTTCTAACGCAGCAATAGCCACACTGTCCCGTTCCACGGGACGACTAGAACAATGGACATGGCTGGGAACATGGTTTTCCACCTGGTTACTAATAGGTTCACTGGGCGGTACTTGAGCATCCGGAGGTAGAGCATAATCATCCGTCGTTCCACCATCATCGTAAATCTCAGCTAAGAAAAAAAAAAGGTTATAAAATCTAGGTCGTTCCCTTAATTTTACTCCTTTATACCTTTACTACCGCCGTCTTCTCCATCAGACGAATCAGACGAGTCTCCCGTAAAAGGAACCGATCGTATTTGACTGGCTCGCTGTTTACCCAAGGGAGGAAAGTCAAAGGAAAAAAACCAAAGGAAGATTAACGGAAATTAACTTGAAACTTGCACGAATGAGACTTACCCCGTTGACAGAGGCAAATACAGGAACGCTGAGATTCTGATATCCGCTAAAATCTGAGATTCTCGATGACTGCTGACCAGTGCAAGCTAGGGTGACATTAGGCGTCGATCGATCTGTCGCGATATCAGTCTGGGTGGTTGGTTTGGGCTCGGGCGGTAGGGACGTTTGCTGAAAGTTTTCAGCTGCTGATTTGTAAATTCTTGATTCCCATGACGGACACCGATGTAAAGGAGGCGTCGGGGGTTTGGTACTCACATGTGCCGGCTCTGCTGCTACATGTTCCGCACTAGTGGCATTGACTGTGGTCGGGTGAGCACTACTAGGTCCGCCCCCGCTCTTAATCAAGCTGGTGCTCAGCGGCCAAAGATTGGTTCTTTCATTAGAAGGTGTGTAAATTTCGGCGTAATCATGAACTTCATTGTTGAGCCTGGCAGGGATCAGCGGCTTGGCTCCGGCTCGTGGCACATCGTAGTCGTGGTGTTCTCGTGCACTATCACCGGCCGTTCCGGACTCGGCAATTTCGTTCGAGGCGGGACGGAAGACTACGCCGCTCAAATCGGCTGATAAACAACTGCGGTGAGTCATATACGCAGCTCTTTCGAGTGGGAGCTGACTCTTGGGTCGATGCGGCGTGGGACTCAATGGATGAGTAGGTAATGAGGCAAATTCGGTAGCAGTAGTGGCACTTCGCGACATACGAGTCTCCGTCCCCGCTTGGGACGCGCGCGTTGAGTTGGGAAAACGTTGCTGCATGAGTTGATTCACAGGGCCGGATAATCCTAAGCCGCTCGGCATCGAGTTGCGATTATTGCAGCTCAGTAAGTTGGAAACGGGAATGGTTTCGGATTGCAGTGTCCATACCGGATGAGCTGAACTGTCTCCGTGCCCGTTTTCTTGTGAGTATATCGGTTCCTATTAAAATCAATTATTAAATTCTTTCAAATTTTCATAACTAACCCAAGTATATTTTCTCTTCCACGCCAGCCGACTAATTAAAACTGCCTAGCATAGTTCCAGTGGCAGATTATTGAGAGGGGAAGGAGGAAAAAAAAAAAGACCAAACTCAAACTCTCAACCTCTGATCCTTGAAACTTAATTTACTTCGGGAGCGGAAGATCGGAACAAAATACCAAAGGAAATAGTATTACGGTGCAAGAGACGAAATTCTCTTGCTGTGAGTAGCACTGTCGAAAATACTGGCGGTTGAAACTAAATGAATGTAATTTTTCGGGAGGCACGCAAAGCCTTTTCCCCCAAGAATTAAAGCAATGTTGGTACGATCTCCAATAAGAAACAGCAAAACTATCAAAGCTATTGTGAGTTCCTGTAAGCTTCTTAAGCTTTGTGAACTTCTTCCAATCTCTCAAAGACATTTTAAACAGGACCTACGTATACCTCCGTTGAGGAAAACTTGAAAAAATACATCAGAATGCGACTGTGTCCGACCAGGCCACTTTTTATGCCTTCAATAACATAATCTTCAAGATCCATACGCGTAAATTTCTTCAAAGGCGGTTTCCAAGGGACTAAATTCTCGTTATTTTGAAGTGCTTACAAGAAACAAGTATTTTTAGCCTGCCAAGTAACCTATAAATCAACAAATCGATTTAACTGAGTTATAAGAATGGCCCTGAGAAAAAAAAAAATTGAACACGCGAAGTGTGTCTGAAGTGATCAGATTACAGAAAATCGGTTTAGGGAATTGCTCCTTTAATCGTTATACGAGCCCAATAATTTCCATTCGGGACACAACGCATTGCGGATTAAAATATTATGAAGTAAAATTTTACATGGTGAATTATCCTGTCAGTGTTCTATTTATCACACTGTGCTTCATCTAGCGTGCGTGAAATTCGTGGGAAAAATATCTCGTTATACGCACAATAAATATGAAACATTTCCATGGTTTTCAAGACAATCGGACACTTTCATGTGTCTCGCTCACGATTCAGACAAACATTTACATGTCGCAATGAATAAAGAATGAACAATCTCACAAAGAACATCCTTGCCTTTCAACAAACCAACCCTCGCAAAGCTCGACGAGTAAAGGGGAGCGTGGCAAAGGAAGACTCGAATCTTTTACCTCCTTGACGTTCCCGGCATGCCGCGAAGCCATGTTTTGCAAACGTTTTCTCAGAATATCCAATTGTTCATTGCATTTCTGGTTTTGTTCGCGCAGCAATTGATTTTGCTCTTCCAAATCCCGGAGTTTGTTCGTCACCCATTCCTTAATCCTCGCTGCTTTGGCTTCCACTTCTTGGGCATCTTTTACTCTGAGTTTTCTCTGCACAGACAACAACCCCGTCGTGTAATCCGTTATCTAAGCTTCGTTTCTCAGTTGTTTTTTTTTCATCCACTACTTACTTGCTCCAAAATTTGATCTTCTAAACGCCCTATATTCTCATCTTTCTCCGTTGTCAAAGCTCCGGGTCCGTTTTCCGATTCCCACATATTCCTCAGCTGATTTTCCATCATTTCCGCCTAAAAAAGTAATATCGTCATTGCACAAATATCGTCATTGAAAAATTTGCATAAATTTCATCTTCAATAAGAATATATCCCAGCAAAACAATACATGCGTGCTCTAAGAAACACCTCAAATAGGCATCAGAACCTCCGCAACTACCCAATAAGGACCGGAATACCAAATAAGCTTGGGATGGCCAAAGGGTGGGCGAAGGGGGGTGAGGTGAGGTGAGGGACAGTTACATTTGCCTACTAGAACAAGATGCATTGCTATTACTTGTCTCGCGTGCCTCTCCTCGCTCTTTGTTCCACATCGGCGTTACCATTTTCCCCGAGACACAAGTTGAACAAATTTGCGGCGGGAAAAAAAAGACTAACAAACCCCCAAACAACAACCAAAACTTTTGGATTACCTCACTCTTTCACCCCCTTCGCTCCCAACACCTGCCACTCGTGTTTCGATTTCCTCTCTCCAATTATAAAAAAAACGCGTACGAAAGATGGGAGAGAAGAAAAAAGGAAGAAAAACATGAGCACGGATGCAGGTGGCAGGTGTCACCTCACGGAAACTTTAGAGAATACAAAATTAAGTCGGGAACACCGGGCGCACGATATTAGATGACTTTTCACCCCTTCTCTCCCCCTTAATTCTTTTTATTCGCGACTCCCGAAAGTACCACCGGTTTCCATTAAGATTTACTTCCGCCCCAAGGCTCAAAAAACCGGACATTACACGCTTAACCCCTACACCCATTTAAGAGAAACGGGAGTGCAGAAGACCGGAGACAAAAAAGTATAAGAATCAGGGACGCTAAACATTGCGCTTTTTTACCACAAATAAAAGCCGTGTCAGTACCAACAACACCATTTCCAATTGGTAGAGTGCATAATGTTTTCACTAATTTTCTACCGACTCATTATTTCAATTTTTTCCACAAAAAGAACGTTGATAATCCGGGCAGAGGAAATTTGAGAACAAATTTTCGAAAAGCAATTCCGCGTGAAAGCAAAAAGGTGCTCCGCAGGCAGCTGGAACAGTACTGGCAAGGTTCCTCCTCCTCCTCCGGTCTAACACATGCCGGTGAGTCGGTGAGCTCAAAAATCGATGGTAAGGGGAGAAACGGAGCGCCAGGGAGAAAAAGGGAGCTCGGAGGGTGGAACGGTGCGTGTCGTATGTGTTGTGCGAGTGTATATATGTGTGTGGGATCTGAGAGTTGACTCATAGCTCGGAAAGCAAAAGTCTTGGCTGAGTAAACCGAAAAGAGGTGACCGAAATTGTCGAGGGGAGGAGAGGAAAAAGAGGGAGATTAATTGAGGACTATTTTTATCTATCGTGTTGTCATTGGAGGGTAAGAACTATTATTCAATCTTATGATGTGTCACTCTCGAACATCCAAAAGGACAAAAATCGATACATAAATTAAACGATGACTGAGATTTGACTCAGCGTAAACGGCTACTTCTCACTTCGTTCGGGAAAGTCATCCAAATATTGAGGAATTATTAGATTAAGGGAGGCTACTAGACACTTTGTTCTCATTAAATTGCTTTTTTTTTAATGCAACATTCCTTTTTTTGTGGTAATAATTAGGACAAGGAAGATTGGAGACAGAGGTAAATCTCATTGAAGTGAAGAAAATCACGGGGAAAACATTCTTGTTTTTGCGGAGCGAGGCAGGAAATCTGTACAGAAATGACAGTCGACGAATCTTTACGAGCTTTTTTATGTTACCTTAGCTTCAGCAATGTCAGCACGGCTTTCTGCATTCAGGACACGCATTTCCATCTCGCTCAGCTAAAAGGAATGAATAACGACCAAGATTAGTACGGGATTTAAAGAGAAAAAAAGGAGGAAAAATTTGTGTACAGCAAAGAGAAGGGGGAAAATTTCAGATTCATCAAACCTTGTCGCGGAGCATGCCACGCACTTTATTGGCCTGCGCCCGGAAGTTTTGTAAGGCCAATTCCAGTTCGGCGCAGCGATTCCTCCAGAAAATAGCTTCCTCCGTGGAATTTCGCGCCGAGTCCATTTTCACGTCTTCGTAAAGTGACGAGTGCCAAGTTTCAGTCGTGGGCTCGCCGGGGTAATCTTCAGGGTCGAGGTCTTCATTATAATGGGGCGGAAAATAGGTGTGATTGGCTTCAAGAGATTCCAAACCTTCCGGGTCATCCACACCGAAGCCGGAATTACGAGAATCGTAGTAGGAGTAATTATTGCTGGTGTAGCTACGGTGACCATTTGCAAGCTCGTCGGGCAGTCCTAGGCTTTTATAGGCAGAAGAAGTGTTCGAATGACGGGGCGGATAGCTGGGCGGTTCGAGCTGCGTTTGATGATGGTGGGCAGCTTCTGTTAATTGTTCAAAGCGACTTGACAGCTCGTCTACATCATCGGCAATGTTCATTATGGGATCAAAGATCTCGGAAAGCCTCCAATCCATAATTCCAGCTCCAGAAATGCTATGAGCCGCGGGGGTCAACAATGAAAACACCCACAACACAAAGGTCGACACGGGTACGAGTGATCCAAGGCTTAAGAAAAAAAGGACTGAAAGAAGCTGCGAACGTAATTTAATCAGTTTTCATAATATCCACGACATTCCTTCGGAGACCTTCTTATTTACGAGCAGGAATTCATGGCAAACACTAGTAGTAGAACTTTCCACCAAAATAAGACGCCATTTTCTTTGGTTAACTGGTAATGGGACCGCGAATCATTGTGCCTGCTACTAAGCAGCGAACAGCGAACGACTTGACGGCGTAAATGACATTTTAGCGCCAAACTGAAATTCTTTCACAGTAGCATATATTTTCCCCCTCGATATTCGTTACAAAACTAAAAAATTGCACTGTTTAGAGTTCGAAAAATTCGCGTTAGTAGTATTGAAGTTAGCTGACGATTTCCTCATGATCTTCATTTTGATGTATGCCGTAGTGGAGAACGCTCCCTTTTCTATATGCCCATGCCATTTTTCTAAAATTTGAGTATCGCATACTTTAGTGCTTGCGAGAAGGTATTTAGGAACGTTCACCAAACGGCAACTTACTGACTGACGAAACCCAACCCCACTTGGCCATCGGCCGTGATGACGATTCCTCCCCCGCTACCACCTATGGTAGCTTGCATTTCTTCGAACGCTTTTTTGGTCGCATCACTCGGGTTCATACCTATTGAAAGAGTTCCTAGTCACCCATGAAGTGAGAAGCGAAATGCTATTATTTCGGTACCTCCTGCTATAAGGGAAAGGATTTGCATCGAAACAAGCGATCGTGCCAAGGTTTCTCCCGTACCGGTAACGGAAACGCCCCCGACGTGGTTGCAATATCCCCCGCAACCTGGTAAAGGCGTGTCACCTACACGACCGGGTAATTTTCCCGTCATGCCCCCGGTCGAAGTTCCACAAGCCAAATTCCCGTCTAAAAATAACCATTCAGAAAAAAGTCTGATAAGATCACTTCTTGTGATAACAAAGCAACACCTGAGTCGAGGACGACAGCTCCAACGGTTCCGATTTTCTTTTCAACGCTCGGAGTTTGATTCTGACCTCCAAGCTCATTTGTTGTCTTCCCGGTTGATTCCCAATCACAAAGCGATTGTTTAGCATATTCCGTCACAAGGTCTTCATCAGGGCAATACGGTATGCCTTGCTGCCGAGCGAAGCGGAAAGCTCCTTCACCAGCCAGGAAAATATGCGGAGTTTTTTCCATGACTTTACGTGCAACTGTGATGGGATGTGCGATATTCCGTAAAGCTCCGACAGCCCCTGGATTTTTACAATCGCCAATACAAGAAAAATTTAATCAATATTCTTACGAATCTAAGAATGCTTTAGAGCTTCAAACCCATTCTCAACGTTTGGCCTTCCATGACAATTGCATCCATTTCGACTTTCCCATCCGTATTCAAAACCGAGCCTCGACCTGGATCACAGCGTGTGAATTACACATCGGAATAATAAAAAGAATCACCAGCGTTAAAGGCTTCGTCGTCTTCCATAATGTGAATGGCAGATTCAATTGCGTCCAACGCATTGCCACCATTGGCTAACGCTGCATAGCCGGCCAAAACGGACTTTTTTACGCCAGCAATTTTTAGCGGTACGCGTGAATCCGGGATATCGCCGGCGCCGCCGTGAACGATCACAATGGGTTCGAATTTTGGCATGGTACACTATTTAAAACAGAAACTACGTCGAAGAGTCCAAATAAGAATTCAAATAACGCACAAAAGCGGCATAAGGGTCTTCACAATTACCTTTACGAGGGAAAAATACCGACTTTTACCGGTGGCGAACAATTTCAAAATGGCATAAAAGGCGGCCTTGGCTTGGCCATCGTGTGATGTGAAATAAGATCCTAGCCCCGCCTTGCTTTCGAAGTTGTTTGTCATGCTGTTACTTTAAACTTGACCTCGTTCTGCAATCAGCGCAAATATTTGGAAGAAATTGCGCGGTCATGTTGCAGCATCGCCATCTCTTAGCTCTCTAAGGAATTCTAACGATGACGTCACTGTTAGTCAATAGCCTTTCGGCCTTTTTCAGAACAAAACCACTTTTAGTTAGTTGTAGGTTCTCGCAACAGGTGTTTCGTACCAAGAAGATGGTAAGATGACTATAGTACGTTGATTAACCAACTAACTCTTGTTGAATAATTAGGCTGCCCAAGGTTTATTAACGGCTGATGAACGTACCCAGCTACTCACGCCGCTGAAAGAAGCTGGATGGACCATAACGGAAGGTCGGGATGCCTTATATAAGGAATTCGTCTTCAAAGACTTCAATGAGGCATGTTCCCGAGACGCGACTTCTTTGAATTAAACCAATTTTTAAAGACTATTTGTTTTATATAGGCATTTGGGTTCATGACGCGCATTGCTTTGAAAGCCGATAGGATGGATCACCATCCCGAGTGGTTTAATGTGTACAATAAAGTTCAGATTACTCTTTCTTCCCATGACGTAAATGGACTGAGCCACCGAGATGCTAAGCTAGCTAAATTCATTGAATCTTGCATCCCTGAAACCAAAGCTTAGAAACCAAAAACAACCGCAATATTAGTTGTCGTATGTAGGAAAACATTCTGGTGATAGGGGGATCTTAAAAAGTCTATGTATTATGTGTACCTCGGATACAAAAACCAAACAACAAACTAGCAAATATTAACTCAATGCTAAAACGAACAAATACAATTTCTGTCTCATAATTTCATATGGAATGTAAGATTTTTGGTTTTTGGCAACAAAGAGAGAAAAAAGCACCAGTTATGGTTTCTTATGACGCTAGCAATAGCGAGCAATTGGAATGGAACTGTTTGTTCACTGGCATTGTTCATATAGCAAGCAGATCTTAGGTTTTTCACGCATCTAAGAAGCGAATTATTCCGCACAAATATGTAACTAAAATCTCATACGTCAATGTCACCGTAACGCTTCACTTGGACGAATTTAAAAATGCAATTGAATTAGATTAATAAAAGCGTCATTAGAACAGATTTAAGGACGGAGAATTAAGAGCGAGGGTCAGGTTTGGGAATGTCAAAAAGATCTTTCGGTAATTTTCCACCAGAATAATATCCCAAACTGGCAGCGGTAATAAAGTGAGCCGCTTCAAGAGTCAATTTAACGTCGTGGGCGGAGCCCAACTTGGGGTTTACCTCAACCAGATCAAGAGCAGATAACCGATTTGTTTTGAAAACGGTTTGGACCAAGGACATCCCTTCTCGAAGTGATAATCCACCACGCACTATGGAAAGAACAGTTAGGGTATATCCACTTGTGTGAAAACAGTCATGTATAACAAAATCAACGGAGTAACAAAAAGGAAAGGAAATGTAGATTATTGAATAAAAAGTAAAACGCTTTGCCATTAAAGTCAGTACGTGCTATAGAAAATATTAATGCCTAACTGAATAAGAAAACTAACCTGAAGAAAACTAACCTGGTGTTCCCGTACTCGGAGCTTCCAATGGATCCAATGCGTCGATATCGAATGAAACATGAATCGGACGGCACCCTTCAGGATCAATGCGGGATAACGCATATCTGACGGCTTCTTTTACTCCCATTTCATGGACTTCGTCCATGGAAAGGGCTGTGATACCAAAGCGGTCTATAATAAGCTTCTCAGCAGGGTCTACATCCCTAAGGCCAATGAAAGCTACATTCTTGCAGGACAACCTACAGCAATGCCGTTTATAAAATACCCTTGTCTTATACGAAAAGTTTTACAGTGGCTTGTGCCAATCCAGACCAGGTAAAACGGGCTGGTAGTCCTGTAATTCTTTGACATTGAAAGAAAGCGCCATGCCGTGCATGTTTCCCGAATAAGACGTCAAGGGGGTATTGATATCAGGATGCGCATCGATCCACAATAAGCACATATTTGGGTTGGTGAGTACATGTCCATACACCGTACCCAGACCAATAGAGTGGTCTCCTCCAAGCGTGATACAAAGTCGACCGTCTTTTAGTACCTGTTGCACTTGCTGTGACAGCTGAAACGAAAGAATAAATTAACATGAGGTTCTCAATAAAAGCTGTCGACTAATTTCAGTTACTGTACCAAATCATTAAAGGCGAACACGTTCTTTAGGTGTGATACCCCGTTATGTGAATGGTCCGTTTCTATGGTTTTGTACTGAATATCTCCATAGTCCTTCACGTCCCAATCTTAGAAGGTTCGAAGTAACGTATGAACTATAAAGTACTGTTACAGCTATATATTAATTTACCTAGTTTGGTGAGCTGGTTCAACAATCCGCTCTTCCGGAGTGCTGCCGGGGCCACCGCTGCTCCTTCTTTTCTCTAAATATATGCTTAACAATGAATTTTCGTCATGTACTGCGTGCATGTATTCTGAGGCAAAAACAATTCAGTTAGCTTACTTGGCCCTTGTCGAATGGGGCGCCAAGGACGCCAGCTTTTCCATGGAATAAGCGCTTTGGTAAAGATGACAAGCTACGGTACGGGGATAAAAGTTTTATTCCACATATCAACTTCATTGCGAATATTAGAAGCGTATCAAAAACTATGGAAATACGGTAAGAATAGTAAGATTCAAAGCACGTCGTTGCACGTGCCTGGATGAAAACACACTATTTTTCAAAACACTCTCTAACGCCATCTAGGAGAGAATAAAGCCGTTTCAACGTTTGTTGTGACTTTCAAGCCACTGTTATTGTTGGTTGGATTAGTTGTAAATTGACGTAGTTTAGTGATACCCAGCAGCAGAAAACGTCGAGGCTTTTGCACTCTGTTATTAGTCTAGGTGACACCCAAGAAAGTTTGATTCTTCTGTTAATAAACTTAACACAACGTAAGTTGAAAGTACATAATTAATTAACAAATTCAACGTATTGCTAAGACTAACAGACAAAAGCGAGCAAAATTTCTCATTGATATTCTTTCTTTTTCATTTTGCGGATAAAATATTGAAAGCTTTATCCTCGTCTGTCTGTACAGTACTGCCACCTGTTGTAAGCTTCAAGCGCGGAAATTAAATTGACACAGTCGCTGGCCTTTTGAACCTATGCGGTTTCGTGGTTCAGGAGGCGTATCGTTATCTTTCTCATAGCTTTTCTATCAGTTTTTCTTTATGAAGCTAATATTTACCATTTTCTAGCAAGGTGAAAGGTGAGTACTTAACCAGCGTTCTCACGCCGAGGGCTTGTGTTTGGGTTATTCAACAAGCGTGAGATTAATTCCTTTTATTCGATACGGACCTTTTCTGATTCACCGGTTCGCAAACCTCCCAACTTAAGACAACAAAGAAAAGACTGCACAAAAAGTATTGGACGTGTCATTCACAGTACTCAGACCATTAACTTGGCCTCGGCTGTTCAAGACTACGAATGCCACGGTCCTTAATCTGTGTTAAAATTTCCCCCCTTTTTTTAGCACAAATACACTTGAAAAGCGTAAAAGTCGGAAAGTAAAATTTAGCGAATGAACAAACTGACATGAAGCAAACCATAATTGGTCCCAGTTACCTACGCGCCAACTCCCTAAACGCAACCACAGTCATTAAAATAAACGAGCCAGACTCGGCTGGTTGTGGCTAATTGTCCCCCATCGAATAAAGGCTTTCCTGTAGCACAGTGCTTTAGAAACAATAAACAAGGACGCCGTTGTCTTATATCTTTTTTATACCTCCGACGTCCAGTGTCCTCCAAACGAAACAAAAAAAAGAAGTAAAAGATCAGAACTCAACAATGTTAATTGGTACCATCAACCGTAGACGTCATTAACTATAGACAAGAATCTCTCCATAACGCGACATCTCAAAGTCGCACCTTTTTTCCCATCCCGAAAACCATGAGCATCTTATCCCAGCGGCTGGCAATTATCTTCTCCAACAAAATGATAGGCTTTTGTTCATTTTCAACCGCTTGAACGTCAAAAACGACGCTGCCCTTTGGCTAAAAAGGCCTTCAGCTCCCACGGCAAGGCTTTCTGATTTGACTCTCGCTACTAAAAACGTTGTGAGCAACTTTCCAGTAAAGTTTCTCTTTTGCTCAACATTGACATATGCTCTTTCGAAATCTACTAGCTCTCCTTCCCGTTTCACGCACGAACTCCCTTCGTCGCACGGACAAGATTCACCAAACTTGATACGAAATAAGACTCTTTGGCCAAGGTCGTTCACCAAGCTTTGCAATCTTATCCTTAGGAAGGTAGCCTTTATTGAAAATCAAACATTTGTGTCCAAATTGGCATATTCATGTCAACGCGTGGTCGAAAGCTGGTGGATCCAGCCAACCTTTAAACCACTAGATAATCACGTTGATGATACTTTGTCGGTGTAAACGGGCTTCGTGGCGTCAAGCACCTGCAGTTTTGTTGTAAATGTTTTCTTATTGCTGAAGTGTTACGGCAACGCGAAGCTTCAACCATACGTTAGAAGTGCTTTAGTGACAGCAGGATGGCACGAATCTAATTTTTCAAAGATCATCTACGGTCCGTAAAAGGAAAAGATATAAGGAGGAAGGGGGAGACGTGGAGGGACCTGAACATTACTTCGTTTTTATTTATTTATTATTTTTTTTTTGACAGGTTAAATTCAGTCTTCGTGGCCGTTAGCTTGCAGAAGGAGTAAACTACCAACTGCTCTTATTTGAGGACATTTGAATGAGTCAGCATTCTTATTTTTTATTATTTGTTGAAATGGCTGAACAACTGTCGAATTCCTGAAAGATTTTTTTAAGAATCGTGCGCGCAGTTAAAAGAAACTCACTGTCTTGAAAATAAATCCGTAATGTTCCCCCTTTTTTGTATTGCTATTTCCTTTCGTATTTTCATTTTTACTTTCATAGGATTTGACGAGAGAAGTGAGAGTTTTGAGAAGTGAAGGTATTTTCAATTCCAGAGCACTCAAACCTTGTAAAGACATGTTAACCTTCTGTTGGTAGAGAATTTTTAATGAAATCCATGGAAGGAAACTTGAAATATTGGGTGTCGGCCCATGCATGGACCAGGGTTTGGGACTCCAAATACGGCATTGTTCTCCACATCATCAAAAACGGTGGAGAACCGCTCCCATGGGAACTTGTACAATTAGGAACTAAGCTTGGGCGTTTCTCCAAGTTTTTCTACCGGTAAAGTCCGAGAGACTTCAGAAGAGCGTCAACCCCGTCCAAATTAGGAAGTTTGTAAACGTTGCTAGGGTCAGAGCGTAGGTTGGGCGTTTGCACATATGCCGTGCTGAATGCTGTTTTTCCAAGACTTGAAGAGCTTGTTCATTTGAATATCAAATTTGCATGTCAAGTGCGGTGTGTACCGTTGGTTTAAGGTGAAAAACCATCTTAAGGGTGCATCAGGCTATAAAATAGTTTGCAAGCCTTTTTCCTTGGGGAAAAGAGGAAAAACTTGGGGAAAAGGAATCCGAAGGTTTCATTTGTCTGTCGCGCGTATCTTCGTATTTTCTCGCCGTAAAAGAATTTGCATGTTCATCCAAAGAGAACGTTGGTTTCTAGGAAACTCTTGTACTTCTCATAATATCCGAGTCATTAAGTTCAGTGTCAAGCGCTATGGGAGAAGGATTATGATAGCATTTATTTATCTCACGGGTAATTTGGATAGGAGACACAAACTCAGCAGGACAGAAACACTATCTTGTTAAGTGCCAACAGAAAGAGTAAATAGACCTTGTTAAGGTTTCATTGAGAGACCTCCCCACAACAGAGGAAAATCTTTGCGTTTGATAATGAATTTTCGTTTTCTCTTTATTCCTGTAGGATTTAGATACTCTTTGAGATCTTGATCTCAAAAGATAAGGAGAAAGAATGGCGTCGGAATGGCCAGCGTTAGTGGACCGTGCTTCCGTGTGGGTGTACAACGACTTGGTCGACGAAGTTATTCATGGTGTCGTGTTTGATGTTCATCGAAGTACCAAACTCGGGCTGTACTTACTGCTGGAAGACGCGTTGTCGAACAGCGACCAGGTAATGAGTACTGGTACAGCGGCGGGCAACTCAGACGAAGGTGAAGAATCAAGGGGCTCATTCGGAGGCGGGAATCTCTTTGCTGACGATGGAGGGAATGACGGCTTGCCTATGATGGTTGGCTTGGACGTCTTCGGCACGTCAACCACCAATCAAAAGAAAACCGCCGAGTGTCTTTGTCCGAACTGCCAGCGCAACATGGCCGCCTCGCGTTTCGCACCTCATTTGGAGAAATGTATGGGTATGGGCCGGAACAGCTCGCGGTTAGCGTCTCGACGGATTGCGTCGTCTGCCACGCGCGAAGCAGCCATGGCCAGTGACGACGATAATGAAGACGATCATGAATGGATGGGTAGCGGTGCCAGCGAGCGCAGCAAAAAGCGGAAAAAAGAGAAGCATTCCTCCTCCGCTAGACGCATGAAAGTTCCTAAGAAAGACTTGACCAATGGCCCTGGAGCCCCGGCGTCTACATACAATGCGTTAACGGCACCCGAAGCTAGCGAGGTAGAAGCTATGTCCTTGGCGGATCGCCGCAGTTTGCTTTCCACCATGTGTGGTGTCGTATCGGGTCACACTGGGCGAATGTGCACCCGATCCTTGAAATGCCCACAACATTCGGAGAATCAACGACGGGGCGTGCGAGAAATCATGCTTCCAGCCCCGCCTCCGATGGACGACGATTCGTTATCTAACAATACGGGAGCCATGGACGCTGGAATGCAGCAACAGCATCACGAAATTGATGTCGATACCTGGGAAGAAGGGGATTCTTTAGCGTCGCTACTTACCCAGTCGCAAGCTGCAGAAGAATTTCAAGGTTCTCCTGCGGAATCCACGTCTACTACCTCATCGACGTCTTCGAAAAAGAAGGATAATAAAATTAAGACTGCGCGTAGGCGCAGCAAGGTGGATTTTTGAGGAAACGACAAGATATTTTTCCAATTCCCTGCCGGTCGTAGACTTGATATTTTTTAAAAACAATGTATGCATTGTATATATACACTTTATATGTACATTTTTAGTTCAACTACCAGGTACGTTATGAACCTCAACTCAGAACATGGCGTTTATCAATTCGTGTCGATGCATATTTGGCACTTTAACGAGTTTCAAGGTCCTTGTGGTTATAAACAGGATAATTTTTTTCGGAAATGGGAGGGTCAGTTTGCGAGCTAATGTTTCGGCGAACTTTTCACTGAAAATGGGGAAACAGTGGGAGATATCTTTCATTTTTTTTTTTTTTTTTTTTTTTTTTTTTTTTGCTTAAGCGAAAAGCATTTTATCCCTACTTTCTTGGGATAAGTCTTTATGAGTTACTGCATGAAAAGCGAGCTATGATATTTACAAGAAAAATGTTACAGACCCACTGATCTCTTTGAAAATATGTAAACCTCCCTTTTCTCTGCTTTTTACATCCCATGTGCCAGCAATGTCTTTCGCCATATCTGCTCTGCCATGGGTTTCCAGTCTTCTTCCGTGGTTTTGGTGTTCATTTCTGCTATCATGTATGGGCAGGGAATGGGTAATAAGGCATTCGTCCTTGTGTTTTCACTTTCCAACCAGTTTTCCAGGTCGGATTGATTATATGTGTAACGCGTGTTGAGGTAGAAGTGCTTAGCTCCTACTTCTTGTGCTAATAAACCTGTCACAAATACGTCGTCAATCCAAAGCCACTGAGTTTCCGGCATGCTCGCCGCCTTGTCGTACAGCTTTCGGGCTAGCAAAGGGGAGAGGAAATAGGCCAGGCCGCCACAAAAGCGCGGGAACTTGGTCAATGGGTATTCCTCAGGAGTGAGAAACCATTTGTCGCCGCTATTGCGCTGTACTAACTGACCGGCTGGTTGCACGCTGCACATAAACGCTTGAAGGGGAGCGGACGGTCCAAAAGTACGTTCCAAATACGGCACGATCTGAAACAAGTCCACGTAGGCATCGTCGTCCATTTTCAGCACATACTGAGCGTGGAGACAATTTTCCTGGAGCCATTGTAAGCCTAGCAGATTTTTGTAGGTCAAGTTGCGGTAAAGGTCAGCAAAATCGCCTTGGATGATATCGCCGTACTTCGCACTTTCTGCAGCAATGAAGCTCTGCTCTTTCATGAGGAGCGGCTCGGCTTGAATAGTTGACTTGCCGAGGAGGAACGCCCACCGGATCTGATGATTATTGACATTGCGAATGGAAGCCCACGTTTGGCGCAAGGACCGCCGTTGACGGAAGTGGTCAACTTTCGAGTGAATCAGCACTAGCATAAAGATGGGTTCCCCCGGAGGACACAGATTGGCGGGCTGGTGCTGGTACGCGAACGGAAGCAGTTGACGGCCGTTGGAAGACACGTCTTGCCACGTTAGAAAACCAATTAACGTGACAGCAAAGGTGAGAAGGGTCAAACACGTTGCGTGCCAGTAACGGTGAGGAGGAAAGGTCGATTTTACGGCAAGCCTTTCACGGTCCTGTCAAAAGATGTATTTTCCAATTAGCAATCTGCATTGCTATATTATTTGTTTTGCTTTTATTTGGCATGGCACCTGTTTGTCGTCAGAAAAATAACTTATTTTTTTTTTAAGAAAAGGCATAAAACTCAATTACGAAAAGGACAATAGCCGAACATGAAGTGTGACGGAAGCATGACTAGCGTTTTAGTTCTCCGTAACTTTTTGGATTTAGTACAAAAAAGGACCTTTCTAGTTAGCTTTGCATGACGTGTTATATGTTCTTGTAAAGCATGTATCTACAAAAGTTCTGAGGTCGAGGCTAAGAAAAGAATAAATATATATGGTGCGTGTCCATGTGTGACTGTCAAGGAAACACTGTCATGCTTCACTACAAAAGGTAAGTCTCCAATTCTTGCAGTTTCTGTTCGTGGATAGGACACTCAGCTTAGGGCCTTTTCTAAGATTTAGAACGAAGATTATTTTTAACGCTGTACACAGTGTCTTTAACTCACATTGTTCGGAACAATTAAGCTTCTTCTAACCTGGAACTCGAAGATGGGACGCTTCGGGGATATTGAGGTGAAGGTGAAAGGTGATGCCGGGGAACTTGGTCCCATTAAAGCAAACTCGTAGAGTTCATTAATCACTGGAAAAGGTGCAAAGTGCGGGCCACAAATGACTACCCTATTCGCTCTTTTCAACAACTACCTTTTTCCCAGCATAGTTCTCAGCTCCTTTTTTCTACACACTTTTTTTTCGTAAGTCTGTGCTAGTCTATTCCCAAAGGAAAGAAAACTTAGTGGCAGGAAAAAAGGCAAAGGGCACATCTCTGAAGTGCAGCGCGGTGTCGCGTCAAGTCAATGGCCGGGGAAAAACTCGGGTTTTTAGTCCTGAGTCGGATTTCAATTAAGCATGAACCTGACGAGCTATTAGGGTGGTCTCAAGTAGTACGATAAGGTAGCATGCCAATGTTCTCCACGCAATCTTCCACTAACTATACCAAAGCGGTTTTTAACGAGCTGCGGCATTAGAGTCCTGAAACTCTTGTGAGAGTATTTCTATCCCTTTTTGTCACAGATGTAATGTAGCCCGCCTTTTTATTCGGAATTCTAAAGACGTTCAGCGAGTTAGACCTAATCTTGATTATCCTTCTAAAGTTCCTAAAAAACACGACAAAAAAGAAGTCTAATTGAGTGGATCCGACAAATTTCTTCTACGACTCTGTCCTTTGATGCAAATTCTCACATAAAGGACAGTTGAGAAGACCATTTCGAGAATATCAAGTCTGTCATATTATTTTTTCCAGTGTTCTGTTGTTTAAGTATAAAGACGGCAAAAGAACGAAACAAAGCGAAGTGAGCAGAGATTTTTATGTAGGAAAATTGCACCAATAGCATCGTACATCCTTTTGAAAAGTTATCAAGGTAAGACAACCTATCATAAAGAACGAGAGTGAAGTAACCACTTTACAAGCCATACAATAGTTAATGAAACTAGTCAGTGGAACTGTACCGGTTCTGATTTTTCTTCATCCCTTACTGCAACACAAGATCTCTGGGAGTTATGGAAGTTATTTCAACAAAGGGATGTGTAGTAAAGGAAGAAAGTTTTTTTGTCTGTTATGCCGTGGAGGGCCTTCTCTGTTGTCTCCTCCGTCTAGCACCTGTATCCGGTTTTTCCATGATTATACATAGCCCCAGCAGTTCACTATTTTTTTCGAGGGCGTTTCCTCGCTTACAGTAGAACCATGCGAAAGGAGGGAGAAAAAAATCGTGCCAGTGCTAATAAAACTTGGCCTCCGTGGTGCTCTATTAGTGAACTTTGAAACTTTACAGCCTCTCTCCGTTACTTCGAGCGAGGACAATAAAACGCCCTTGTCGAGCTGGTCGCTTCCAAACAGTTTTTATGACACAAAATGACTGTACCTTTTCCATGTTCTGAATATACTTCGTTGACAATAGGCTGGTCTTACCGTATGCTTGGGGGGGGGGGGGGGAAATCGTACATAAAAAGGCATTTGGAAAGGTTTTGTTAAAATCCGATTTATCTAGCCGCCTGCCTGGACGTGCAAAATGAGTTTTTACGAGCGGATTACATTACAAAGGTGATTCCGTAGCCGGCTGCATTAAGAACACGTCGCGGTCATTGCAGCTGATTATACTATGCAAATGATTTTCTTGTCCACCATAGGCGGTAACGGCTTCTGAAAGCTTGCAGTATTTTTCCTGTTTTATGAAGAGTTTTTAGTACTGTAATGAAATGAACAGAGATTTGCCACGTTACAGTAATTAGCTTCAATGAAGGACCGCGTCGGGGGTTTCCTTAATCAAAAAGAAACCGGTTAGTCATTCCGTTTGTGGATTTAACCAATCCTACGATTGTTTCCCAGCTGAAACAAAAGTAACATGGACCTGAAAGGAGGTGAAGCAGATCGCATCCTTGACGCCTAATTTGCATACTAGCAACCTTGCGCGGGACCTGGCTAAGCGAACCTAGCGTAATACAACGTTTACACAATAAGAGCAGCAAAAGGGGAAGATGCTGCCCATAAAAGTACCGCAAAGTTACGGCAAGTTTTTCTCACCCGCAACTTCCCAAACAGTTATCACCCCAAATCTCACCAAGCCAAGTGTGGAAACGCGTCGTTCAGAAGGAAAACTGAATATCAAAACAAACTACGAAGTGATTTCTCAGCACCAAAGAAGAGGTAATTTGAACACTTGTAACGGATTATTCAAAGTGAACTCTTTTGCCAAAATGAAAAACAAAACACTCACTCTCAAGCTAGGGTTAATCCAAATCGTGTCTTCTTTAATCTTCATTTTCATAACCCGACTTGGCTTATCTCACATCGAACTGAAAAACGAATGAAACGACCGTCCGTCTTCTTCCAGGTGCTCTGCACAACTAAGAGCACCCTCGGTCTCTACCTGGCACCATCACCAGGTATACGCCAAAGACGGTGAACAGGTGCTCCGGATTTCATTCCTCTGCTCTTATTGGTCCGTGACGGGTTTTACAATCTTTCTGATTACAAAGGAAGATAATGCAGGACATGATTTAAACGATTTTATTTCTCGACACCATCACAGCGAATTACATATAATGCAGAAATAATTTTTCCAAACGCGTCCTCTCGCCTCGAAAAAAAATTAGTTATCCACATTAAATCTCTGTAACCGCCGACGCCTTAGCCGTTCCTGTTCACTTAACGTCTCTTCCGACTCCTCAATACTTTGATCTCCTCGTGGAAGCGTAGAACCTTCTACTACGGTTTCTTCCTCAACTGTAGTTTGTACACCATCAAGAGACGGCGAGGCATTTGCTTCCGCACTGGTTTCTGCTTCACTCACATTTGTCGCTGTTGTGTTCGACTGTGGGCTACTGGTTTGACCAGGAGTATCTACGTTCAAGCGGCTCACAATCGCCGTATACTGCTGCATTTGCAATACTGCAGCATCAAGTAACGTTTGAATATTCCGTAAGCACTGAATTCTAGCTTCTACCGCTTTCCTTTCGTTACTTTCCATAGCTTGCAGTTCCTCGGTCGTGAGGCCTTCGAAAGAGGCTGGGGGCATAGGTGGTGGAACAGCTATTTGAAAAACGAAAACATAAAATAAGCATAAATTCCCATTCATTTATTTATTCCCCCAAACTTAAGTTAACTTTCTAGTATTCAGAATAGACAATGCTACTTACTAAAAGCCATGAACGGCAGAGGTGGGAGAAGAAACGGCGGGATGTTAACGCCTTCTGCTGCAGGTGGTGCTCCTACTTTAAAAAGAAAGTTATTAAAAACAAGCGGCAGAAAAGAAAAAAATAGGGTGAATAAATGAAAGATTCTTGCTTACCTGCTGGGTTCTGGGCAAATGGTGGCCAGAAAGGAGCTCGCATTTCAGGAGGAACTACACCTTGGACAAAGAACAAACAGAATTAGCAGATTAGTGGTACCAAAAGTAATATGGGAATACCTGGAGGTACTGGTGTATTAGGTTGAGCAGGTTGAGGAGTGGGAGGGACTTGGTTGGCTGGTGCTGGCTGGGGTTGAGCCGGTGGAGACCGAGGAGGCTGAGCTTGCGAAGCTGGAGTAGCAGGTGGTCTTAGAACGTCTAACCTGCACGTAGGGCAGGTTTGTTGCCTCTGAAACCAGGATCGGAGACAATTGGTATGAAAGATGTGGTTGCAGGGTAACTTCTTTGATCCTAGCGCGATTAATACGGTGAAATTTAAATTATATAATTTTTAATGGGAAAAAAGTTAAAGTTACCAGCAACCATTTCTTCTCGACATATGATGCAAACGTTATCTACAGCAGCTAATTCTTCAGACGTTGCGTCTGGATAGAGCGTATTCATGTGATGGATAGCTCGGCGAGACTGGACAACATCCAAAAGAGCCTTCTTGAAGGATCTGGTCAATTAAACAAAACAAAGCATTAAGTAATTTAAACGAAAAGCAATTACTTTTTACCTGATGGCTAAATACATTGGTCGTATGGCAAACAATGGGAACGTATACACTCTAATCATGATCAACAGGAACATGACATACAGAACAACTTTTACTAGCCCTGCGAACGCAAACAGGCGATTAGAGCTTGGAGATGCAACAAGCTACTTTGTCCATTACCAACAACCAGTTCAGAATACAGTAGATATACGGCTTTATTCTCCCATGGGCTATCAGAAGCAAGGTCGATGGCGTGGAGGACATATTTCAGCCCAACTGCTAATAACATAGTGACCAGAATAGAATATTCAAACCCGAAGACAAGCTGGACTGAGGCTCCATGCGCTAGCGTGGAATGGTAGGCTAGGGATATGAAATGGGCATCCAATGCACCCAAGAGGAGCAAAAGGGCTACAAAAACGTTTTGATTATTTAAACGAGTTGAACGAAGAATAATCCTAGACTTACAAGTTACGCGTAAATGGAAAAGCCAGGTAATGACAGGACTTCTCTCCATCTAAAATACAGTCCATTAATAGAATTAATTTAGTGACAATAGTTTTAAATGTATTACAAAATCCACCCGATCCTCTAAAAGCCAGTGGAAAGCTTTTAGGAATAATAGGACGGTGAAGAGTGCCACGAATTTAGTACTAAAATCGTCTTTGAAGACCGTGAAGGCAAGACACGTTTCGGTTACTGCATACCACGACCGATCAATGAGATGCTAAAAAAAGACAATGTGGTTAAATGTTTCTTGACATTAATGTATACAGCGGTCGTTACTTCAACTTCTGCTGCCCGAAGTTGGCCGAAGAAAACCTTCTTCATTAATTTGCCTAACAGGATAACGACTATAAGGGCTTGAAAGTAGATCACCTACACGGAAATAATGCCTTTAATTCATCCATCATAGGTGTGTAAGCGAAGACTTTACCATCATACTGGGGTTCGATTTTGTTATGTGGACAACAGAAGGGTAAAACTGCTCTTTTTGGTAAAACGCATTACCAACAACCAAGGCTGTCATCGCCAGGCTACCTAAGAATAATAATTCCGCTCTCATGTTCGTTGGGCGTTTGCCACTGATCGGATTGTTTAGAACTCTTCAATACACTCTTGACCAAAACATGATTTTAGCAGCCTTCTAGTTTTTGACGTCACTGACACACAGGGCTGTTTTCCATTTGCCACGGAAAGGTAAAGGTGGAGTCACTAGCACAGCTGATGTATATATGATGACGTCCCTGACTGGGACAGCTCCTATTGGTTAATCTGCTCGCGCGCCAATTCGATAGACGAGCGAGACGGAATTTGCGGGTGAAATATCACAATCGAACATTTTCTTGGCTCATTCAACGACTGTTACTAGAAAGGTTAATTTGAAATATGAAAGTGAATGAAAATTATAAGATATGAAAGTTGAACCGTTGCCACTCAAACCTGCCTGCATGTTCCACAAAGGTCTCCTCAGCGATAGCGAGAAAATGGGCAGTTCGCAATCCACTACGTCAAAAGTAATTTTAATTTAGTGAAGTTGCGATTTCTTAATAATTTTTACATGAATAAAGACCTTGAGTAGTGTTTCTGATAAAACCTTGCAAGGACGCTTTCTCGTTAACGAAACCGAACGAAAGTGGTTTGGTCTTTTAAATGGATCCATTCCAACACCCAAAAAGACCAATACAGTAATTAAGGCACAGGATGTGTACAGTTTCCTCAAACTCCTTGGTATTAATCAATACTATTTATTTGAGCTCATGGGTAAAAAATTTTCTATAGAGGAACCCGATATATTCCTGTTCATAAGCCACGACGTATGTAAAGTTCTTGCCGACAAGTATCTCCTCGCAGTTGCTTTCGTCCTTATAATACGAGCTGGTTACCCAATGAAAGACGTGAATCATGATATCTTCTATGCCGCTCTGTAACAAATTATTCTGAAGAACACATTACGTTAACTATAGACGTATACCGACTAATTCAATCCAGGTATTTGGCTCACGACATGGAAGAAGACTTGGACCAAAAGCTCGAAATTTTGCCCTACGCTTTGGGGAAATACTGGCGAAATCATTACATCAAATTTGGAAGAAAAAAGGAAGAAATATGGGAGCAAATGAACTACAGAGCTTTAGTTTCGCGAAAATGTTGCGACGATGTAAGCGTCAATTTTCGTTCGAATAGGCATCCAAGATAAAAGAACATTCCCTTCTTATGGACAGGTCATGGCACAATTCCCTGACCACTGGGCATGGAAAAGAGAAAGGGCCATACACCACAGCGAAGCTGTTCGGATTCTACCTACAATATGCTTGAAATTTAAGGGCCCGGACTGCCTCCCCGAACCCTGTATAAGATGTAAAGACCTGCAGGAGACCAACTCCAACATTAGCAAATCAGCCTCAGAGATTTGTAAAGAGAAAGAGAGTGAATTAGAGGACTTTATCAGACGGCTGACTCCCGACCAGCAAGCCAAGCTCCCTGAGCATTTTGCACCTTTAGTGACCTTAGATCAAGTTCCTTGGTCACTACTTAGCAAGGAAGATCAGCAGATGGTACTTAAGTACTATGAGAGACAGGGTGTGCAACCGCCCACAGGAATTGATTTTTCTATTCCTTCTACGTCTCGCAGTACATTTCGAGACATTACTAACTTGATAAAGCCTGTTTTCGTTAGAGTGAACAGGGAAACTAAAGAAGCCCGTGAAACGCGAGTGAAGCGCCCGAGCAGGCTTTCTACCTTTTTCCAAGAAAGCCCCATTCTGAAGAGAACAAAATAAACTTTTAAAAATTGTAATGAATAATTTTTCCTGGATACAAGTTTTTCAATCAGTTTCATCGTCTTCGTCGTCTTCAGAACCCAAGCTTAGGTCATCCAAATCACTCCAACTGTCTCCGTCGTCTTCTTTGCCAGACTCGAGTTCTCCTAGCCGCGTTTTTGCTTCTTCAAGGGCGATTTCTTGATTACCATCACCTTCCGTTTCTTCTAAGCAAAGAATCACATTTTAAAGGTATTACCCCAGAGCTTGCTATTGACCGCCGCAGGCAGACTTACCTTCATCTTTCTTCCTCAAATATCGCAGGAACGTTCTTCGTTTTCTCTCGGAGAGATTTTTCAACTCATTCTGGAACTGGCTTTCCAGGCGAGCTTTCTCGACAGATGAAGGACCTGGTTTGGTAGCAATTTCTTCTTTTTGACAACACTTCGCGCACACCCCCGCTTTCTCAGCGCACGGCTGGCACAGAGAATGATAGGCCAGTTTAATGTTTCTTTCCAGGCATTTTGAGCATTTGGCAGGGGCGGTCAAGGGCTTATACTTGTTAAACTTGATTTTCCACTCAATAATATCTTGGCATTTACGACAAACATTGGAAACCTAAGAAAAATTGTTTATAATTGGATTTCTTCAGAATATTAACCAACACCATACTTGTAGATTGTTCAATAACTTCGTTTTTGGAGTATCGCCATGTTTGTTATTTTTAAACGCAGTAACATTGTTGTGCTTTTGGGGTCGCGTACGCTTGACATTTCCTCTTTGAGAACTCATAATTGCCGATTTTTAATATTTCCTTGTCAACTTTCCACGCCGCTATGTTTTGCTTCATTCAGCGACAGCCCTAAGGTGGTACTTGGGACGACCAATGAAAGCAAAGTATCGACTACTATTAATCGATTACAAACCACTAGAACGAATCGTATTCGATAAACCATATCGGTCTCATTTGTTAGTAGCGTGTTGTTTTTTTTTGCGTTGGAGAAAAGTTTGTCGACTCATAATGCCTAAAAATTATCGCAACAAGAAAGGCCGTGGGCACGGTGAGACTACAGGAAGATTTATTCGCGAAAGCGAACACGATGACAGACGAAATGATTATTATGGTAAGTGTATCAGTGTATTTCCTATATGTTGTAAAAACCAGCATGTCTTCCAGAACATGACGACGCAAGAGGACACGATGGTGGTCGGAGAAAGGGTCCCAAAGGAGGACGAATTGACAGACACAGGCAACGTCAAGGAGTGAATGCAAGTCGGATCAAGAATCAGTTAGAATCTGATGATGTAGACATGGGAGGCGGCGCCTCTTCTACTTCAGGCCAGGCCAGATAGTACGACACAACCACTTCATCAAAACTTTATTTAAGTTTTCATTACTTAGCGCTCCTTACGGTGGAGGCCGGTATGGCAAAAATCGCGGACCCAGGCCACTTATGAGTGGAAAGCAGCAACACACAGGAGGTCCTGGTTGGAATCGAGTGTGCATCCATCAAGGGTCACATTATGCGAAAGACTACATTCTCAAAACACTGCTCAATGTCACGAGAAAACCGTTCATTCCAGTCTATGTAATTGCTTTAAAATGGAACCTTTGTTGTCTTTACTCATAGTTTGCTTTTGCGCTGTTTAGTATCACTCCGAAGGAAAGAACGCTGTTTTTTACGTCGAAGATCATGAAGCTGCCAACGCTTTGCGGGAGCAAAACAGACAGATTACCCTCAACGATGGACTTAAAGTAAGAGAATTCATTAAGCTTTTTAACTATTAAAGCTCATGCGTGCACGTTTTACAGCTCAGCTTAGCGATTAACCGGTGTCCACCTCCAAGTTTACCTATAAATGACGAGCTGAAAGAACGAGTAAAGCTCGTGATGAATAAGCGTTATAATTTAGCGACACGTATCCTGAACCTATCCAAATTCCACCTTGATGAGGGTAAGGAGGATTTTAAGATTAGCTTTAGCGAAGTTTTCCGCTATAATTATATAACATTTGGTTTGTTACAGATCTACGCGAAGACTTCTACTGTCCTCTGAGTCGGGATAACGTTATGCAATGCGTTGTTAATATATTAATAGCTCATGTGCCGGAGCTTGTTGCGCTAGACCTATCGGACAACAAAATTTTCAGTCTGGACCAGTTGCGCCCGTTGGTTAACGTGACAGTGAATCTTAAGTCTTTAAACTTAAGCAAAAATAAGGTAGATTACCTGAAAAATCTTGGGATCTCCATTTATCTTTAAAATAATGACAAATTATTTTAGCTGAACAATATCCTCGCACTGGACAAATTAGAGGGTCTCAACTTAGAGGAGCTTTGGCTAGAAGGCAATCCTCTGTGTGATCGTATCCAGGATCAGAGTACATACGTCAGGTAACATTTTTTCTTGCTTGACTAATGGAACTGCCCACAAAAGGCTTAAATCTGTGCGTGTTAAACCATTAAAAACTGAAGCAGTGTGCCACTCAAAGCTCATATCACACTACACAATTCTGCGCAGTGGGAATCTCCTAAGCGAACAGGCTTGCTTGACTATTTTGCTCCACAAGAAAATGAGGTTAGCGATCAGAAAACTTTTCGTGGGCATCATTTAGCCCCCATTAGAGAAGCTGGGTGTGAAACAAAGGCTTTTTCGAATTTCTTACTTCTTCTAAAAGAAAGTAGAGGTTGCAACTCCGGCTGTTATTAAGATGGAGCTCACCTTGCATAGAACTTGCATGCTAACATGAGACGGCGCCAAAAAAAAAATAATAATGAAAAAGAGAAGCAATAAAAAAAAAAAAAAGAAAACGAAAAAAGCAAATTTAAAAAAGAAAAAAAAACAACAAAGAAAAACGAACGTGTGGCTTAAAACTGAGTTTAACCATGTATCCTTTAAATCCCAACTATTGCGTAATATTTGTATAATTCCTTGTGACGTTAACCATCATTGGAGTCCTAAAGACCTTTGCCACCGAGGAAGTCTTGCACCAAAGATTACTTTCGTCGGGTCGCCTAAAAGTCTTGTTTGCCTACGGACATGACAGCCTTCAATTTCGTCCGAAAAATGTTGCCACAAATGTTGCCATGTGCTGCTCATGGAGAGAAATAGACTTACATGGAAATGCCAGAGAAAAAAAACTGGCTAGGATTGCCGTAAACTTAGCGAACGGCACAGAACCGACCGTGCGCAATATCGAATTGGTTGTGCACTTCAGCATACGGAAATCGTCATTGACGCCCTCATCGAAACTTTGTTTTTTGAAAGTCTCTTCATCAACCTTCATCTCCGTAAATTGCTTCAGATCCAGCCAAGTTGCTGCGTCTACCTGCATCGTTTATCGATGGGTGTTGCCAAAATAATATACTTGATTTACCCAACCTATGTAAAAGCCACAGTTCAAAAAAAAAAAAAAAAAAAAAAAAACGAAATTAGATAAAAAAAATAAGCCAGAGAATAAGAGCAAAAAAAAAAAAAAAAAGAAACAATGCGCCTGAATAACAAAGTTTTAAATTACTCGAACTATATTCTTTGCAGTGAGTTCTATCTTAAACGTAATAAAAATAGCTGTTGGAATCGTCCGTGTACTGTACAGCAGTACTTTTCTCTAGTCTCTAGTTTCCACACTCCGCTCCTGTATCTAAGCTTAACAATAAGTTGCACAAACTAGTAGTATTAATCCAGTAACTAAGTTGAAAGTACTGGATATATTAGAACTTCAATGAGTTCGAGATAATAGGAAAGCAACTTGCTCGTTTATTTCTTAGCTGCATGGCTAGCTGCCTTAACATTATTAAAGTAACTCGAAATGCCGTAGATGAAAATTCTCTTGACACAGTCAAACAGTCGTTTTAATTGTCTTTTTGTGGTGTTCTGTGCCCATTCCTACAACAATTTGCTTCAACCCGTCGACGTTTTTTCTTAGCGCTGTGCGGAAACGTTTCCCGAAAGTCATTCGACTTGTAAGTGTTGCTTATTTATTTTTTCTTTTGTGCAAAAAATATATACTGATTTTATATGCCACAGGATGGAATTGAACTGCCCCCGCCCATAAGCTTTGACTTGGATGCAGAAGATACCAAGATACCGCCTTCAACAGGCTCGTTTTTCGTATCCGATAGTGGCAAGCAAATCGCCGTCGTCTTTCTAGAACAATATTTCGCCCTGTACGATTCGAACAGCCGTCAGCCGTTGATTGACGCTTACCATGATCAAGCCATGTTTTCACTTACCTGTGGCTATCCTCCTAATCAGTCCGCCGCTACTGGAAACAAGTAAAAAAAAAGCGAACTGGGGACATTCTCCTTGATATCCTCTTCTGAAGGTTGGGTGCGTATATGAGTGGTAATCGCAATTTAAAGCGATTTGACGACGCAAGACGTCACCGTTTGCTGCATCAAGGCAAAGTCGCTATTGTTGCCTTCTTGGATCAGTTACCTACCACGCAGCATGACCCTGCTTCGTTAATCGTAGACGTTCCCGTTTCGTCGGTAAGGCATGGGGAAAATGAAATTTGGCAACTGGAAGCATAAAGTTTATTTTCTAGCCACATCTTTTGGTGTTGAGTGTCCGTGGCGTTTTCAAGGAGAGGGAAGAGCGTTATAGCGTTGTACGCTCCTTTCACCGCGTTTTTGTTATCACGCCCTTAAATGGGGGGTACTGCATTGTTAACGAAGAGTTGTTTGTGACGGTAGCCTCATCACAACAGATTAAGGTAGTTTAAAGGGGTATTTAAACACGTGAATAAGGGCTTTGATATTTAGGCGTCGTTTAAAGCTCCAGACCCTACACCATCCTCCTCGCCTAACCCTCACGCACAAGTTACTGCACCACCAGCGGTACCTGTTGGCATTTCCCCTTTGTTGGTTTCATCTCCTGTGGTCCAAGCTTCTGATCCCGCGGTGAAGCAGCAAATGATCGAGTCCTTCTCTGCCCAGTCCGGAATGAATGTGGAATGGAGTGTCAAGTAAGATTCTGTTTCCAGCATTTACTATAATAATAATATTTATGAAATTTTGCGGAACAGGTGTTTGGAAGAGAATGGATGGGATTTCGAAAAATCGGCATTCGTATTTACGGAATTGAATAAGGCTGGTCAAATTCCACCTGAAGCATTCGTGAAATAAAGTGAAGACTAGTTAGATTATTGGTATGCTGGTGATTAAACATCGTTTGTAATGAAGAATTAATAAAAAAAAGAACTTGCTGAGATCTCTTCATTTGAATTGATTTGGATTTTTTGTGTGGATACATTTCTATGCTCTAAGTAACCCAAAGGAGGGTTGCATGCAACATGAATGCAGGAATAGGGATAAAAATGAAATAAAAAGGCAAAGCATTCGCAGAAGATATATCAAAATCAATTTACGATACGATTGGACTCAGTAGACTGGGGTGTTTAAGACAACTTTCAATATTGTTCATAAGATTTTGCAAGCTCAGATGCTCCTTGAGTTCATCGCAATCTTGCAGGAAAAAAATCAGTGCATGGCGACATATTTTCTTGTATTTCTCCTTAGAAGAGTTCATAGCTTCGAGGCACTATTGCGAGAGAAGACAACGTCAGGATCCGCCCACCATAAGCCACTCCTTGAGTCCACTAATTCCAGCTGATGGTACCTGAATGTTTACATACGAGAGCCGTAAATAAACATGCATGAAGCATTCGAAGCTACTCCTATTCTGGAAAAACTACCGCTACAAATAGAATGCATCTGTGCATACGGTATGAGATTTGTAAGCTGAGATGTCTGTGTTCTTAATGCGTACTGAATTTTAGAGGATCGTTTGCTAGTGGGAACAAAACAGGGGCACTTGCTGATGTATAGCGTATTGCAAAGTGTGTCGTCCCCCTTGATAAGCTCGTCTACTAAATGCGAAGTTCAGCTCTTAGGTTCCAACAAGTATTTTTCCAAGAAACCTATTGCACAGCTCCAAGTTATCCCTGAACATCAGATCCTTATTAGTTTATCAGGTTAATTTAATACATCCATCCTTAACGCAAGACAGTAACGTGTTAAGTATCTTTCTTTCAGATAACGTAATAAGTGTTCATGATTTGTCTGTCTTCAATTTCCCACTGATTACCGTAGTTCAAAAAACCCGAGGAGCCACACTCTTTTCCCTAGACATAAAGGTACTATGCAATTAAAAAGTGATGAGCGAATTTAATTAATTCTCATTTATACCAGAAAGTAGTATCGCTTACCGGAGAGACTGCTGTTACTGTAAGACTTGCTGTATGTGTGAAGCGTAAGCTACAACTTTATTATTGGAAAAATCGCGAATTCCATGAGCTTGGACAAGACTTGACCATTCCGGACACCCCAAAAGCCCTGTCCTGGGCACATGAAACACTTTGTCTTGGATTTCGTGGCGAATATGTTCTCATTAAAGTACATCTTTCTTACCTCATATAATTATAACGGGGTGAAAAATAAGTTTTTAAATAAGATTTTCTTTTTTAGTTGGATGCCGGAGCGGAGCAGAGAGATTTATTTCCTACCGGTCGCCAGCTGGAGCCTGTAATTGCTTTGCTTCAAATAGAGCGCGAACATGACACTACTTTCGACAAAAACTGGGAGAAGCTTACGAAAGAAAAAGAGAACACTTTTGCTCTTGGACGTGATGATCAAATTATATTCGTTGACGCTGAAGGTAGTCCTTTGCGTAAAACCGGACTAACATGGTCGGAACCCCCTCTCGAAATCGGTAATTTTGAACTTGTGTCATAACTAATCTGCTTCTATAGTTTAGTTTTATTAAACGTAGTTCAAGATGCTCCATATCTGATATCAATCCTCCCAAGTTATGTTGAAATTCGCTCGTTGGAGCCCCGACTTCTCATTCAACGCTTAGAATTGCCCCGTGCTCGCTTTATTTGTTCCGTACCTTCCAGGCACGGCCTAATATATTGTGCGTCACCCTCACACGTGTGGGCCCTGCAACAAGTGCCCGTCCACAAACAGTTAGCACCGCTGCTACAGGAAAAACATTTTGAACTAGCAATCCATCTAGCCGTAAGGACTTTTTCTATGTATGCCTTTTTCGCGCATTTGTTGATTCATGCAACTTTTTTTCTGTGACGATCTTCTTTAGAATCTTTCCGATGAGCCATCAGATATTAAAACACATCAAGTGCAGCATATTCAGAGTTTGTACGCTTTTGAGTTATTCCGTAATAAGAAGTTCCATGAGTCGATGAAGATTTTCCTGAAGCTGAATACGGGTAGATTTAGTGGAATGCCACGTACAGAATATTATGCTCACTTTAAAAAAATTTTAAAGATGCATCACATGTGATTGGCTTGTTTCCTGATTTGCTCCCAGCGGAATTTCGCAAGCAGCTGAAGTACTCGGAAGATTTACCCGTACTGAAAGGGAAAGAGCTAGAAGGCGGATTGCTGGCATTAATAGAGTTTCTGACACAGGTTTAGGGAATCATCTTATGCTGCCTTGCAAGGTTCCTAACTTTCTGTGAACTAGGTACGACACGACTTAATGGGAAACTTGAACCCGCAGAAAAGCACGCCAGCAGCTTTAGTTGAAGGCAATACTATCGTGAAATCCAAGAGGCAGTTGCTCCAAATTGTGGACACTACTTTACTGAAATGTTACCTTCAAGTATTTCCTGTCTACCTTTCTTAAATATGTCAACTTGCAAATATTTGTGTCTTAGACTAATGACGCTTTGGTGGCTTCCCTGTTGCGGTTAAAAGACAACCACTGTCATTTAGAGGAGTCCCGGCAAGCGCTCCAATCTTACAACAAACATGCAGAGCTCATTTTGCTCTACCAAAGCAGAGGAATGCATCAAGATGCTTTAGAGGAACTCAAACAGTGTCATAACTCTAAAGAACAGGGCTTTGAAGCGACAATTACGTATTTGCAGCATCTTGGTAATATTTTTAAATCCTTCTGTAATACGCGTTTTTGAAATGGTTTACGCTGCATCGCGGAGTTGCATTGCAATTCTTCTATAGCATATAGTGAAATGATATACGCTATATATCGATGCGAGAGAGTGATTTTTTCGTTACTATTTTTTTATTTTATTTTTTAAGGGCCGGAATATATGGACTTGATCTTAAAGTTTGCTGGCTGGGTTCTGACTAATCACCCTGAAGCAGGACTGAAAATTTTTACGGAAGATTTACATGAAGTTGAAGAGCTTCCCCGCCCCAGGGTCTTGGATTTCTTGCTAAGGAACCATCGCACATTGGCGTTGCCGTACCTGGTAGGCTTCTGGTCGTGCATTAATTTTTCCTTATCCGTAATTCGTTTATTGGATTTCGTAAGGAACACGTCGTCTTTCAATGGAAAGACTCCAATCCGTTATTTCACAATGCCCTCGCCCTGCAATATCGCGAAAAAGTCATGCAGCTCTTAAACAGTCCGTCGAAGTCCGATGAAGTGAATCGCTGGAGAGAAAAGTTGAGATCTTTCTTGAATGATTCCGAGTTTGTGACACCGGAGGCTGTTCTTGTACATTTTCCCTTCGATGGTAGAACATGCTTCTATGTTTTGGTTTCGGACTCAACATTTATTTCTTTTGGGTTTACTTTTCTAGCACTCTTTGAGGAACGAGCAATTTTACTTGGGAAACTGGGAAAGCATGAACAAGCCTTGACAATTTTCATGAACGTTTTGCAAGATTACTCGGCTGCGTTGAAGTATTGCCATCGCTTTTACAATGCAGATAATCAAAACGATCAAGAAGTATCGTGTATATTTCGACTGAGTTCGTTATCTAAAAGCTCCTTCGTAGGTCTATCTTTTCTTGCTGAAACTGTTACTAAATCCTCAAGTCTGTCCCACGTTGCCGGGATTAGCCCTACCCTCGGGACCTCAACGAGAGCCTGACTTGGAATCCGCACTTAAATTGTTGCAGGATCACGCTTCGTGCATTGATGTAGTACAGGCTTTGACCATATTGCCGAACCATGTCCCCCTGGTACGAATCAGCGACTTTCTGACGAGTAGCTTAATTGCTCGTGCCACATGCAGGCGACAGCAACAATTGTTGCGTGGTTTGCGTTATGCGGAACATTTGCAGGTAGTACACAAATTGTCAGAAAGTGCTTCTTTCTCGTTCTACAGTCTGCATGAGTGAAGTTTTATCATATATTTCAACATCGCATTTCATCGCATTAGTTACCAAAATTTCTTTACTGCAGGTGCAAGAAGAAAGAATTAAATACCAAAGTCAAAAGATTGTTATGACTGAATTCAACGTTTGTCATGTTTGTAAAAAACGATTCGGCAGCCAAAGGTATGTATTTTTTCCAAAGAACGCAGTGTGTTCTAAGTCTGCGCTATATATTTTTTTCTTTTGATAGTGCGTTTATTCGATACCCCAATGGAGATATCGTTCACTATTCGTGTCGAGATCGCAAGGAGGAATCCGTAAAATAGCGGCACGTTATCGTGGAACTCCAGGAAATATTACTCGCTCCTTCCTTTCGCTTGACTAGTCTATTCAGTAAGAAAGGGGGTTGGGCTATCTTGTCAAAGTTGACTGGATGTGTTTGTAAATGCACTCGAGGCAGTTCAGTCTTGGGAGAGAAGCCTGTAAAGCGGAAAATGTGTTAAGTGAAAAGTAAAATGGTGAAGTTGGCGTTCAGTTACGTTTTATATCTCTAACAATACCTGGAATAAAGGAAGTATAGTGAATTTGTCCTTTTCGCGAAGAAGTATGGCAAGGTAAAACAGGGCTTGATGCTACAGAAGAATTTAATATGTTAAAGTATAATAAAATAGTACTTTCACCTTGTATTACCATTGTTATGGCCTCATTGATGACGACATCTCTTACGTTTTCCCAAGCAATAAATTGAGACGTCTGCCGACCAAACAGAAAGGTTGTAGTCAATTGTATCCCAAGCGAAGTGATGATAAGAATGGATTCTTCAGTATACACGATCAGTAAATGAATTTTTAAATGCAATAACTCTACAGAGCAAAGCGTACCTCGTTTAACTCTCCGATGGGCCTTGGAAATCAAAGTTATAAGCAAGACACAGGAAATCAGGCTGAGAGACGTGGAATCCCTCGTATGAACACCACAATGTAAGAATACAGCAGTGATAACAGCCGTGAGCGAAAGCCACGGTGTTATTTTAAATGCAGGCACGTCGATGGCGATTTCTTGGCACTGCGGTTGACCTGTAGAAGTCTTTATCGTACATACAATATTTTCTCCGCGGATATTTTTGTAACATGTTTTCAGCGAAACATCTTCGATGGTGATAAAATCTTTAAGCATTTCTCATGATCTTGATTAGAAGCAGAGTTATTTTATATATTTTTTTTTTTAATTTTCCCAGTTGGTACTTTAAATTCACACTTTTTTAGTCAACGACACGTGTCTAACGGTAGAACAAATCAAGGTAAGTAGTCATTGATATAGACTTGGGCCTGCTAGATGGCTGTAACTGACAGAAGTCAGCGAAGTGAATAACGAATAGCTACTAGCACGCTTTAATTTTGTGCTGCGAACAACGAGTGAGCAGGCTCGGATGTGGGGTTTGTAAATAAATCGGCCGTTAATTTGAGAAATCCTTTTTTAAATATTTAAAATAAATGTGATAGAATGGGAAACTCTGGGAGTACACGAAAAATCACTGTAGTCAACGATGAAGGTGCTGGCGTGATAAAGGTAATTTCATAATATGCTGTTTTTACACTAGTCACTTTACAAAGAAAAATATGCACGCATGACTTCGAAATAAATTCATTTACCAATCTCAGTCAATCCTCATTAGGTGTCCGATTCGGTGGTAAGGCGCCTCAAGGAAGAACTTGACGCGAAACAAGGAATACACCAGGTTCCTAAAGGTTTGAACTTTAAAATTGCCGCAAAGTTCTATTAGCAATATAACTTTTCCTTCTTTTAGCTCAAGCCACCGCTCCGCCATCTCCTCCGCTTCCACCACCTCCTCCCGAAGAATTAGCCCCTCCACTTCCTCCCCCTACTCCCATAGTTACCCCTGAAATCCAAATTCCTGTCACGAAAGATGGCAATATTGAGCACGAGAGTCTGGGGCGATTTTTGGAAGAGGCTCATCTCACTGCTCTTAAAATTCGAGAAGAAAGAGAAGAAGCGCTTTTGAAACTCGACAGCTTCTGGCGCCAGCGATTGGCAGCCCTTTCCGAGGAAGTAATTAAATAAAGCGTCGTTTTGAATTTGCTTTTCAATTTTTCTTTGTTACTCAATTTCGTTCTTAGAATGCTAGCCATATGGCCGTTATGGAAAACAAATATCACGACGCTGTCGCAAACGTAGGGAAATTGTTAGACCGTCCGAAGTGTGGTCCCGTTTGCGTGGACCTTAGATCCCAAGTTCAGCAGTGTTACAAAGATAACCAATCCGCAACGCTGAACTGCGCACCAATAGTTAAGGAGTTTGTCGCCTGCGTTCATAAAGCACGCCAAGTAATAAAAGGTTTCACAAGTTTCCATATTACAATGTTTAATTCATGTATTGCTGTAGGAGTGTCTGGAGAAGCTGAGCTCTTGACTTGGTGATCTTTGCGTAGCGAAGTGTGCAACAGAAATTATAAAGCTAGAGAAAAATAAAAGCCCTTTGATTCATCCGTAAAAAGAGGCTGTTACATCAGAGTTAACATGTACGAGCAATAGCTAGGTCGTTCCGGCCAAGCTAGCGTCTCGTAGGCAATGTTTTGTAATATAGTATCCAATACAAAACAGAAAAAATATTTTCTTTTTCTTATCAAAGATTCATTTTTTTCTATAGAAAGTGTTCCAATGTTTTTTTACCACCTTTGGACATCCAGCATTTAATTGTCTTTTTAAAACCAGACCAAACTTGAAAATGATACATAAATTAATCTCGAACTCCCACCGAACACAAAAAAGTCAAACAAACAAATGAAACATTACGCTGGAAGCTTCAGGTACTGTGAGATCATCCCAAACCCCCTTCCAAGTGTATGTAGCATAGGACGACCAAAGGCTTTGGGACCAAATATATCTTTCCTTCGTTTTGCAATATATACCAAACAACTGCTGCTCTTGCTGAAACGTATAACGGTCGAAAGTCTGTGTAACTAGGATACGAAAGAACAGCGCTTCTTTATTTCAAATCAAAGATCTTCCTCTTTCTCTTCCTTCTTTGTTAAGTGCGTCATCGTCGACATAATTTCGCCCAATAAGTCGACTGTACCAGCGCTCTTCTTTCTGAACAAGTCCTTCTTCACCATAAGTTTGTTTGGGGACTTGACAATCGTTCGATTGAGCTTGGAATCCGACTTGAATTTGTCGCCAAACGGTGACGAATTTGGGGTAGGCGGCAATGACTGGGGTTTCGGTATTGTTGGTAACGGTGGCGGTGGTAGCTTGCCGTTCACCCGGCTCAGTTTTTCCTCTTTATCCTTACAACTTGAATAGTGCTGATTACTCCTGTCAGACTTGCAACTTGATTTGAGCTTGCCGTGTTTTGAATTGTCGTGTTTGTCTCTTCTATGTTTGGAATCTTTGTGGGAATCTCTCCCCTCGCGGTTTCGATGACGCTCTCTTGAACGATCTCGGTGCTTGGACTTGCCCGAACTCGATTGACGGTGTACATGTCTGTCATCTCGGTGAGACTTCTCACTTCTCTTGCTTTCCTCAGTATGCTCATTGTTAGTTAGTCCATTTCGTGGACATTCAGCCTCCTGCGTCTTCCCATTGGATCTAGTCGCCGACTCTTCGGGTACTACACTATTACTCTCGTTCTTTTTATCAGCGTCATCTGATGTCACTTGCTTGACAATACTTTCCGTCAATACATATTTCAAATCGTCAGGATCAGGCTTGTCGACAAGAACGGAGTTTCTTTGTTCACTGCTGTCGTTAGTACTGGGCGTTTCAAGGTTTTCTGAAGAAACGGGCTCGGCTTCCGTGCTAATTACTTCTGCTCCGCTTTCCATGTTGGTATTTGGACAGTCGGATTTCATTTCTTCCAAGTTATCCTTCGCAAACTTGTCATTGCTTTCGACTTGACCACGGGATGGAACATCTGGCGATGTTTCACCTAATCCAACTTCCTCCTCTGCTGTCGTGTTTTCAGCTTGTACGTCAATATCTGTTTTGACTCTCTTTAACTCACGCATTTCTACGTCTGAACCTTTGGAATATTCATCTTCTAACGGCCGCTTCTCAGCTATTGAGAGAAAAAAAATTAATTAAACCAGGCGGAAAGGTTTCGCTTGGTTGAAAGAAAAATTACCTATGATCTCACGAAGCTCGCCGATAGGAACTTCTGGCTCGGGAGAATCCCGATTTTCTTGTTCCAAAGGCAAATCTGGTGACTTGGGTGACGACTCACCCACCACAGATTCAATTTGCATATTTTCTTTGTTCTCCGCCATGTGAGGTAACTCTGCTTTTCCGGACTGAAGCCGCTTATCTTTGCTGCTTTCACGTCGTTCTTTACTTGGTTGTTCGTGCTTGTCTCTCTTATCACTCTTTTTATGTTTTTCTCTCCTCTTGTGCTTGTCATCGCTTTCTCTGTGCTTCTTCTCGTGTTTTTCTGCTCGCTTTTCTTCCCTCGAATCTTCACTTTTTCTATTTTGCACATGTTTTTCTGCTCGCTTCTCTTCTTTCGAGGGCTCACTTTTACCATTTTGCTCCTCTTTTTCACCCTTCTCGGCTTGCATTTCTTCCTTCAAATCTTCACTTTCTCCATTTTGCTTTTCAATTTTCGTCAGCGCACTGCTCTCTGTTTGCTTGTTCTCTTTCAGTTCATCCTTTGAGGCTGAATGGGCGTTGTCCAATACCACGTTACGAACTTCTTCCATGGGACTTGAGGCTGTGACTTCTTCAAGCTTCTCTACCTTTTTCTTTTTAGGCTCTTCACTTTCACTCAATTTTTTTCTTTCATTCAATTTCCCTTTCTTAGCCTTCTTTTTCATCCGTATGACTTCTTCTTCCGAATCCGTATTGGCTTGGCTATTGGTCTCACTCTTGACTCGCACTTTGTGGCACGGATCTGCATCATAATTTTCCAGTGGCCCATGGGCGGGGACGTAACGTTTCATGCCTTGCCGGCGTAAAAAGTCGCTTAATTCATGTGGTGTTGCCCCGGAATCTTTCATTTCTTCAACCTGTTCGTCCAACTCAGGGTAATATTGCTTCAATCTCAGATGCCACGCTGCAAACAGGAAAATTAGCAAATGAGTATAAACCAGGCAAGTAAAAATTGTTACAAATAGGACGCGATACAAACGTAGTTGCGATACGACACATAGTTCCCAAGGAACTTGCAAAGAATCATTCGGAAAATTGTTCAATGTTTTCTGCGCTTACCTATACTGGTTACGGCCGTGACGGTGCGAAACTGGTGAATAATATTACGCGGCAAAAAATAGATGTCATTGTCCAGTAGTTGGACTCGAGCATAACGAGCACCTTCGCGATGCAACTGGTTCAGCTTCGCTTCTTCTATCCACTGGACACACTAAAAGGCGAACAAAATAGACTCTTGTTATACATCCCGATTTGTACCGATTTAATTCCGATTAAGAAATCAAAATAATACCCCTACGGTGTCAATGCATCTCGAAAGGAAATAAGAAACCAGCATAGTTACCTGGGACATAGGCGGTTCATGAAGATCCAACTGAAGCTTTTGAGAAAGGTCAACGAAATCTGCTGCGTGGAACGCTACCACGTCTTTTGTAATACGATTCAGAGGTGGACTTTCCCCACAGTTAACCGCTTTCAAAATGCCTTGACAAAAGTAAGAACATTCTTAGTATCTATAAAGCTACTGAAAACCTCGAATCAATGCTTTATACAACGTTTACACAGAAGGTAGGACAAACAAGTTGGATTGCCTCTCGCGCACGAAATAAAACACTTGCAGAAACATTTTCTGTTTGCACGCAATCGGTTTCTAAATATATCAATCAGACATGCTTGAAGTAATGAAACCAGTTAAAGGCGTTAAATTTCGACGTAACCCAAAATGGAACTCTCAAGATAATTTTGCGTACTTGCGAATTCTTTTTCTGAAAATTGGACGAAGAAAACCACCAGAAAATTTTGACTCACCAACAGCGGCTGTTGTTCTGCGATCCAAACCGTGCCCCACATGGTCAGCATGCGCTTTGGTTCGATCTTCGAATAAGGTTTCTCGGGCCTCCAAAGCACGCGGTAAATACTGCAAGTTTCTGAGCTCATTGATACCAGCTCTGCTAATGCGAAAATTAATACATTTAATATTTCCCCATTATTAACTATGAAATTAACCTTTCGTATGTCTATCTCACCTTTTGCGTTTTAGGGGCGTTTTGGATAACTCAGCGGTAGGAATCAACTGCTCACCGGGTCTAACCCAGAGAATCGGTCCATCATTCGATTCCAGTGGTGTTTCCATTTGTACTACGGACAAAGAACCCCAAGGCATAGTCTATGGAAAAGCCCAAAATTAATTTATTGTACTCAGGGTCTAGAAATTAAAAAATTCACTTTCCATTCTAAAGACACGCACCACCGTAACTTTCGCACCTTTTTGAAAAACGAGCCTTTTCTTCACGAGTACATATTAACAATTAACATTGACATGAAATACTCGACTCTAGACAGCATTGTTCAGCACTGATTCACGAGATGGATAACGAATTACATACGTGTTAATGCACTAACGGGCTTGACATCATGTAAAGAACAACGTTTGTCAGGAACAACTTTACTTGCCTTTCACGGCAATATCGTGAATTTGTTCGACTTAAACAAATTTTTAACGCGTACTCGAAAAGGTTTCGCTTTTTGATGGATTGCGTGAAAGGAGTTGAGCTTACCATCCGCAGGAAAGGATTCTTTTCCAACATCGTCAAGAAGTTAGGGAAAAAACCGCCTACTTCTTCGGTTACAGTGCCCACCAAAGAAATTTGATGCAGTGGTCCAAACCGAAATGTTCCGTTGCAATACGAACGACCAACCTAATCAACATTAAAACGTTACAGTGGAATGTTACATATCTTACACACAAAAACAAGACATGTCCTATTAAATGTGTCGAATTCGGACGCTACACATTAGACAGAAATGAAAAAGGAAAACATCGTTATTTTCCCCTATATTTAAAATGGTTTATTCCATACCTGCAATACACCTATTCCCAGGTGGAAAACTACAATCGCCTAGTCCACACTAATGAAACGGACTACTCTACACTCGGTAAGTATTTCTTACTCTTGCACCTGTCAACTGACTCATAAGCTTCTAAGATGCCAAGAGCTACTGACAGCTTACGAGCCAGACACGAAATATGCAAAATTCAAACATCCGATTCAATTCTTCGGTTTTCCTTCTTGAATCATGAAAGTCATATCTTTAATTTCCACTTTTATTTATCTCGAGACAATGCGTAGACTTCGCCTATTGCTGGTGGCGTATACTGTCTTCTTTATTACAAAATTTTAAGTGACTAGAGCTGTGTTGTATAGTTAATGCTTTCACATTACGCTCGACCACGATAATTTCCACGTTATAAATTACATTCTCACTAACTTATGATTTTTTTTTATTTAACTCACTTGTTCTTTGTAACGAGCGACAGTGGTTGTTTCGATGTCCGAATTTCTTCCCAGAACTCCATTTTTGATTGTCAAGTTGGGGTATGTATCAGCGAAATGATCCAAGAGATCCGGCAAATACCTCGCGGAATCATGGACGATGCCCATCACATGATTTGCATATCCATCATCATCTTCACTAAAGACCACCTGCCAACCAGATATAAATTTACTAACTATGCACTTCTACGAACAAAAAGTTTTTATTTAAAAGAAAAAGAATTTCTCATACGTCGAAAAACTCGTGCGCAAGCTGGTTCGTTTCCTCTTCATTTAAGTGGGCAATCTCGTCTTGATACATGTGCACGACCGATGCCCCCCCATTGGGATACGTTTCTATGTGTATGAATGGTCCAAACTTGTATTGTTCCAGCCCCGGAGCTGCTAAGGATAATGGTCTTGAAAGAGCATAATGTTTTTCAAACTTCATTAACAGTTTAGCACTGGCATCGCCCTTCGGTGATTGTTCCAATGAAGGCTTGATCTCACGTCTGCACTGCACACCAACCGACACTTTTTTGGTTTTACGACGTTCGTAACATCGACGGCATTCACGCTTGGAAGACGAGTGTGAACTCGAACTGCTGCGGTGACTCTTGTGATCCTTACGCTCGTCATGATGATGATGGCTTTTCGAATGATGCCTGCCGTCTTTGTCATGAGATGATGAGCTGTGCCGATGATGAGAACGCGAGTCTTTGGAATCACGGTGGCTGGATTTGGGTTTGGAAAACGCGGGATGCGCTGGATCTGACATAGCTTTCGGATCCTCACTAATTCGTGCCGGAGATGCGGGGTGACAACGAGTGTCCGGGAGATGGAGGGCATCATTACAATGGGAATTTTGATTAGGTGCGGACGGTGATTCTGGTGGAGGACCGGTGTCGACTTCTACAGGTGGGGCACGTTCCTCAAAGCCATCTTCACTGTATTTGGCAGGAACTATGTCAGAACTAGGGACTGTGGGTAGGCAAACTTGGTCGTCTGTAGGAGATTCCGATGTCTGAGGACTTGGTTCTATGCTGCCTCCATTACCTGGAATTCAAAAGACAAAGAAAGAAAAAATTACACACAAGTCGAACGGGTTTCACCGAATGGGTGACATTCGATTACTTTCGTGAGGGGTACGTGTCTCTGTGCACGTTGACATTGGCGCGTCTGCTGGGGGTATGGGAAGCGGGGGCAAACCCGGAAGGTCTCTAAATCCATATGCGAATAACTGCACTTCAGATTTGCACGAAACGTTCGTCTCTTTAGCGTCAACATGACACTCACTTATGGCATTCTCATTCATTTTTAGGAAAGTGTTTCACCACCTAATGTTTTGGTTGGGCTTTTGACACTTGCTCTTCACAAAGAAGCCATCACTTGCAACACGAAAAGGGCCCTATAAAGTGACACAACAAGGGGCTCCGCGTGTAAAGCCTGTAACACATTAGCGCTTAAGACTTTCTGCGGTGGGAGCGAGAACTAAATAGAATCTTCCATAAATTATTTTTAAAATCGCATTAAAAATAAATTCTATTAAGTTTGGAAAGAAATTTTCATTATTCTATATATATATATAAATTTGTAATTTATTTTATTACAAATCCTGATTAACTAAATTCAGAACAAATGCCACAGCACTTTTATCTTCAAATATTTCAGCCGCAATCTCTATTAATTTTAATAACGCATTCTCTATTTGATTTCGAGACCAAAGTAAGCTCTAGCTAAATCTATACTTTATTTTCAATTTTTACTGCCTTTGTTCGTTACAGATTAAGTCATCCGGAAGTTATAATCCCAAACTGAACTCAGTCGGTTTAACTGTTTTCTGCCGTTAGAGGTTCTGCAAGGAGAGTGACACAAGGCAGAGATGGCAAGCTTTCCCTTCTTGGATCTTTCGGCTGTTGCTTTCCATGTAACTGCGCAATGAATGAGGTGTGTTCCCTAACGGCAGCGCTTCCATTTTCGAAACGGAAAGGAAAAAGCGGGAAGCTTGGCTAGCCAATCGATAGCCTGTTTTCGTACACCGGTCTTCGTGTTTCCCGGGTTAAGCGTTCATTTTGCAGGACGGCGTGGTGTTTTGTTTTATTCGCCCTCGACTTAAGTGAGTTGATTGAAACATTTACACATATTTTTTTATGTAACACTTTTAAAGATAAACGTTTTAGCTTCGTTCAATAGAGTCATGGAAAAAAATTCGTCTGGTGCACCGCCCAAGAAATTGCGCAAAGTCGAAGCAGGAGAAAAGTCCGATGAAGCCAAAGCAGTGGTGCCCGATACGGTTGTAGTTAACGAAGAAGATGATTCAGAATACGACGAGGAGACTCAAAAAATTCTAGAGGACATTGATAACTGTCAGAACGATATTGACACTTTGAATGAACAAGCCTCGGAAGAAATTCTACAGATTGAGCAGAAGTACAACAAACTCAGAAAACCACAATATGAAAAGCGAAGCCAGATGATTGAAAAAATCCCTCATTTCTGGCTCACTGTTGTATCCTTTTACATAACGTCTTATGCCTAAAGTTTTCCTGTAACTAATTTAATCATTCACTTAGTTGTTTCCTTAACAGTCGCAAATTCACAGTTTACCAACCACCCTCAAATTTCTAGCGTTCTTTCTGAACATGAAGAGCATTGCCTGACTTTCTTGACCAACATGGAAGTCGAAGAGTACGAAGACATTAAATCCGGCTACAGAATAAGGTTTTTCTTCGCGACCAATCCCTACTTCGATAACGACATCATCACCAAAGAGTTCCATTTAGGTACAGCCGGTAAGTTGAACTAAAATAGCAACAATATATCGTCCAATGCTGACCAATATCTTGTCTAAGGTGATCTAGCGTCGCAAACTACGGCGATCAAATGGAAACCTGGTGTGGATCTGATCAAGAAATGTCGTGAGAAATCAAAAAAGAATATCGTGTTCCGCTCCTTCTTCAGTTGGTTAGTGGACCACAAAGACCCTACCACAGACGACATCGCTGAGGTGATTATTCCGACATACGTGAAATGCCGTTCACATTGTTTTCACCAAAATTTGCAGGTTATTAAGGAAGACGTTTGGCCGAATCCTTTACAATATTTCTTGATGTCTGATATGTCGGTGGAAAATGGAGAAGAAGAATCCGATGAAGATGAAGGCGACGAAAATGTCGTAGATTTAGGAGACGAAAACGACGAGGAAGAAGAGGATTTTGGCGCTGGGGAAGGTGACGACGACGAGTGACACGAAGCGAGGAAAGAAAACCCCTCTTATTATTTTTAAGAAGCATTTTGTTAAACATAATTCGTCTTCGTTCATCAAAGGAAACGACAAAATAAGCAAATGGCAATGTTTTACTTTCGAATGAACACTTTAACCTAAATAAAGTCTGGGTTCTCATTTCATTTACAAAAAAAAAGTTCAACGCACATTTATTGGCTTAATAATAAAATTGAGAAAAAAAATGAGTGGGTTTTTGTTATCAAGGTACAATTTTTTTCAGTTTCCGGGGACTGTGTTTCCATCTCTATCCTGGTCTTTATCACCGTCATAAAACTCGTTATCTGGCTCAATTCTGAAAAGGAATTAAAATGTATGAAAACCTTGGTCGCACGTAGTAGATTTACAGTTTGGTACCGTTTGTCTATTTCACTTTGGTGAATGCGAATGTCAGGGTCCAATTCCTCTGTTTCTTCTAGGCTCAATAGGTCAGGCGGGACATCTTGCATCATAACACTATTAAACACAATACGGTTAAGCCCTGAACATAAATAAATGTGTGTTGAAGTATCACCTTGGTGCGTGTTCGACCATTTTGAGATTCTCATAAACTGTCTTTAGGATAGCATCTAAATACTGTTTACTATTCGCGTTCTCCTGTCTCGTAACAACTTCTGGATGAAGCGTAAAGTCTGGTGCGAAGTACTCGAAGTACTCTAAAAGAACAAAGATATCCGTAATTAATACAAAAGAAAACAGTAAAACCCGTCTACTGCGTCAAACGATTGTTACCCGTGTAAGGCAATTCGTTACTAATAGGTTCATCCACTAATAGAGATGTCTCGTATGTCCAGCATCTGGCCACATTTCTTAAGGTATACCCTCCGCCTCCCACGACTAGTAGGGGAACATTTAGGTCTCGTACAAACCGCACACATTCCCTAAATAAGTTTGAAGAAGGGATTAACAAAGGTAAATTTCAAGAAAGTGGCACTAAAAGGAGGAAAACTGGTAATACTCCAAGTTAGAAAAAATACTAAACTTATTTCGAAAAACACCCCTCCATTAAATTTCTCAAACTTACCCATGACCTCTCGTGCTCAGATTAAAGCAGCCCAATCGGTCATTCGCTAAGGAGTCAGCCCCGCACTGCAGAACAATTGCTGTGGGTTGATAGTAGTCCATCACGTACTATACAAAACGAGAAATAGAAAATCACTCCGAGAGAAAAAATACATTTAAAACAAAATATTACTTGAATTGTTGGTTTGAAAATCTGAAGATAATTCTGATCGTCAATGCCTTCTTTAAGGGGTACATTTACAGAATAATGTTTACCACTATCATAGCCTATCTCGTACATATCTCCTATAAATACATTAAGAAAGAATTTGAACATATTAAAACAATACAGCACCCTCAGTTGAGATATACCTGTTCCGGGGAAGAAATAATTGCCATATTTGTGGAATGAAACGGTCATAACACGATCTGTCATGTAAAACGCTTCTTGGACACCATCGCCGTGATGGATATCAATATCTATGTACAAAACGCGCGGATGGTATTTGAGCAGCTCCAAAATTGCGATAACTATATCATTCACATAGCAAAAACCCGAGGCTTCAAACTTCTTGGCGTGATGAAGGCCTCCGGACCAATTGATGGCAATATCTGAACACTGGTTGTTAAGTTTCGTGGCTCCTTCCAAAGAAGCACCGGTATACATTGAACAAAAATCATATAAGCCTTCGAAGACGGGGCTACATAGAAAACTCAAGTAAATTAGTATCAAATACTACTGTAAATGAAACTATATTCGTCTAAATTTACCAATCGTCTCCGACGTTGAAATGGCTCAAGCTTTTCGTAAAAGCCTGAATGTTCTGAGGTGTGACTCTTTGTAAAAAGTCAATATAATCATCGGAATGGAATCGGCACATATCATGAGCTGTGGCTCGGTATGGACGATAAATTTGAAGTTTCTTGTAAAGACCATAATGTAAGATCAGGCTGTGCGTTACTGCCATTCTCTGGGGTTTCATCGGATGCCCAGGGCCTAGTGGATGGAACATTCACTCTTAAGATATCTCAAAATAGTTTACATTAATTAATTTTCTTACCATAATGAAAATTTCCCACATTTTGGTCGTAAAAATAAGATACTATTTTGTTACTCATTGTGTTTTGCTTTTAGCATCCTATGCCATAACACATTAAACTTACGAATCGATTCCAAATATTCTTGACACTAGCCTTAGTCTCTCGCTTATAACATTGTATGAAGTTCTAGACTACATAGTCAGACATACTGCTTATCGTGATCGATTCTTCTTTACTATCGCCTCTTTGTTTGATGATCGAGATATTTGGTATCTACCAGTTGTACGTCTGTTTTGGAGGCGAGTGGATGTGAGAAAGTGTAAAATAATGGCAGAAAACTTAATGAAGGTGCCGGTCAAAGGAATTTTAAAAAATTCAGCAAGTTTTGAAGGACCTGGATCCCACAAAAGGTAGAGATCTTAAAGACATTTTATACAAGCTTCATTAATGAAGTTCTAAAATGTGTGACTCGTTTTGATGTCCTCACCCATAAAACTAGACGTTTCCTTCCCCTTTTCAGGCCCTATCGTGTTGATTAAAGACGTTAAGTGCTTTTTTTCAGTCATAATGGTTTTGGTCTTGCTTAAGTCAGGAGCGTTGAATGACGCCTTCGAAAGCCACGTTCGTTCAGTTTACTTTTCTTAGTCGGATTATTGGGTGTACGAAGCAATAAGCCGATAGCCCAACATGGTTGGTGTCTGTCTTTCTATAAATAACTTGGGGTAGCTTCGAGGTAATAAGGGAAACTCAGTACCCTCTTTACCTCACGTCATTTCGGGTCAGCTTTCGAAGAAAAAGTCAGGAGTGGGAAGCGGCTTAATTAAGTAATCTCTGGTTATTAGTCACGCACCCAAAGGCGGGCCCAAGTGGGACGAAATGAACATCCTGGCTACCCATCATCCTCCCGATAAAGACTATGGCCATATGAAAATTGATGAACCTAAAACTCCCTTCAGCTACGATATGGAAGACGGAGAGTCTGGCGATGAAGCCGATTCGGCCCGAAAGTTGGATAGTACTCTATTACAGCAAAAGTGAGCATTGAAAAACCGCAGAGAGAAAATGGAGATTAAAAAAAATGTATTCTTTTTCATCTCGGTAGACTCGAGCAAGGTGCGCGGCGACCGTCGTTTTCGGAAGGTGAATCTGAATTGGACGAAGAGGAAGATGAAACGCCGGAAATGAAAGGTTTTTCTCTTTTTCTTGGATTGTCAGTACTTTTAATGTCGGAAAATCGTTTTGCAACAGAAAAACGTCTTCAATTTGAGAAAAGACGGAAGGATCATTACAATGAGTACATGGCGGTACAGTTGGCACGAAAATTAATGGAAAAGGATGAAGAAGAGGAAGACGACCCTAACAAATTGCCGTCTGAGGATGCTATGGAAGAGGAAGCAGTGGAGGAAGAAACTGTAGATGAGGGCGTTGAAGAAGCTGCCGAAGCTGATGGGAGCTCAGAGTCAAGAAAGTCATAAGGGACGTTGGATTTCTTTTTCTAGTTACATGTCATCTCTTGTTCGTTTTTGATAGTATTTTCCACCAATAAAACGTTTCCTTGTAACTTTAATTGGTTTTGTCCTTCGCAAAGGAAAAAGGACGAAGTCGGTTATTTTATTATGGTGATATTATTGTTTCCGAACGTTTAATTTATTATCGACTCATTTTCACTTATCGGAAAACTTAACCTTATCTGACAGCTTAAGCCGTGTTGGACAGTATTTGATGCTCAAAGGATAGCTCCATTTGAATTCGAATTTCTTTTTTACACGTAAAGACTCGTTTGTTTTCGCAAAAAAAAAATCAAGGTTTTCAAGCTCCAAAAAACCTGCATTTGTTGACATTGTCTTTTAAAGCTGTTTAACATGTTAACGAGTTCATTGTTTCCCTATCGTCCTCCATTTCTTGGTCCAAGGAACGTTCCCATCCATTCTCCTTACAGTGCTTTTTGCCAGATTGCGATGTATATAGAAAAAGCGAAGTTAACTGGAATTCTTGTTTGTATTGTTGCACTGCCCTCGGGACATATTGGACTGAACAAAATACAAGGCACTCCCCACATTCACTCAGATTTCACTTGAGCATTTCAGTGATAAATAACCATAAATTAGGAAATATAACAAAAAGTAGGAATAATCGCTCTCAGCATCTCTCACCGTAGGCTCCAAAAAGTACAAACAAACCCAAATATATCAAGAAAGTTAACAATTGTTTGACAACGACAAATAGGGACATCCCTATTCCCAGTCTAGGAGCTAGGTCCTGCTTGGGAGAACACCTGGTACGACCTCCGCACTTCCGAACTGGGCTTTCGCGAAGGGAGAAGCTATTTTGGTCCCAATAAGGAGTCAATGGGAAATGGAACTGCTGGGGGCTTGCAGTAAGGGAATGCTTTGAAATACTTTTTGAGGTTGGATATCCGTTGGCATAGGTAAACGCTTCGGTTTGCGACATGTAACAAATACTGGCGATCGCTCTAAAATGAAACAAAAGCAAAATGTTGTTAAAATCGGGTCATCGCGAGTCAATATAAGCGATTGGTATTACAAGTAATAGCGGAACATGATTCGTGAGCAGTTTTTCTTTACTTTGTCACTTTGCAATGCGAAATGAGCATCTTCGGGTTTTTGCGTTTTGTTATAAATATTAACGGGAAGGGCTTGAGGGAGTGAAAGGGTTTCTTCCGATTAACTGGACAGTCGAAATTGTAGATTTGAAAGGGGTCACCTTTATATCGCCCCCCTTAACTGGACAGACCTTTTAAGGTTAACATGTACCGTGGATCACGGCTTTAGGGTGCGTATGTTTCAAGTGTTCAAAATAATTCAGTAGGGGACTTTTCGCCGTAACCCAATTAAAAACCGCTCCTATTTTGTCCGATTTCTCGAAAATTTGAAACTATTAAAATGCGTACTTTAAGGATGGTGTATCCTAAAGAAGACAAAGTGCACCTCGCACTGGTCTTAGCCGAATGTGTAGAAAGGTAAATATCGGAGATTAATCGCGTGAATGAAAATGCAGGCTTACAATTCCATTTTACTCCGATTAACTAGGTATGCTTGCCTAACGGACTTTTCATAGAAATCGTGTAGGTAGGTATATGTTTTTCTTCCAAAATTTAATTGTCAGATGTTAGGTTATGTGACGTTCAAAACTCAGATGACTTGTGGAAACAGGCTTTACGAAATAGACATATTACTTTGAGGATATACTTTAATGACTTGCGGATTTTCGCGAGTCATCCGTTTTGGCAGAAACTGGAGATTCCTTGTCCGCGTACTCTGTTGCCATCTTTTCAATCATGTTCAAAATCCGGTATGCCAATTGACTCATTTCGTCCGTCTGGGTTTCGGACAAATCACTGCGTCTTCCAGCTACAGCGGCGACCCCTAAAAGCGTACCAGCGACGGCCAATCCAATCCCTGCCCAAATTAGACCGACGAAGCCGAATTTGAGGAAAGGCATGGCTTTAAGTATCTTGTCTCCATTGTTGATTTCAAAATCGTAAATTTTCTGCAACATCTGGCTAACTTTAATGTCTTTCTGGCTCGGAAAAAATCCGTGGTAGTCATCATCATCATCGTGTCTGCGGTCAGCTTTCAATTCTAGTTCGTTCATTGGATACAGCAAGCCTCTCTGGAAATCACCCGAGCTTCTGATAAGTTGACTTTGTGTGTTTTCGCTGGTCATTGCCGCAAGCCTAAGTGGGTCAACAGCCGTGGTTAGCCGAAGATTGGTGTCGATCTGCTTTGCCAGAACGCCGTAATGTAACGCCAACGCGGTTAAAACAATCCTATTAAAAACAAAAGAAAGAACAAATAAGTATTGGAATAATTTTTCTGGATAGTATTCGAACATTTTGGCAAGGAGTTACGAATTAATGCGTGGCAGAAATAAAAAAATTTAAACATTCTCACTTGTGAATCATTTTTGCTTTGGGTAATGAATGCGTTGACAAAGATCTACTGCACTGGCACCGGTTTTATCAAGAAATCGCAAAAGCACTTTTTTTGTAGTGAATGTTAGCACGGCAACTTTGGATGACACTTTTTGTCTTTGTTCAGCAGCGTAGGAATGCACTGGCTTTAACTGCTCTTGAGCGTGCAAGTTCGAGGGCACGAAGTTTGAAGGTGGAGGGCACAAACAGGTATGCTTCCATCGTCGGCCCATTCTTACCTTCTCAACCAGTCTCCGCTACGTGTGTGACGTCATTGTCCGACTGATCAAATAGGATACAAGAGGACATAACTTACGGCTAGATCTCTTGTGTAAGCATCAGGATTTTGTTACGTGAACGCGGACACGTCAGTGACCCACTAAAAAATATCTCTCCTGTACCGTTTGTTAAACTATTTACTTTGTGAGGCTAAGTTTGCGTTACTTCAGAAATAAGCAAAAAGTGTATATTTTCTATTAAATTAATTGAATCAAACTTTTTTACTGTAAGATCAAACAGTTATGTGAATTTAAATAATGGACAAGTTTTAAAAAATAAAGTTTTAACATTAGCTGTAGCTGCTTCTGTGTTCTCACCAGGAAAGTTGATAAACACCTATCTTCCAGGTAAAGAAAGATATTGTTGTGAACGAAAAGTTCCCGAAAAAAGAGGCAGACGTTCCAGGAAACAGGTTAGTTAGCGGTGTTAAGCCAAAAAGGGTCGAGCAAGGTCAACACGTTTTCGAAGGGATTTGACCCTTCTTGGTACCGTTATGAAATCTTAAGAAGTCATCTTTCTATGTCAAAGTATATATTTCTGGCTTTACTGTCAATCACAATTTTACAATAATTTAAAAGGAATTGGGAAGAATTTAAGCAGTTTTGTTTTCGCTCATCTTGCGGTACGTGTCAATGGCGGAAGTTACCATTTCGCTAAGACGGTTCAGGTCATCTGGGTTGACTTTGAATCCCAACTCTTGAGCTCGAGACGTAATGGCGTTCACATTCGTACCCAGCATATGGGTTAAGCTTTTGCCAGTGATCAGCGAGACGACCCATAATGCCAACAAGAGACCCAGGAGAAAGGTAACGCCCCAGAAGATCACTCCAGAATCGGCGATGGCGAAATTGCCTGAAGTGCTTAATTGTGGATTGTATGGGTTTAAATTAGGATGAAAACCGAAGCTGCTATAGCTAGACGGTTGTGCTGCATAGAGGGACGAATAGACCGCAGGATTATTGTATTGTTGCTGTAAGTACGCATCCTGATTTGCGGAATTGTAGCCGTAAGCGTTGGCTGTCGCTTGGGACTGCTGAGATTGAGTTGCATCGTTGTAATTCATCTGTCGACCTGTTTTCCCCTTTTCGCTGACGGAGTTACTTGTAGTGGACTTCACATCCTTGGTGGGAGTACCGGAAACAAGAGCGCAACCCAGGAGAGCGGCCAAAATGTGGAAACGCATCTTCGCTTTGTTCTGCTTATCGGAAGCTACAGCCAACAAATATCAAATCAAAATTAGCTTTATAGGGTATAAAAGAAAACTTACTTGCTTGAAATGACTTAGTCAAACTGAGCTTTTTGACAATGAGAAAACTCGTCTTGGCGAAGCCTATTTATAGGGCTAAAAGATGACCTCAGTTGTTTTAGCGGAGTCATGGAATGACCCTATTTTGGTACAACGTTGAATCTGACTTTCGTTCCGGTTCCAGGTGCGTTTCCTTCCTTTTGATTTCTGACCTCATGCTGAAGTTTGTGTACAAGAATATGCGAAGAAAATGAAGTTAGTAAGATCCGGGAGTTAAAAATAGAGTTCTGTCTGTATAATTTTCATTAGAAATAAAGTCTAAATGCAAACAATTTTAATTTGTTTTTCTCTTTTCTTGTCAGTTAACATTTTCTTACTATGCATTTTATTTTCTAGTTCCTTTTTTTGTTTGTGAACTTTTTTTTAGATATTTATAAAAAGAGTTTTATTTAAAAAAGAGTTTTATAAAAAGAGTTTGGCTTATATTCTAATTACATACATATTTTTACTACATGATTAGTTGGAATTTATCACATGGGACCGATTATGGTTACCTATAATGTGGCGCTTACTTCTGTAAGGAGGGAAATTGCATTTTTACAAAAGAAACTATTACTGAAAAGATTTTAAGATTGCAAAGCAAAACCTTTGCGTTAAGATGTACGTTTCATCGGGAAATCTCTCTTAATAGGATGGTCCTTATTCTATTCAACCATCTATTTTTTTAAGCTGCAATTCTTGCGTTACAGGAACAAAATGTTTTCTTCGATCTTATTCCCTTTGGGTGTCTTACAGTGATAAATGATTCAAGAAACGGATGCCAGTTCAAGTGAATATATAGCGATTTTCAAAAGAACCGGTCAGTCAAATGCTTACATTCAATACATTGATATTTAAATTTGTTTCCATATTTTTAAGATGGTTTAACGCGTTTCTTTTCAAATTTTCTGCGTTATTCAAGTTCCAGGATCAAAATTACACTCAATACTCTTAAATGACTGTCAACTTGGTGCAAATTCCATGCAGTAAATTTAAACGATTTAGATTTTCCCAACTCCGGTACTAAGTAAATGAAATTGTTCATGAAAATTATGGCACTTGCTTGTGGCCTATTATGTAAGTAGGCAATTTTTAATGTGTATTTAATGTGAAGAAAGTAAAAACATTAAAATTCATTTTAATGTATTCATCACGGTAGCGTATTGTACAGTACATGGAATGTGTGCAGTATGGCTTGTTTCATAAATTAGTTAACAAATTGTGAGTGGAACTTTTACTATAGGGAACAAACAAATAACCAATATCACCAAAACTATGCTAATCTACTCTTCTTTTTCGTTCATCTCTGCGTATTTTTCAATACTGCGGAAAACTTGCTGCAAGACGGGAAGAAGCATGTTGGTGTAACTGCTTCGGGCTTCAGCTTCAGCTTCGTTTTCGCCATCGTCTCGTTGATTCTGATCGTTAGCTAAGATACCAATACCAGCGGGATTTCCGGGCACCAAGACTGCCAGTTCTCCGTTGTTACCGTTTGCTGGTACAACCGCTCCACCAGGAACAGGGACAGGGATTGGTACTGGTAGTGGTACTGGTACCGTGCCAGGCAAGGCACCGGGGACGGCCACGCCTAATGCAGGCTTTAAGGCAGCCGCAACTTTTTTCTTGAAAAGCAAAGATTTTAAGCCCAAAAGAGGAATGCCCAGTGCGAGCTTGCTAAGGGTTCCTAAAAGGATGGAGAAGACGATGACGGTTGCGACGGTCCCCACGATCCCTGACGCGACCTCTTTCTTGTGCAAACCCATGTCAAAGAGGATAGGTTCCATGTAGTGCTTGGAAGCTGGTCGAGTGCTAGAAAGAGATGGCAAAAGTTAGAAATACTTTCGATAACTGCATGAATGAAGCTTACTATTTCTTCTCAACCAAGGGTTTGTCTGACATTAGAGCCTCCATGGCTTTCTGAACAACTTCTGGAGGGGGTGGAGGGGGGAAATTGTACGATGAGCCATGCATCATGGTATTAGGACCGCCAGGGTATGCAGTCTGGAAGTTATATGGACTAGCTGCAGCAGGATCGAGCTGGAAGACCTCGGACCGGCCTTCTCTACCTTTAGTCGGCAGTTCGGCATCCACGGGAGCAGTTTTCGGTTGTTCTTGGGGGTTGATTTTGACGGGAGCGGCTTCGTTGATTGCTGCAGCGTGTGCAACACTTAGGCACACGGCCAATACAATGGCGGTCTTAAACATCTGCGGATAGACAGCGAAAACAACTTTGAAGAACTTGCTATTTTTGTTTAAACTTCCGTAACTGGAGAAGAGACTGTGGTGTTCTTACCTTGATGAGTTGCACTGGTCAAGTCAGGTTGATTTGGTTGGGGTCGTCTGACCTTATATACCGATTGTAGTGGTGAGGTTAAAACGCCTTTGGCTGAATTTAAAACGGGAATTTTGCAAAAACCCTCTAGGAGTTTTTCGGTCCTAGTTAGAATCTTGGAAATCGTCTTGGGTTTTTATTCACATTCTTAGCCCTACCTGTAATTTTTAACTAGGTCGAGGGTCGATGTTGGCGAAATAGGTGAAGTTCACCGTACGTGAGAGGTCAAGTTTGAATCCTTTAATCGTCTGTAAATGGAACGATTTTTCCGTTCTTTGCTTGACCTTCTTCCTTGACTTTGTATTAATATACAAAACTGCATTTTTCTAACACGTAATGATTCCGTATACCATGCATAAAATCTCTATATGCATACTCCTTGTACTGATACTGTAGGCTATATTTTGGTCAGGCGTTGCCACATGAAACGTTCGGTAGTTTTAAAATCATTTTAATTTCATCTATTGTGCCTTTTCTTTTTCGTTGAAAACGCTTCAACAACATTTTCTTCGAGGTAATTTAAGTTAGTGTGGAACTCCATAGTTATCAAATCCGTAATCGATATCGAGGTTAATATACAGTTCCGAAAAAAGTAGCAAAAAGTGAAGCCACGGAATAAATTTATAACGTTATTGTCAGGAGTTTTTTTTTATTACTTTCGTCGGCGTGAGCTTTGCTCGTTGCCGTACATCGTTTCACTTCAATAGTTGTTGATGTAACAGTTAAAACAATAACAAATACATACATTATGTCACATAATAGTAAGCTTATGTGTGGATCTTATGTAAGCTTATATCAGGAAATTCCGAAGGATACGTCGTATTAAAAAAATAAAACTTATTCGAGATCCCTTTGGCCTCCAAACTTAGGAGATTTCAAAGACAGACGAAGACGACAACATATTGCAAGTGCCATGTCGATCGTCTCTTAAACAAACAAGCAAACTTAAGAGATAATTTTTTCAATTAAGTATTTAACAGCCCAACTGGCGAGTGAAAGTCTTGCCTCATACTAAACTTGCAAAGTCGTAAATCACCTTTTTCCAACATAGATAAATTAAGCATACACCGTCTAAGAGGAAATTCTGTTTTTAAAAATCACCTCCTCGGGAGGCGCATGTAAAATAGTTTCAATAGAACACGCTACTAAAGACTTTTGACAAGTTTCTTTATAGTTACATAGTGTTTAATTAATTTATGTTATGCACCAAAAAATGAATTGCTGCAATGACTGATAAATTCATAGTAGCTCTTTTGTAAGAATTCTCTTTCTTTAAGTATCGGTGAAACCCTTTTTGTTTGCTTTTTTTTACTCACCACAACTCTTCATAAGGCCGTAGTTCCCCGTGAAATCAATCCTGCTAACAAGCCCTATTGGTTACATTTTCTGGACTTCGGTATTAATTGTGTGTACGCGACTTTTGCATTCAAGAGTTTAATTCATAGGTTGTAAGAATAATCCAAACTTGATCTCTTTGTGAGATGCCGTCACCTTTCGAATAATGTCGACGATTTATCTGTGTAGTGGCTTTTTCCGGGTAGTGTGCCGCAACTCAAGACCATGGCTAAATAGCTAGTTAAAATACACGTGTATTCTTTTATACTTCGCATATATTTGATAGTAGGGTTCTATTCGTTCGTTCGCAGAGCCAGATCAGTGCAAACATACAGTCCAGACACACAGCCATTATATTTGTCTTTTCATTTGTAAGAAGCCTTTTTATGAATGAATTTTAGCAGATTGCATCGTACATTTGCAGCTCGCTGTAATTCAAAGTAAGAATAGCGCTTTGTGTTCACTTGTTTTATTAAGACAAAAAAGATCACATATATTTAACGGAAATATAATACAACGAAGTCGTTTAAGTTACACTTTCACAGTCGAAAAACAATGTTTAAGAGTCAGCTTCGGAAGTTTGCATCTTTTGGTATTTTTGCACTGCCATTAGTACGTTGCTTGCGAGTCCGGCAAGTTTGTGATTACTGGGCATCATACGGCCAAGAGTAGGTTTTCCCGTGAGTTTGTTAATCGTCTTAAACAAGAATTTCAACAAGAGAGCTTTCTTGGGAATCAAAGCAATGAGCAAGGAGAACAAGAATGGCGTGAGGAGAAGAGTTAAAGCAGCCAAGCCCACGTTGAACATCACCCAGGGCACATTGGCAAAGGCGCTGTAATGGATACCGGTCGAGGGTACTAGGTATCCTTCGAAACCTTCTTGCATATGATAGCCGTCATTGGCCGGTAATGGCACAGGTCCTGGTGCTGGTGCTGGGTAGTTCCGTCCTTGTCTGCCAGTTGGTGTTTGACTGTCTGGCACAGATTCTGAAGCTACAAATTACGAAAAAACATTAAATGTAATCCTTTTAAACAATTTTCTTTGCTTTAAAATACCTTTCGAATTGACTGTGGATTGCTTTTCTGATTGAACATCTTTGGAGTCTACAACAGGCACATTAACAGACTGTGAACTGAGGTCTACATTTTCCTTGGTATCGGCAGTTTTTACAGGTGGGGCTGGACTGGCGAGTGCGAAACCGATGCAGAATAAGCAGAAGAGAGCGACTGGTTTCATCTGATGACACAAAATTATTGTACGTATAAGTCAGGTTACCAAGACTTGAACTGTAAAATTTTCTAGTAACTTACTGTGAAGGTGTAAGCTTGAAGATGAGATGTTGACTTGTTGGATTGACCTGAGAGGACTGGTATACCTTGGATGCCCTCACGTCGCTTTATAAATCGGAGGCTAGTATACAGGACTTGTCTGTAGGGTGTGTTAGGGTAAATCCATTCTTTCAATTTAAATTTAGAAGAATCGCTCCAGGCGCTCTCCCTTATCTCTCAGCCTACCTACCGCCATTCATTTTTTGTAGGTCAGCCAACCTTCTCAACCTTTCCCGACCCTACTTGCTCAAAACGTGACCCCGTATTTCCAGATCCGTTTAAAAATTCAGGTCTTGGCCAACAATCCTACCCTCGTTTACGTCCTTTAAAATTTATTACTTCTGCTTCAGGTCGTTCAAGCTAGCGGTGATATTGACCTGAGGTCAGGCGAGTATTTGTAAAATGACAGCGGGTTACAATTCTGTTTCCCTTCATGTCGTCATTGGAATGCGAAAATAGACAAGGAAGAAATTATGCCGTTAGATTGCAACCTAGGTCATGAACGTGTGTTGCCTCTTAGCTCCGACCTCGTATGACCTTATAATGGTACCCAGTTCTATAAATAGACGCGAACCTTCTTGGCGTCTTTCTGACGCAAATTGCATTCTAATCGTAGCGCAAGTGCTTCAATTCTTTATCTGTCTTCATTGGTAACATGTAAGTTTATTTTCGTCTTCTACAATATCCATCTACCACACTCGTTCATCACGACATCTTTACATATCAGAGTTGTAATTTGTGGTTGTGATATTGTTTTAGCTCAAGATGTCTGACAATCCAAACCCACAATACACCTTCGAACAGAGTGATCGTCCCACCATGCCGTTTGCTAGCCAAGGATTTTTATCGCGTGTAGAACCTGGACGCGTTATTAACATTTTCCTTGGAGCCGTTTTAGTTTTGAGCATCGTTGTCTTTTCATCCTACATATTAATGCTTTTGGGATTATCTGCTCCCCGACGCCGACGACGATCAGTCGAAAACAATGACAGCTATTTTTCTCAAGTCGAATTTATTACTCGCGCTATTTCAGGTTTCATGCAAAGTGACATCCTACAAGTTTTGGAAGATTCCTTCCTTCATTTATAAAAAAGAAGACTGTGATTTCTTGAAGAAAAACTTGTATTTGGAATGTGACAAATACTACCAGAGTATTTGTTGTAGAAGCATTTATAATAGTTTAAAATAATAACAGGTTAAATAAATAAACTGGATTATTTCTTAAATGGCTTTGCATTTGAATTGTTTTCGGCAGTCATCCTTGTAGATAGCAGAATCTTTAAACGCCTTCAAAGTATCTTGCCAGCCATCAGGAACGTAGCGATCCATCAACCTAAAGAAAGAAGACCAATTAGGTGAAAGCTAAACGCGGTTCCAAAGAGAAATGCAGATTAGCAGAGGTAAACTAGGACCAAACGTGTTAAGGCCAAGGGCGATAACCTTTTGGTACTTTGCCAATAAGGAAGAAAAACGAAAATAAACGAAATTGAGGGCAGAGGTTCCGGGTGTTTACCACTCCTTTGTTAAGTGAGTTTCTAACGGGAGCTAGTGGGCTAGTTAATTTTATTTTATGCCTTCAGTTACGAGACGAACGGGGATTCGATATACTTACATAATAACGAGTTCCTTGCCACCGAAATCACTAACATAAGAGCCAGCGTGGCAAGCTGTCCGTTTCAAGCAATCGTTGTCTCCCATAGCGGCTCCCACAACGGCTCCGACGGTTTCCTGATTTAACAAACTAGCAGTACTGGAGACTTGGGGAGTGGCTTCGTCAATAGGAACGACTTCGTCAGTATCGCCAGAATTGGCTTCTAAGTCGCAAAACAATAAAGAGGAGTTTAATATGCGGAAGACTTCAGACGCGTAAGTCGGTCAACAGGTGGATCGACCGTTACGTTCAAGTCCGTTTTTTACGCTTGATATTTGAGTAGTACATACTTGACGAGTTGCCTAGCGGTGAAGCGTGTGTGAAGGCAGCGAGAACTAACAAGGCGGCCAAGTATCCAAAGGTCTTCATCTAATTCACAGGAAAGCAAACTTTAGCACGACTATACAAATAGTTTAGAGTATTCAAATGTCCGGCCAAGTAGCTCTGTCCAAGCACTGCTAGGCAAGCTACTTGAAAACAAATATCCAGTCAAGTCCACTTCATAAGCCTTTCTGGGAATCGACCTTAGCTTAGCTTTAGCAGAGGTAGATTTTATCACTTGTACGCCGAAAGAACAAAAGAGATGTGGGAATAAGCTTGCTTACTTTAACTTAGTCGGATGTTGACGCTTGAGAATGGAAGTTAAAGAAAAGAACCAATGTTGAAGTAGAGAATTCCGGTGCACGACTGAAGAAGCTGCGTGTTGGCTTTCCAGTGTACCGTGTGCTTCATATAGCGGAGCTGAGAAGCCAAAAGGGGCCGTCCGTGACGGAAAAACCAACGTCAGATGTTAAAACCACGAGGAGAAAATGGTTTTGCGCCCTCCACGGAATAGGAACAGGTGAAAATGGGGTCGGCAGGTATATGACACGGGGCATCCTAAAGGAAAAGTGCATCTTACAAAGAAAAAGTTTTAGCCAAAACCTAATACATCTTTTACGACTCGCCCAATGAGGTCAAGATTTTGGCGAACTCTTAGTTCTAGAAGATTTGCTTATTTTTTGGTCTGCTTTAGGTCAAATAAATGCAATGTAGGTCAGCGGGAGACTGCTGACTTGTATTTCTACACCTTTTTAGGGTAAAATTAAGCCAGAGAAAGTCAATTTCCGACTCTACGGAAACTTTTATTTTAAGTGGAGAATTATGGTTGCCATAGAAACGAGAAAGGTTAAAAAATAGTTAGGGAGGGGTAGTTCAGCTTTTGACCTCTGATGCGATCAGTTTTACGTCATATTTTGGAAGAATGCCAGCTATTTTCATCGCTGGACTTGTGCTTCTCCTGTTTGCGGGCGGAACTCCGGCTAGTCCCGTTAATTCTAGTCGCGAGGCGCAAGTAAAACATATATATGGGAATAGTCTAGGATACATCAGTGATTCATCTTGGCGGTATTTCCCTGTTTTCTCTTTTCCAGAGCTTAGTGGAAGATCGTTACAACTTCACGAATCTGTTCAACGATGGAAACGATCGGCGAGGAAACTGGTTCGTTTTGGACAACACAAAATGTAAGATTTTCTTTCTTGTATTCATATTTTAATTAATAGTTCTCATTGTCTAGTGGAACAACTGATGGTTAATTTGTCCAACACCTTGATGGAGTTTGTTCTGAGTTGGAATGATACCACTCTTGTGAGAACATCAACGGAAGTTGTACCTAAGCCAACAGCCGTTTCCGATAAAAGAAGCGGAAGAACTAAGAGGACGATAGCTGGAATGGAACGATGGAACAGTCTCATGGACCCGTTCATTGAATTCGGAGCAGCAGTAATGGGTTCTGTAGCTTTAAAAGAGAACTGTATTGACCGTTTGGTTTGCCTAGTAACCACGTTCCTGCCACATTTTCCCGGTCGCAACATAGCTTTGGTGTAAGATACATTTAAATGAGCTCTTTGTGACGGAGCGAACTAAAGAACCTAATTTTTACAGGTTGCTCGAAAGCTTGGTTCCTACTGGCTGGAATCCATATTTCAAAGGAGCGAAAGCGAGCTTGCTTATGAGTGAAAACTGTCAACGATATGCATGTTTTTCCGGTTTATTGTGAATCGAATGGTTTCGTAATTTAAATAAATGTACTATCGTTATAAAACTCTTGTGTTCCTGGTTCATTACTAATGTTTATTACAAAGAACAATGCTCATATACGCTTTAGAAAGCTGACGGGAAAATACGGACGATTTTTCTTCGAACGAGGTGTCATCACACTCAGGCGAGAGTGCGTGTTACTGTATACGTTCGTTTTTTTCTCTTTGTTTCTTTCGCTGTACAGGAAAAAACTTTCTCCATTCTTAGGAAAAGGTACGAACGGAGCTCTACCGGATATGGCTTTTCGCTAAGGGAATTTAATCTTTCCGGATACAAGAAATGTAATATGCTGTATTTTCTAGAAAAACAATGAAAGATCTTAAAAGAAACAATATATATAATACCTTCGAAAATTGGATTAAATCTTGGTTCAGTGCCGGAGTATAGAGCTATAAAGAGGCTTGTTTGTGATGATATTAAATCAGTTCGATTCAAGGTCAGTAACTGGTTACTTCATAGTATCGGGTGGAAGGAAAAACAAAATGCGTAACTTTAGCTTTTTTGCTATATTGTCCGTGCTCTACGCCCTGCTGGTGTTCACCATCGGTTTGGTCGTCACAGCTCCTCCAGTTCAGACAAACACTTTACCCCCGACTTGGCAAGCACCAACTGTCCAGCCTGGCCCGATGCCGACATTGACTGCGGAGCAATTACTGAAGTGGCAAATGATCCAGCAACAACAACAGCAACAATTAAAACCTACCTTCATTCCAACGCCTACAGCTGGAATGCCTGTTGGTGCTCCAATGAAACCAGGTAAGTTTCATACTGAAGAAATAACACGAAATGAAGAATTCGCTAAATATGTGGTTTTAGCTAGATTCCAACCATCCCATTAACCATGTTTTTTTTCTTGGCAGTTTTTGTTGGCGGTCATCTGTCCAGAAATGGTACACTGGATGCTAAAGGCAAACATCGTGGATCGACATGGAGCTGGTTTTGGGACTTTCTGTTGGGCACTGATAACTCTAGATATTTCACCGTAGGGCGTAATGCCAATGCCTCTGCCATTGTTAATGCCACGAAAATGGAAATGGACAACATCTTGGAAACCGGTATGGCGCTTATAGGAGCCATGCTAGGTCGGGACCAATGTGCGATGAAAGCCGCTTGCTTAGCTGGAGATGTCATCCCGGATATCCAGGGACGTGACTTCGTCTTCCTGTAAGTTATCTTTATACCCTGATCGGATTTTTTTATTTCTTACTTATTTTCTATTTATTAAATTAGAGCGGCTGAACGATTGGTACCCCAGGGCTGGCAACCCGTTTACCAAGTGGCTAAGAATAGCATGATGTTCAAGGAAGATTGCAAGAAGTACACATGCTCTGCGTAGATATTTCCGTTTTGTATCTTATTTACATTTTAGAACGATCGTATTTAACGAATTTATTTTATGACGTTGTAAACAATAAAATAATTTATCTTACGAGTGGCGCAAATTCTTTATTTTTAATCTCTGATTAAAAGATGAACTGGCCATTTCATTATACGGTACAGTTATTCGACTGGGAAAGTTAACGGTCTGATAAAAATGTCCAGTTTAGCCTTACATTGTTAGCAACAACCGCTAGCGGCTGTTCTGGTCTCGTTGCCTTGTTAAATCCGTGGCATTTTTTCCTCCTTTTTTTTTCGAGGAAACTTGTTCATCACGTTTAGCAGCGAAGCGGAACTTGCGTGCCTTCTCGTTCACTCTTGCAATGCCAAAACCATGTGGCCCTCTGAGCACCATAACTAGTTGTTTCGCTGATGGGAACGCTTTGGTACTCTTTAGACCCTAGCGCTTCTCCGTCTTAAAATGATACACGTTTCGCACAATTTTTTGGGTTTAATACTGATTTTGCTGTGCTCTTCCTGTTTTGCTGTGCCTGTGCAAAAATGGCCTGAGAAAACTGCAGTTGGCACTACTAGTGTTACCGAATTCCAGAACTTGGAAAATTCCGAGCGCTTAGGACTCTCGAAGCCCGACTTCAGAAGTGACAATAATACTCAATCCAAGGAATACTTCATTAAGAACCAAACCGTGGATGGTAAAATTCAAATTCCTGCTGAAGCAGCCGAATTGCTCAGCCAGACTGTGACAAATATGACTACTTTCTTGAAAGAAAGCAACGAAAAGTTTCGGCAAATCCAGATAGAAACGCAAAAAAGGTCGGTGGCTGGAAACTCAACAAACGACATTGACCGGAGCGACTATTTCAATTTGCCTGCTGCAGGAAGTTTCAGTCCCATGCAATTTTTCATGGATGATAATCCGCTTTCCCTTTTTAATAAAATCTACGGCCGACTCCTCCACAACTTTTTGCGATTTGAAGTCAACAATTCCGAAAAGATTCGCCGAAATGTAGAAGTACTCCGGGCAATCTTTTGGCCCATCAACAAACTAGTAGTCATTGGTAATCGTATACTGACGTACCAAGCAGACCAAAATCAAATCAAGTATCGGACTTCTAACGACACGTACCAGTTCGACTTCGCCCAAATACTCCGGCTGGTGTTGGAACAGCTAACTGTACTACTCGAGCCTGACAACAGATTTCCTTCACTGAAATGATTCCGGTTTTGGATATAAAGCGATTCGCGCAATGAAGGATAACCTTAACCCAGTGAAATAAAAAAGATAACGTACATTTTCCTTTGTACATTGTTGACCTTGTTCTGTTCAACTCCCCAAAGCTAAACAGGTTTTATCAGAGAAACAAGACATGTACTTAAAAAACGCTTCATAATTATACAAAAATTTACGACATGGGGCGCTCAAGTTAAATACAAAGAATTATCATAAAGCCCCCAAACATTCATCTTATTGCTGCTTGCATTCATTTTCGGAACTAACAGGCTCAACTTTGATAACCGTTACTTTATTAGGACCCCGATTTGTCTTCACGTCTTGAGATACGTTAGTAAAACTTTGCGGTTCGTTTGCCGTTCGATCTTCAAAGGTATCACTGCTAGCTTCCAGAACTTGGACATTTTCTTTGATACGTACACTGCGTACAGGCTTTTCAGTAAACACAGATGGGAGTTTAGAGTTTCCTTTCTCCTCTTTAACAGCTAAGGGAGTATCGTTGGTGGGCTTCTGACAATGTTCCGTTATGGGACCCAATGTTACAGGCGGGGTTGACGGAATTTTTTCCACAAACCTGATCCGTTCTTGTGGAGCTTGAATAAGCTGCTTTTCTGTCCCTAGAAACACAGACGAAAACGAGCCTCGTTAGTTTATCCCGAATAAAGGAAGTTTTACGATACGATCTAAGAGTTGTTCCATATAAAGAAACTACAAAAAAGGACATTAAAACGAAACCCACGGCCAGTTTCGGGAAGTTGGCTTTCCAGTTCTGTGAGTTTTGTCTGTAGCCTATAGTTTTCAGCTCGAAACTTATCAACTTGCTTCTCCGCTTCACGTCTCCCTCTAGACGCGTTGAAGACTTCGTCAGCTTGTGAAATTCGATACAAACGTTCCTTGTGCAATTCTTCTTCCACAGCTTTCAAACGATTCCTATCGTACCGGCAAAAATTTCGGTATAATAGGTAATCTGGTTAGATCTTAAAATCTTACTGTGCCTGTTGCAACAGCACATCCACCACAGAAGTAGGCGTATCCTTGAAATTGGAGGGAAGAGAATGCGGAAGCTCGGTTTTATCTTTTAATTTACCCGCCATGACCTAATAAAGACATTATTAACCAGCGAACGAATTAACTGCTAACGGGTAAACTAGTTATTAGCAAACAAATTTGCGAAACGTAGCAAAGCATACATACTGAGGCTTGGGTGCGCAAAGATTGAACTAACAGCTCCAACTGTTGAATATAAGCACTGTTATCGCGGTTTGTTGCGGTGCACATCAAATTTGCTATGTCATTCTATTAAAAATTAAAAGTTATTAAATCTTTCGCGAAAACATTTTATGATTTTTACCTTCAGGGTCGTGTTTTTGGCCCGCAGAGTCGCATTTTCAGCCAAAGCCTTTTCGTGGCGGGCATGCAAACTTGCCATTTGCTGCTCAACTTGCTTCCGGCGATCTTCAACTTCTCCAAATAAAGAATTTCCCCTCTTGTGGGGATCCACTTGCGCAATTTTGTTTGCTTCCGCTAAGGCTTCCAGCTCTATAACCTCCATGCGTTTCTCCTGAAGTGAGATTCATGAAGTCATAAAGAATTCAAGAGTATAATTAATACCAAAGTTTATGGTATTCTTCTACCCTACTTCAAGCAAATTCGATGCGGTGGCCAACTCGCACTCTTTGGCTTCTACATTTTGTTCCAGCTGTTCAATGCAACGTTTGTAATGGTTTTCTGCGGTTTGGAAATCCTGGATTTTGCCTTCTGCGATGGCTAAAGAAATCCGCAACTCTTCAATAGTAGATTCGTGTTGCTCTACTACGAGAACCAAACGGTTAACTTCATCGCTGGTCTGAGTTATATCCAGAACAGGTGAACTGGTATTCTTGATTGATCGAGCGTCTTCAAGCTCTCGCTCCAGTAGCTGAATCTGGGACAGGTAATGCTCTTCCTTAGCACGTTGCTCTTCTAGCTGCTCTTTCAGTACCCTTAGCTAGAAAAAAAAAACTTAGTAATGTCAACGTTACAAGGCGATTCAGGAAGTTACTCGCTCCTTAAAAGTATGCTGTTCTTCTTTGGATTTTTCCGTAACGGAATGCTGAGCTGCATTAAGCCTTTCTTGCATAAGTTCAATTTCAGCAGCTTGGTTTATCTGCAAGCTCGTGGCGTTATCTATCTGTAATTTCAGCGAATGGTTCTCTTGTTTCAAATCCTAGAAAACGTTTATTTAAAGAAACCCGTTGACTTACAACATGTTAAAGCAAAAATAAAAATTTACTTCAAGCTGATTACGATAAGAACATTGTAGCCGTTCTATTTTGCGCTGCCAGTGTTTCTTCTCTTCCAACAACTCGCTTCCATACAAGGCAGCTCTGTTCAGGTTTTCTTCCAAAGTTTGTATTTCCAACGCTTGTTCTTTGATTTTGGCTTCCTGTACTTGAAGTAGCTCTTCCGTGGTTAAACTGCTGTCCATTCTGCTACAAAATTCCCCTTTTATCTACGCAATGCCTGTACAATACTAACTTTAAGTTTGTAATTATTTAAACTGTATACTTCTTCACCGCTACTTGTTTTCAAATTTAAAACTGACACATCTAACTCAGTCGTGAACATCGAAGCATTAAACGGAGGTAGTTCGCTACTCACATCTTCAGACTTCCATGACGTCAGATGAATTGTGACGCAGCTGGATACAAACAAATAACAAAGAAAAGTTATGCTAGCTTCACATGCATGTCCAACTAGCTTTTGTCTATTTTTCTTCCCAACAGTTTGAACTTATGTGTCATTTCTTAACAACTTTCGTACGAAATTTCGCATGGCAATTCTTATGTTTCAGCTGAATTCACATTTGAATGAACTTATGCGATAGAAAAGTATTCCCGTCGAGACAGGTTTTCGGAAACCTCTAGAATGCGCTGATACTTCAAGCAAGAAAGAGGCGTGGAAAAGCAGGTTCCGACAAGAAAGCTCGTTAGATACTTGTGCTCTTTCGACCTTCACAAAGCTCCCACTTGCGCTGTACTAAAGTTTCCCACCTACCCCATACCTAATTCACATTATTGATCCTCAATATATCCCTGTTCATGAATGAGAATTCTTTAAATAAAAAGTGCTTATCTTGCAAACTCACTATTGCATCACTTTCTTGTTATATCTGTTTCATCTGGATAGTAATAAATTACGCAGCAGAAAAATAAGTTCGGCGAGAACTTATGCGAGAACAGCCACGTTTCCCGGATGAGTAAATATTGTTGCCATGTGCAGGTTCATTCCGAAACCCAAGCCGGCGAACCAAGTACACCGTAGGGCTATAAAAGGTCCGTTCGCCTTGTTGACAAGCTCAGTACACCCGAAAATTTTCGGAAAGTAAGAAGTCTGGGAAGCAGGAGAGGATTTCTTCAGAGTTAAAATATTATTCATAGTCTTAAGGTAATTTGGTTTTATCTTTTGTACTAAAAGCGGCTGCTATCTTACTTATACGCTTGTTAATGTATTGAGTAGATTATTACGCATCATGTCAGAAGCTCATTTTGACGAATACGAGCATTACAACTTCGACACTGAGAAGCAATTGTATTCTGGTCATAGTGGAAGGCTAAGGAGTAAATTGGAAGCTAGCAAGCATACCAATCGCCCTGACCCAAACGGACATACCCGCAAATTATTGACGAAAATGGTAAACACTGAGCACAAGCAACGAAATCCCTCAATGAAGAGCTAGTTGGCAATTCCCAAGGATCACTTGTCCGTTCTCAGGTATAACCTTTGTCTGTCCTTCACTTGTCGAAGTCTTACCAATCCGTTCACTCTATTCTCGGAAACGGCAAGGGTGCATTGAATTCTAGTAACTTCTATTCCGTACTTTTCTAGGTAAATCGACCATCGCCCTCTCTCCCGTATACGAGTTCCTTGCCTGTATTTCAAAGGATATGACATGTACACATTTCGTTTACCGTTCATTTTTTTGTCGCACATCAATTTTTTGTTCATTTGCTTCCAAAATCTATTAAATGCATCGCTTTGACTTCTAATGGTTGTAGGGATCTCTTTTTGTAGTAAGCTGTGTTATTTAAGCAAGAAGTCACAAAATGTTTAAAAATGTATAAAAATATTGTCTTCTGGAAAAATACATGACTTGAAAAATACTAAAATACACAAAAAATGATTAAAAGATGAAAAAAACGAACAATTTTGGCTTTTTGAAGTAGTATGTCCTCGTAAAATACCGACAAGGTCAGTACAAAAGAAACCTTGAAGTCAGCAAAACGTTTGCGATTTTTGAATTCTGAAATGGCGCAGTTACGAACTGGGCAGATCGCCAGCCACGTAAACTGGCATGATAAGTCACGATGTTGCGTCTTACCGAATTGAATTTAGGAAGAGGTTTCTTCACCCTTGTTATTTATTTGTGTTTTGATTATGAAAATGTGTTCGGGCAATGAGCAAATCACAAAAATGTGCAATAAGTGGATTCCATGTCGATGACTTCAATTTGAGGTGAGTCACGATTCAGTATGTCGGACGTTGCTCTAAGGGTTTTTGTTTAAAATAAAAATAATAAAAAATAACATCCTGAACCGTTGTTATCGTGGAGAGAGAATTGCACAACCACCGGTCTTGCTGAAACTGCTTGCTTGGAGAAATTGAGGTCACCATTGTTATGGTTTGACGGAAGGTAGACCTTCAGAAGGTAGAGTGTTTCTTTCGACCTGTGGAAACTTGCCCCTCCCAGGACAAAAATACGAAAGACTAGGGTTTTGGGTATTCTTCACAGAAAAATTCGAAAGAAAAACTTGATGGTTGTTAAATTGCCCTCAAAGCTTCAAATCGTTCAAACAGTTTTGGCCAGGCAATTTTTTAGTCATCAGAGCTGCTTAAAGGTTACAGTGTATTGTTTTGCGATAAATCACTCAATATAATATTAATGACACCATATCCGTTTTGTAGACGGTGCTAACGAAAACGGCTTATGTTAATTTTTAGACACATTCGCTTGAATCTCTTAAGCTAAAAAGATGTACTCGCTGTTGCTAAGGCCATATTTGATCGATATTCGTAGTTTCGTTGAGAGTTTTCCTTGTGAATAAATAATGCAACATAACAAGTTTTTCCGTAACGAATTAAGTAACTATGTCGACGTCAAACGTGAAATTTTACGCTTGGATTTCGTAGCCCAAGGCCTTCGTAAAACTCTTAAACAAACGGAAGCGGAGAGTGAAGAAGAACGCCATTCATTGCGGCAAATGTTGGTGAGCTTGGAGGACGAAGAGCAAGCCTTGGGTGCATTCGTTTTAGCTGAGGAAAAACGGGCGATAGACACCGTTCAGACCGTCCAAAGTCTTCAAAAGGAAAGAACTAATTGGGAAGCCCAAGTTTCTCTCATATCCAAGGAGATTGAGCAGTTACAAAGGGATATTGTCCGTATGTCAGAAACGGTTGACAATTCTGCTCAGTATCGTGCTTTTTTAATCAAACTCGCAGGCAACGATACAAGCAAATTGGGAGAACTTTTACGAAATCCTGAACTTCTAATCTCGGAAGCACAAAAAAAGGAAAACGACGTTATTTCCTGTGCACTGTTGATCCAGCAACTAGCACGCATTGAAGCACAATACGAAACCCGTGCTCATCGCTCAGAAAAAGCCACGATAAGCCTATCGAAAATTTGCAAAACCAAATGTATAGCTATGCCAGAATTTCATCCTTCGCCGCCTTGCGAGTTTGGTGAACCAGCTCTAGCGTTGATTCGGCAAATTTTTCGAACCATACCAGAAAATTTTACCCCATCGCGTTGCACCGAAATCTCGGATGTGTTCGCCGTTATAGAGCGCTACCTTTTTAGCTTGTTGGATGCAATTGAAGAATATGAAGCTCCGCACGTGGAAAAAATTATACGGCGCGTTGTGGTCCTGAAAAAGAAAAGGGCCGAGGCTGAAAAACAACAGCTGATTACGAAAAAACGTCAAGAAAGAGAAGCCAAAGCCTTAGAAAGGGCCTTGGCCCCCGCAAAGAAAGCGAACAAGTCCAAGCTGGCTTATAAACCCCAAGTTCCTACGGTTAAACCGCTAGCAGAACAAGTTTGGGCACCAGAGGAAAGCTTCCAAGAAGATCTTTCCTTTCTGTTCGAAGATACTAGTTAACCCTAATCTGTTCTAGTATCCTTACTAATAAAAGCATCGTGTAAGCTAGGTCATCTCTGGTCCATATCCAAGAGCCCAAAGACAAACACCTGAGTAACGCACTTTGGTCGCAAAATGATAGAATGACGGTCACTGACAAAGAAAGGGACCGACACTTTGCTACGTCAAACAGGATGGAATATTGGCTAATACCTCTACGTTGTGGGGCTGTGGAATTTATCCGCACAAGTGTGTATTTCTTTTTAATGTCAAAGGAATGGTCCCATGTATACAGTGCTGAGAAAAATAAACTTTAACTAGCATGTTTCTTGAGGCTGATTTACCGTCACTACCGGGAAAGGGACTCTAACTAATCCCTTACAAGGTGAAATCTCAACCGCGAAGTTTAAAAACAAACGGCGTGACAGCTGTATAAGTGAAGCCCATTCTTATAGGAAAATTTTACGAATCCGTGTTACGGATTATCGTATATACTCTACTCCGTCACCTCACGCAGTTCTTGGATTTCGTGCCAATAAAGAAAATATTACAGTGTATAAAAAAGCAATGGACTATGAACGTGTTTTAGTCGTATAATAATTTTTTAGTAGGATTAATTGAAAATTTTCTTCAGTTTTTTAATAATGAGAAGGGAAAGCCTTTAATCCTTATCGCGGATTCGTTAAACTTTCTCCATGGTTTGTTAGTATACTGAGCGTGTAATATCTGTGCATCGTCTGTGTAATGTAATGTTCTTCGTGGTTGACATTTACATTGTAAGCGATTAGCCCGAGTCCCTTTCCCCGTTAGTAAAGTTAGATCAGCCTCCAGAGGAATGATTAAACTTCTGTGACTTCCTCGTTTTTTTTTTTTTCGAGTCACATCGCCGACCTTCTCCGTCAGTTCCTGTTTTCTAAATTCTCTAAAAATATCCCAAAAGCTGTTATTTTTATAACAGTGAGATTGAAAAAGAACTGCGTATGAGTAAAATAAATAAATAAATAGGGTATAGGCATATAAATGTATAAAATCTCCTCGGAGATTATGTGAAAGCTACTGAGCACCAAAGATAGAAGTTTGTCTTATAAAATACACGTTAATTTTTTCAACAATTTAACTTAGGAATACAGGCGTTGCACGATTGCGACCAGTATGCATTGACAGCATAATACACAATATGTATATTGTTACACAATAGTGTATTGCATTCCAATTTTACGACGCATTTTGTAACGCATTTAAGCTGGGAATGATAAATCGATTACCTGATCTTATTCAATTATCCAGTGCAAAATGTACTGCACGACTCGCCACGCGAGGAAAAAGTCATCCATAACAAAAATGAATGTATTGTTACAAAGCCCACTGCCTAACAGTTTAGAATAGTATTAAAAATACTCATTAGACAAAACAGCATATAAAAACTGACTAGCGTACTATAACCGCTCCATTTTACGTAATACAAAGCTGGAATGTGGAGATGTGCAACTGTGTAAACATACGATGGAAACAACGGGACCACTTAACAATTCCCTTTTTTTTAATGATGTGATCCAAAAGTGACATTGATAATTACTAACGTTAAAAATCCTAAAAAGAAAAAAAGAACTTTGATCAACCGGGGTTCTTTCTGCCCTTCGACCGCGACCAATTCCTGTGGAATTAATCCTAAGAAAATAACGTGTATGAAAATGCCTGCTGCTATTGATTGAAGCAACACCGAGATGATGATTCCCGCTCCACCTGGCAATTGCTGAATACCGATACCTAGGATAATACCCACCGGGACAGTGGACGTAAAAAGGACAATGTACTGACTGCTTTTCAACAACGTGAGATTATACCGGGTCATGTTGATGCCAACAGAAAAGGCAACCAGTGCTTCGTGAAAGACGATAGCGAAAAACAAATGGAGTATTTTAATATGATCTGTCTGCAAACCTAAAGCTATCCCTTCGAAAAGCGAATGGAGGCTAATTGCAAAAAACAGAATGGCAAACTTGATCCAACCCTGTGACGAAATCGTCATTAAATCAGCTACATGATCCGAACAATGGTTCTTATCAGAGAGCGGAGCTTGGACTGGAGCTGCATATTTGATAGACATATCGTCATTAGGAATTGAAGAACAGTCCTCTAACAACGTGTCACATTCTTCTTCTTGGTGGAAATAGGTACAAGTCGGTGCTTCCTTGGCTACACTGGAACATTTATCGGAACCAGACGCAGTACACTGCAAAATGGCTTGCTCGATCGTCAGAATGAGGAAGAAGCCGAGGATGACGATAAATTCGGAGACCGGGAAATCGGTTTGAAACTGGAGCTCTTGTTTGGCATGGGCAAACTTTTCCTTGGCGTAAGGAAGTAAGCCTAAGAAGCACATAGCCATGAAAATGCCTCCAGCCATGCAATTGCAAAAAGAGATAATTCGCCTTGAACCGGAGCTCAACTGCACCGGGGCATTTTTGTTGCTAGACGAAGATTTGCTTTTGTTCAGGAGACTGTGCTGTCGAGCTACAATGCAAATGGGAATGAAGGCGCAAATGCTCATCACCAGGAAAATGGCTGTCGTGCATGACACAAGCAGGACTACGTTCTCCATTTTCTACAATAATTGGAAAACGTTTTAATAATACAAAAGTAGGGTTACGGAACTATACTCAACACTAAAAACTTCTTGCAAAATTAAAACATACCTTTCAAGGGGGAACGTGAATGTACCAGAAACCAAAATATTTTCGAGTGCACGCCCCTTGTTTAGTTCCCCTCTCACAGACTTGCTAGTCTACTTCCGAGACTGTACGCGAAACTGCTTGCGCAGCCGAATTCAATGCCTTTCCGCTAGATTTTGCGAAAGGCAGAAATATAATTACATAATCAATTTTAATATCGCAAAGAAAAGTATAATTTGAGAATAATTTAGCAAATTTCACTTCTCTGTCTTTTCGTGATTACTGGTAAGAAAGTCAACGGCACCTTTTGAAGCCTCTTCCGAAGTTACAATGCGTAGTTGACCATTGTTTCAGAATAGCTTTTTATTATTCCTAGAATTCCACAATGTACGAGAAGTGTCTACGGTATCATTTAGGTGCATAACCTTTTTTGGTCTGGAAACCTGACCAGTAACATTTCAAGTTTGCAACGTTGGCTACTTTAAAAGCACCTGAGAAGTCGACTATCTAGACTACTTCCTTTGCCTTCTCATCTACTCCGTTATAGCACATCAGCTGTCGCCATGTTTTGAGACGTTTTCTCCCGAAATTTCCACTGCTTTGTTATACGTTGACACTTTGGCGTATCTCCTCCAAGTGAAAACCATCTGAAAATGACAATTCTACCCAAAAAGAAGCCAGCTCAACCTCGAAATGAGGTAGAAACTTCCTCCGAAAGCACCACTCATCATAATCACAGTCATCCTTCCACAAGTCATCATAATCACCCTATTCCATTAACAGGAAATCAACACACTCAAGTAATTCTTGTCTTATTCATATCTTGCTTGTATTTAAAATAACTCTGGTATCAAATTTCTAGGCTCAGAACTCACCTCCACACTGGCAAAGTACAAGTAATCCCAGGCCTTCGGAGGACAAAAGAGTAGCTCATACGAGTCACGAATTTGAGTTTGATACTTTAGATAGTGGGCCAAGTCAATCCAAAAGACGTATGCGAGCCAGTCCACACCGTTCAGTACGTTCCAAACATCGTGACCGTGAGCGAGAACGTACAGCACCTTCCCCAGCAGTAGCCAGTACTTCAGCAAGTGTTACTGGTCCACCTGCGAATCTCGCTTTCAGCCCAGTGCCCATCACCAACTCAACAGCACCAATACCCTCCGTTCCTGGTCCTTCAGCCACCTTATCAGCCCCTCCTGAAGCTGAAGAAGACGGTAGCGGTTACAACAGTGGAGATGAATATGGTGAAGGACGGTTTAATGCCTCTTGCAGACTCACAGATGAAGAATGGGTGGAGGTAGATTGCTATGATCTTAACGGTTTTACTATATGTACCCACTTTTTCCTGATTTTGTCTTTAGAAAGAGCGTTTGTTTGAGAAAAAGCTCCGCAAGCGTGGGTTGGTTATCAAACAAATGGGGGAGGACGGGGCTTGTCTGTTTAGAGCAGTAGCTGACCAAATTTATGGTGACCAAGATATGCACAGCGTCGTTCGTAGGCACTGCATGGATTATATTGTAAGTATATTTATGTTAATGGCTATTGTTGGAGCTTTGTGATTCATTGAAAAGACACAAAAATAACAATTTCCCTTGTACAGGCTGCCAATAGTGACTATTTCTCTCAGTATCTGACCGAAGACGTAGCGTCGTATGTAAGTCGCAAGCGTCGGGAAAACGTGCATGGTAACCATATTGAAATGCAAGCCATGTGTGAGATGTATAATCGACCAGTAGAGGTGTTTTGTTACTCGTCGGGTTAGTATCTCGTCCTTTCCCTACCACATAACCATGTTTTACGTCCGCAGCTAAGGTGACATTAACCTAATTGTTTCTATTCGCAGAGCCTGCTAATGTGTTCTATAGTGGAACGGAGAATGATAATGAACCCATTCGCCTGTCATATCATCGGTGTATGCATTACAACTCACTGGTGGATCCTTACAAAGCAACAGTAGGTGTAGGCTTAGGTCTACCAGGGTTGGTTCCTGGCGCAGCAGACAAGTCTTTAATGAATTCGGCCATTACTCAGAGTGAGGAAATGCACATTGAACAAGCCATGTTTGAAGATAAGCTCAAAGCTACGGACTGGGAAGCTACAAATGAAGCTATTGAAGAACAAATTGCCCGGGAATCCTATTTAGACTGGCTTCGAGAAAATGAACGCCGAGGTCGTCAGGTAACGGATATTTTTTTCTAAATTGTATATTAGTGTAGGCCGAAGCCTATTACGGCGCAGATAAATTACCTTTCTTAAGAAGAGAGGAATGAAGAGAAAAGCAAAGAAGAATGCTGAAAGCTCTAAGATAAGAAAAGTATATTCGAGATGTGATGGAGTAATAGGAATTCCTTGAGCAAATTTGTAAATAACTATATAAAAAACGAGATTTGTTGTTCCCTTTAATGCGCATTCATCGAACTTGGGAACAGTATTATGGAAGTTTGGTTAAAAAAAATGTTTTTCATTTTTCTAGAGATCGACCACAGCTTCTTGCAGTGCTACAATCACTTCCGGAGAACTGCGATCGCCCCGATCGCGGGGTCCAGGTTCAGGGAACAATTCTCCATTGCCTCGCACCGATTCGCCGCTGCCAGGGTCTCTTTCCTCATCCCGTAACAGCCCCAAGGCTGATAGCTTTAAGAAACCACCCTACTCATTTTCTCCCCAACCTCATGCAAGCTCTAGCTGCTCGGTGTCGGACTCCTTACCCGCAAATGAAACAGAAACCAGTCAAGCCGAAGCATTGAGCGTAGCGGGTCCATCCAGTCAGGATTGGGGTTTCGGACCCGAATTTCGTCTATCGGAAACCGCCTCGTTCATGGGAAAACTACCACCTGACCTTTTTGGTAACTTCCTCTTTTGGAAAGGCGATGTATTATTATTTCAATGATTTCTTCATTTCAGGTTTGAGTGAATGGGAAGATGCTGGCATTTTGGCGCAAGTATTGGCAGCATCCCAGCAAGAATATCTGGAGAGTCTGAAAAAGAGTAGAGAAGAAACGGCAGAAGAACCGACTGCCCCGAAAGAGGATAATATCAATTCGGCATGAAAAGCCTGCGTGTATTATTGAAGTTCTGACGTCATAGATTTTTTTTTCGAAAGTTGTTTAAAAATTTGATAGAAAGAGTTGAATATTTTTTCCTCCATTTGTCCCAGCTTGCAGAGAAATATTTGATTTGAAGGACGTTTATGAAAGTGAATTTTACCTACTGTTTTTTCATGAGAATTAATTAGGTGCCTTTTCTGTTTAGTTTATCGTGCTGTAAATTTACAAAGTATGCAGTAGATGCTTGTGAATCTTGACACATGGAAGTTCGCAAGGCCAGACTGATTGGCCAAAAGTTCAACGTTGCATGGGTTTTGTTGTATATGTCATTCTAATGAACCTTTTTTTCCTAAAAAGTTGTGCGAATTCTGTTCGAATTGACGTTTATTATTAAACTTTTTTTTAAAAAAAATACAAGAAACTAGATTTTTTTTTTAAATTCACAGCGTAACATAGATCGTCAGGAATTTACTGAAACGTACGCTATAACAGCATTTTAGTGAGGAAAATCACAGCAAATTTGAGCTATGGATCTTCAAAGCAAAAAAAGAATCGTCGAAAAAATGAAAAATTCAAATCATATTCATATTCGAATAAGGTTACCTTTAAGTTACCTTCCTTTGTGTGGGACTTACGCTTATCCTCGTCGACGGTTTTTCGTAGACACTCACTTGAGCTTTTTTTTGAGCGTAAAGCTATAACTAACTATTCATAGCAAGGTGAATCAGAAGGTCCTTTGGGGTATTTTTTTTAAGAAGTATTAGTTTCCAATTGGTTCAATAAATATGCAACTTTCGACAGAAGACACAGAGAGAGAGAGAGAGAGTAACTTTCTTGGCAAAATTTAAAAAGAAGTTTCAAACTTCGAATAATCTAACTGAAAATTGCCGAAGACAAAAAAAAAAATAAATAAAAAAAAATCCAGGATTAATAAGATTTAAACAAACCGTGCAACAGTATCCATAAAGAGACTAAGTAATTCAAGGTTCCCGTGTAATTCTTGGTGAAAATTTCTAAAAGCTAAAACGTATAATCTACGAAGCCCGTAAAGAGGAACATTGCCACTTTCATTCTCTAGATTTTGTTGGGGCATTCCGTAAGTTCATTTAACTCGTCTTCTGATCAAATTAATTAAATAAGGTTTAAATATATGCATACATATGAAAATGAGTTGAAAAGAACTATAGTTCATAATTATAGTTGAAATATAGTTCATTACGAACTATAGTTCACATTGACGTTGAACTGAGAATTCTCTGAAGAATTTCGAAAGAACCGCTTACTGGGCAGCAAGCCACATACCGTTAGCTCAGTCTTAAGCGTTTTTCGCTAGAGAGCGTACAGATCAATCAGAACAATCGTTTTGTCAGCGCTTTATGCGGTGTAGTCTTGCAACCGAGGGCAGACGTGCAGGTTCACGTTCAGCGGACGTTGGCTCCGCCAGTTTCCGGTTAATTTTGTGCTTGTGAAGGTGTGCCTGGATCTTACCGAGAACAAAGATCCTGATGAAGGCAGGCAGTTTAGGTCGCAGGCCTAGTCCCAGGCTTGGTTATTGAGTGTTGCGCCATCGTTTTTAGTTTTTTTTGGTAAGCTTTCGGAAAAAGTCCCTCGTCCTGATGTCCAAGCTGTTGATTTCTCTGTCCAAGCCTTCCATTTCACCCTTATCGCCAGCCTCGTTTTTCTTGTGCTTCCAAATCTTTGTGCATTTAAATGTGTGTGTGTATGTTGTGTGCGGAGCGACAAGCTTGGTTGGGGGCTAGTCTAGTCTAGCCCTGAACCTAGATTAGCAGGAGACGGCCCTAGGGAGAAAAACTAGCCTCCTCTTTAATAGCCTCCAGCTTTGGTATGGTGGTAAAGCCAAAGCACAAGGTCCCTTTGTGTCCAAATCCTTGGCGTGGTGGGTTCCCCCAGCTTATTTCCCAACTCTGCAACGTTTCTTAGTTGGTTTACCAAGCCCAGAAACGCTTTATTTAATTTTATCCCTATAAAAAAGTAGTGTTTTTCTGTCCTAACAGCAGAGCAAAAAGTGTGAAATAAAAGTGCGTCTACTTGACTTTTGTGAATGATTACGACCTCTTACTTATGGTGCCTTTTTTGTGTCTCTTTCTCTCACAGGTTGGGGCTTTGTTTGGAGGTAACCGGAGCCAAGGAAGTTGTGTATGGCACTTTGTCAACTGGCAGCACATTTCCACTGTCACTTTCTTTAAACAAGATAGGAATAAAGGGAAAAAACTTGTTCGATTTGGGCCATTTAACAAATTGGTATTTAATATTCCTAAACCTCCCAACATGTTATCAAGTGGAATAACAACCAGGACGTAATGATATTCTTCTTTCACCATTACCTCATCCCGGGAAACAGTTGAATTCGCCGACTGAGGAATTTGCCAATATTTTGCAAAGGAATCATCCTCTCCGTCTCATTCCAAAACACAGCCAAACGAGGTTGAACAAGCCTCCCATCGGTTAAGAGAGTTTTCGTAGTTGGGCGATGTCGCTGGGTTATTACATGACCACTCGTTGGGGAGGGCTTGCCACAGCAGACACGCTCAACAACGTTGGAGTGGGCCTCGTTTACGAAGACCAGGCCAATCCGTTCCAATACTCGCTACCGTATAATCCCCCAGCCCAATTGGCGTTACCAGCGTCCTCGACTGTCAACTTTAACCCACCAGCTGTGCAACACAACCCTTTTTCGTCCCTCGATTTGAGCCTGGGTCTAGGTTTAGACCATCTCGCACGTCTGGCCACCCCCCCGCAGTATTTTGAGGAGTTTAACGGCCTGAAAGCGTTGAACCAAGTGCAGGTTCCGCCCCCTCCGCCACCGCACCACGCCCTTGGACCAGCCTTAGGGCTGGGCATGCTTGGCGTGGACGAGTCCATGGTCTGGCAATCCCGTTTACCTGTCGCCTTAGCTCCGCCCACTGCGAATCCTTCCGGTGCAGCGATTCAGACCTTGGACAGTTCTGCGTTCTCCCGTAGCGCTTCGAACGTCCAAGAAATGCCGAGCGACAGTCCACCGTCGTTAAAGGGCGGGGCCAGTTCTGTAGCGCTCACTAACAGCGCTTCGGTGGCCAGTAATGGCACAGCCAACGGTACCGGTACCGCGGCAGGCAGCCAGGCCAAGCTCAAGTCCAAGCCGCGTAGCCCGGAAGATGTGCTCAAGTTCTTTAGCAACATCCTGACACCGTACGAATGCCAGGAAATCCTGAGCTATCCAGCAGTGTATTTTGTGGGTACGATGAGCAAAAAGCGGCCGTGTGCCACGCACAATTCCGGCTTTGACGATGAGCAGGATTCGTACATTCACGTGGCGCACGACCACGTGGCCTATCGGTATGAAGTGCTCAAAGTGATTGGCAAGGGCAGCTTTGGCCAAGTGGTCAAAGCTTACGATCATAAGAACCACATGCATGTGGCCCTGAAGATGGTGCGAAATCAGCCGCGGTTTCACCGGCAAGCGCAAGAAGAGATTAAAATTTTGGAACATTTGAAGAAACAGGACAAGGAGAATAAGTACAATGTGATCCATTCACATGACTGCTTTATTTTCCGGAACCATGTGTGCATTACCTTTGAACTCTTGTCTATTAACTTGTATGAACTCATTAAGAAAAACAAGTTCCAAGGCTTCAGCCTCCAGTTGGTGCGCAAATTTGCTCACTCCTTGCTCCAATGCCTGGACGCACTCTCTCGCAATCGGATAATCCACTGTGATATGAAGCCCGAGAATGTCCTTCTCAAGCAGCAAGGGAGAAGTGGAATCAAGGTGAGTTGTTTATTCCTCCCTTTCCCCCTTAAACTGTTGCACCGTTGGACCGCTGCGTTCAGGCCCTGCCAAGGAGTGTAGAGTGGATGGAAAGCATGGATCAGGATTATGATGCTACCACTTATTAGATGTTCAGATAACGTTACCGGATTCGGCAGATAGGATACACATTTATTTGGAACGTTGGCTTCCCCACGTAATCGTGTCGTGGTATCGTTTTTTTTTTATGTAGAAGAATAATATTCTTAAACCCATTAACATATTTATCATAATAAGAACAATTATACATTATACTTCATTAATATTTGATATTTATATTAATATTTCCATATTATTGTGTACTTTTGCTGAGAATATTTGAACATCTCATTTAGAAAGTACAGCAAGGTGAAGCAAATTTAAAAGAGTGTAGCCTATATAGACGTACCTTTATATAACCTAGTCGTGAAACTCTAATCGAGTGTAAGCAGTAAGGTTACGTAGACTTGTTACGCAGTAAAACGTTCATTAGATTGCTAATTTATCTGTTAGAACTTGCTAATTAAAGGGATGGTGTAGAAAAAACCCCTCACCTCGCCGTTAATGAAAGTGTAGTAGTAAGAGGCCTGTTATGTTGTACCAAATGACAGACGAATTCGAAGCAAAATTTCCCCGGTGACATGTGTGTTTATTGTTACGGTGTCTAATTAGTGTCAAGTGCCGAGTGAGACGATCTTTGACAGCTTGTTTACTTCAGCCAAGAGGTTTTAAGCTCCTCGCAGGGAAATGCTCAAAGAATGCATTTGTGTGTCGCAAGCTCTTTTCCTAACCAAACACTATCCATGACGAGAGTTATTAGGTCAAATATAACGACCCTTTTCGCTTTCACAGTGTTGACCCAGCCTCTGTTTCGTAATCCCCGTTGTTCCACGTAGCGTAAAAACCTGGAGACTTAATTTTCATGTTCAGTTTTGTGCAGTCAACTGATTTAACGCACTTTGGCTGTTTCAGCTACAAACTCCACCAGGGAAGTCAGCGTTCTCTGGATAGGTATTGAGTCAACTCGAGTCCCAATTGTAGAATAATAGTAGTAGTTGATGTTTGAGTATATTTGTCAAACAAACTCTTAAATTTTGTAATGCATATGTCTGTGCCAAACAGATTTTTTTAAAAGGTAAAATTTAAGCAAGGCAAGATATACGCTTTGTTTTAGACAAAATATGTATTCTCAGTTCTTAACACAGAAAGGTCTCCCTCTTCACATAGTTCATAATTTTACTTCGATTTTGTCCAGATTCTTGTCTTGGAATTACTAAGTGTTAAGGGTTCTGCATAAAAAACGAAACATCACCACTTAAGCTTTTACTGTGGTGGCTATGTGTTCACTATTTCACACACCATTGCTCACTGAGAACAAGTGTGCTTCCAGTTTCACCATTTCGTAAACAAATTACGTGAATTTCTTTTGGATAAAAATTAATACTAATTGTGGCAAAAGAAACTCAAACCAAGTATGGCCTAAAGCAAACAAAATTCCAATTTGTACCTTCACAGATTAATTTCACTGACGGTATTTACTTACTGGTGAAACGTGCTTATAACACTAACAAACTAAATACAACGATACATTAAGACTAAGTACATCGAAAAATTATGAATGAAAAAAGTTACGTGGTCACCTTAAATATGGACAATATTTACGTCGCACGTCACTCCCTCTCGAGGGCACGAAACATCCCCAGCTCGCTTGTGCTAAGTTCAACCCTGATCTGGACTCGGAACAACCATTCCCCAAACTACGCGCTGGGCTCGAATTTGGGCATCACAATAAGCGAGTCCAAGAACTCCGATTGAAATCCCACTTCAAACCTTTCATTACAAGATAAAAAATAGGAAGAAAACACGGAAAAGTCTCTGGTGGTAACTGCTATATAATGTCGAGCCTAAGAAATTATCCTTGAAAAAAAGCAGTATTATTTATTCATCCCAGGAAAAAATGCATTTCGCATTACTCAGCGGTCAAGTTTCGAAGATAATATTGATTAAAGATTTGCCTTTGATTGTTAATAGTTTTTATTAATAGTTTTTAGTATATATTTATAAATATATTTTGTACACTACAAACTTGCTTTCCCTCTAAATACCCCATTCCCGTATCTGCTAGACTGAGATCTGGTTGCATAGAGACTGGAGAATCTTTTTTTTTCTGTACTTCAAGCCCACGAAACAAGATTCAAAGAAAGCGTATGAACAGTAACGTTGAACTTCTTTTATGAAAAGAAAAAAAAATAATCTACTCTGCCCTGGGCGTAGACAAAAAGCAAGAAATGTTATACTTGTATAGGGGTCATAGTTTACACATGTGAAAAGGAACGTAATCGAAACCGGTATTGTTGAAATAGGGGCTCTTTATTTATAATTATTATTAATTTTAAAAAGTACCTAAAGTTATACAACTTTTTGTCATGTATTTTCAAGTCAGGGAGTTGAGAGCAGGTGATGTGCGCTTCAGCAGGTGCGTAGTAGAATGTAACGGGGTGGTGGTGAGCAAAGTGAAGATGTGAAGTGTTGAGGTCCATGGAAAGTTTCGGGAAGATAGATTTGCATGATGAAAAAAGGTCAGAAACTTGGGAGCGAACAAAAAGCTCACTGCAATGCTACAATCGATGTTTCTCCAACCGAGAACTTTCTTTTCTTGTTGCCTTACGGATCTCCGCCAGTTGTCCAAGTTTCTTTGTTGTCGGTTGGAAGGGACGAAGGGAGTTTGGTTCGATTTCGGGAAGATCTCGCGTGAAGGTGGTTTTGGCTCAAAGGCATTGAAGTGTAGGAATGAATATTCAGGGTAGATTCTGTTCATTGTTGTGAGAAGAACTGGTTTGGTGGGCCTGAAGAGGGTAGGAAAGGAATAGAACTTGTTGGGGGAACAACGCAGGAAGACAAGAAATTTAAGACGCGTTTTGGGCTTTAAACCCCTACTACCAGATGGGTTTTTCTGAACCTTTCAGAGTTGCCTTTCTAAGGAGGGGAGGGAGTGGGTGTTGGGTGACGACAAGAGGCTTTTTCTCAGGAACTTTGTGACCTCGCAAATTTTCTGGTAGGATTTTGACCTTCCCCGCCAATGGGGCAAACTAGGTGGGCGGGAGAGGGAGGGGGCTCGATGTGAAATTAGGTCGCGGTGCTTTCTTTGTACGTTTTGTAGAGACTTGGAAGTTCTACGCAGTAGAAATGGGGCTTTTTCATGAGTCTAAGGCTTTTTCCTTTTCTTGAAATTAACACATGGTCTAATGACGTCATAATCATTGATATGAACAGGCCGTACAAATTGGACTAGAGAAAAGAGAGGGCGATTAAGGATTAGTGGAAAATCTTAATGAAACTTAGAAAAAGAAATTAGAATGAAACGGAAGTATTGAATATTTGTTATAATTAAGATTTTCTTAACGAGGTCGTTACATTTTAAAATTGTATGATTTAGTTATAAAGTTAATAGGGACTGTAGTGTACATTTCGTCTGTTTTTTTAAAATAAAGAAAAATCAAATACTGTTCATATTGAGTAGATTGATGTGATTAAAAATTCGTATTTTCAGCTTCAGTATTCGCTGTTCAAAGTTGGAGCTACTGGATGAACCCAGAGGGTGTAGTTACACGGGTCTTTTAAATCTGATGAAGAAACGAAGAGGATAAAAGGACTTAATGGCTTACTTTTTTATCTTTGTTGAAAAGCTGTTACGTTGTTGTGACGAAGGTCACTTTTTTTTCTGCTGTCCCTTTTGGGTTCGTAAGAGTCCATTACACACGAGTTGAGTTTTGCGGAATGTTACGATGATGAAAATCTTGGGAAGTAGGCGAACAATAGAAAGGCTATGTTAACAATAGAAAGGCTGTATTTTTTCCATTGCCTGATTTTGGTGTTGTGCAATATAGACAAATAGAGGGGAACGTTGTTATTTCTTTTCGAGTAAGGTTGAGGTTTCTAAAGACGCCTTGAGAATCTGGGGAAGAAGTCGAGGTTGATTGGACTCCAAGTTTTTAACCTTGAAGAAAGAGACGGAGGCGAGAAACTTTTTAAACGAGTGTTCACAATCCGAAAGAACACGTTAATAAAAAGGATAGTTTGTTGAAGTCTGTATGTGATTCACGGTGACTTCGTAATTGACTTAAAATATTGAATTGATGATGGAAGAGTTGCTACCGCTACGTTGTTTTTGCCCATTTGTGGCCAACGCGAAACTAGCGTGAGCAATTTACCTTCTCAATGAAGCTCGAAGTGCGGATACCGAGAACGTCATTGGGCTAGTGTTTGAATCTAGGTCAGAAAGTTTAAGGGTAACTCGTTTTTGTTGCAATGTAGTCCTACTCATTCTCATTAAATATCCATATGAAAATCTGTTGGATAACGAATATAATCCGACATCTTACGACACCCGAACGTTTCTTAACTTAGCTCGTACGAAAGCGAATGTAAACAAGACTGCGACCATCGTATCCATCCTGTAAATAAGAATTCCCTCCAGACGCATTCTGATAGTGGAGTTCACCTATTTAAATGTTAGTTAACGTGTACGCTGCTTTGTTCTGTACAGTGTGAGACGACCTAGGTCGAGTTTTTCGTTAGGATTTATTCATTGACTTTTTAGACTCGTTAATTACATACAGGTTTTGCTGGGAATTTGGGTGTTTTTGGTAGTTTTAACCGAAATTGAATTTTCTTGCAGTAATACGAGGAGGATGGTGTATATATGAGTTACAAGGGTAATATTTTGGAAGGATATTTCAGAGAAAATTCGGCATTTTCAGTTGAAGGCTGTGTGAGTTCGGTGGTAGCGTCGCGACGCCAAAGGCGATGTTGACGTTCTTCGTATTGATGTTCTTTCCCTCTCTTTCTCTCCTCTCCTTTCCCCACCCGTCCTCTCGTCTTTCTTGTCTTCCCTTTCCGTTCTCTTTTGCTTCTCGCGTTTCATCCCATCCCATATGCCACACGGTCTCGGTTGTGGCCTGCTCATCCAATCGATCGTGTTGCTGCTGCTGCGTCGCACCAGCGTCATTTACCCGAGCGTTATTGGAGTTGGCTCGGGAATACTGTACAGTGTCTTAAGAAAAACGAAATAGACTCGGAGTTGAGACGCCTACCGTTGCGAAAATTTGCAAAGCGGGCCTTGATGCTGTCATACCTTGAGCCGCCAAGGAAATATGCAAGGCTGTAAATGGCGTGGATGCGAAGGATCAGTCGTCGCGAGGGCATTTGGCGAGGTAAAAAGTCGTGCGGACGTAGGGGACGTAAGCACGGTTCGGGAAAGAACAAGTTCGTGTTGAGAAATACGAGCATAGCAATTTGGGAAGCGACCGTTAGAAAAAGAGAAGTCGAGAATACGTAATCGTTTTGTGGTAGCTCTTGCGAAATAAGTTTTCCGATGTTCAGAAATATCAAATGAGTAAATATTATCGACAAATCTCGTTTCTGTATATTAATCAAGGTTTTTGGCTCAGTATTGAATTGCAATCATTCAACGTTTACCGTGTATGGAATCGAGGAATGGTAAGTCCACGAATAAACCAGTCCTGATTTGGATAATACATCCAAAAGCTCAGAAAGTATCGTAACTAAGAATGGGTCGTCAACCCGGTGGCCGTCATGTTTTTCTTTTACGTTTTCTGCTTGTTTGTGTTTTTATTAAGTCTTACTGTACTGGACACACGCGAACGTTATCCAATGTACTTGTTAAAAAAAACAGTGACTCGTAAATTGCATACACAAAGTTCCAGCGATAGGCTCCGGTCTACGCTGGTAGAGATTACACAATAAGTCTTACTGTTGTTTCCTCGACTAATGGTGGCAATTGTACCGAATAAAGCTTCGTTGTGCAAAAATCTACGTCAGCTTTTTTAGTCGCAATCCAAATAAAAGTTCTTATAGCAATGGTAATTTGACCAATTCCTTTAATAGTCAACTCGCGTGCTGTTTTCGTCCTTTTTGTTATTGAAAGCCATCCATATACCTTTCCCCATAGATATTATCCCAACTATCTTTAGAAGCGTCCTACTAACGCTAGTTGGGGGAGAGCTTATCTTGAATAGCTTCGAAACTTATCTTTCCAACGCAAGTACGTCATAAGTGGTTAATAAAAATGCCTACCTACGTCGAACGAAGGTTCACCTTACAGTTTTGAGTCATACTATAGTATGGTCGTCGTGTACTGTACAGCATAGGGTTGTATAGTCATAATGTAGTCGCAGTTCTTCGTATTGTGTACGACTGTAGATTTTGTGGAAAAGGGAAGTTCTCCCTTTATTTTGGTGCGTTCGAATCCATATACTTTCCCTGTTAGCTGTAGCAGTTAAGGTTATTCACCCGCCATTGTTGTCCTGTTCCCTTCAAAGCGAACGGTAGTCGCGGCCGGAGCGGGGGGAACTTCCCTCCCTTGAACATCCTGCATAGAATTCCCCATTCTCCCCTTTGTGCGTTCGCTTCGGGAAAGAACTAGCTTTACAACAGTCGAGTCGTTCCTCCTAAAAAAAAGCACTCGAGGTAGGCATATATGTGCGTAACGCACACATGCAAATGAGGGGTGGGATACATGTTACGTGTCGGTCTCCCCACCCTAAAAACATCGCATATGGTAGACGAGTCGTTCCCTAGGTATCATAAATAACTCGGGAAAGGTCCTGTTTGTAAATTCTGCTTTAGTTACCCGATTTGACTTTATTGTGTCCGTGATTGAAATAAATTGTACCCTAAGCTCGTGTATTGCCACACGTTAATCTTCTAGTCATTTTACTTATTTGAACGTTTCGCTTGTTTTACTTGAAAGGTTTCATTGCTGAAAGAAAACATGAACAATTAAAATCGCGTATTCTTTTTCCATTTCTGTTGGAATGATAACGTAGTGTTGGCAAAGCTGGGAGTTAGCTCCGCAGTGACGGTTAGCGTCATAGGGACAGTTGAAAATTATGAGGCACTACTACCGTACGAGGTCGTTAATTAGTGACTGGTTGTAAGGGCAAATTGAGCGGGGTGTGAGGTCACACAGTTCGTTGTCATAAACAAACGCCGGCGGCGCGTGAGAAGAAAAAACAGACAATAGTTCTGTTATGCGAGGAGGAGAGATTGGCGTATTGTGTAGTCTGTAACCGGGTCGTGGCTAGCGGCGTCCAAAACTTATGTTTAGCGGCTTGGCGGCCGAACAGAAATGGAATTGTTGGCACTTGTTGTTCCGGCATATCTGACGTTGTTTCTCGTCGAGCACTCGGATGAATCTGCGATGAGTGCATTATAAAGTATCGCTTTGGCATCACAATTTAAGAAGGGTGGCTTGATTGGGCACGAGGATTGCCATGAATGTGCTTTGGGGTGCATTATTGTGGCATGCGAGGTATGTTAATGACACCATAGCGTTGAATTAGCAACTTGAAGCTCGATTCAGAGGGATCTGGTAGTCGGGACGTGCCCTCAACCACGTTGGCGGATTTTTTATTTTTTTATTGTTATTTGTAAAAAGAAAATGGGTGCATTATGGAAACGTTTTATCACAGAAAATAGGATTTGTTTTAGCCTTGGTCTAAAAAAATCCTGTATTGCCAGTACAGAATGGCTTTTCTGGTAAGGCGGAGCCTACGCTCCTGAAGAGGTCATTCGTGGAATGTATTGATTTGACGTCTGGGATTGGTTTATAGATTATGACCAGTAAAGGGTAACTGACCTCTGAAGGTTAACTTGACCCTGTAGCACACTAGGCGTATTGCAACCTTGTGAGTTTTTCTGATGGATCGGTGAAGAAAAGTTTCGGGTCAAAAATAGGATACACTACGGCTCCTGGCGGTATGGGAGCAATAAAAGTGAATAATGTAAAAGGGTTAGGAAGCCTAAGGTGAAAGGCGGCACATTGAAAATTTGAAGAGCACACTGGGTTTTTGTTGTTGCCAAAAGGATCTTTTGTGGTGCAAGATGTTTAGGATCTTGCTTTTCATTGTTGCAGACTACATGGGAAGGATTTGCTTTGTGGTTTCGTTGCGAATGCTTAATAGCTTCGATTCAATGTCATAAACCTGCTTTTATAAGGACGTTAAAGTTGTGGAAGAAATTCTTGGGATTTGGTGTAGTATCACAACGCCACCTTGCAGCGTGGTTAGGAGGCGGCTTAGCATAGCGGGACAACTTCATCGAACATTTGGCATTCTTGGGTGATAGCAAACAAGTAACAACGCTATCTTTGGCCCAAAATGCGGTCCCGGAATAAAACTACTTGTTTGTGGTAGATTTTCGTAATCGCCAAAGCTGTTATCAAGATGCCTTTTGCAGATGGAACTCTACAACCAACATGCGTCTGTGCAACATTGGCAGGAGTCTTGTTTCATTCTATTTTTTTTAAAAAAAAAAAACTTTCTGTGTGTTAGGAAAGAAAAACGTGTTATGCGGACTTCCTGGTTACAAGTCAGTACTCGTCCTGACATTGGACCACTTTCGCTACAGACCTTGAATAACAAGAAACTTCAAGCTAAACGTTTCTAAAGTGATTGCGAAGAATAATTTTTGGAAAAGTGTTGATACATTTGCTAAAAGTCGGACCCTAATCTCTTTCCAGCTTTTCGCGAAACAGTGAGTTCCACTCGTAAAAGCCGTTCTGAATTTAGTTTATCTCTGTGATTACTTCATGCGAAGCTACAAACCTCAGAAGTTTGGTTCAAGGGCGGTCAGTTTCTGGTTCTCTGCACTGGACAGGTAACTGCGTTACTTGGGCTACATTGTAAAAATCCCCAACTCCACCTGACGCTGTTTTGGGTACACGCTGCAGCGAACGGTTTAAGATTCGTTTGAAATAGCCTCCCTTTGCTTTCATTTTTTTGGTAGCTTTACTTCAAATTTAGCAGAGCATTCCTTGAGCATTTTTCAGAGCAAGAGGGTGCAAAAAGAAAGGACGCTTCTCCCGTTAAAATTTGCTAAAGTGGCGATGTGCTCCGACGCTTCTACGGACGTCCTACTTAAAAGATGCCTTTTTTTCCCTCACCAGGAATACAAAAAAAGGGAGTGAAAGAAAAACACGGGTCTGTATAGACGTGTGTTCTGACGTCGGAAGGGGTCGTGTGCTTTTTGCCCAGAGGTAGAATTTAAATTTAACTTCGCCGCTGTCTGTGTCTGGCCCAGTCTGCTGTAGTGGTTGTTGGACTGGACTTGGAAACCGGCACGCGGAACTTCACCGGGGAACAGCCCGTATTCGCTGATCCAGAAGTGGCAGGGCGAATGACTTTTGGAAGACGCCAGAATGAAAATCCCTTACTGGTTGCGTTGTTTGGAGAGTTTTTTATTTCCTCTGGCTTCTGTCGAGAATAAATTAGTACAGACAGATTTCGACACAAGATAGAAGAGTGCAAGTCCTGGCCGAGTCAAAAATGACTAATTTCGATTTTTTTTTTTAAGAAACTAAAAAAGGTCCCGGAAGGGACTAAATTTGAACGTTGGATGTTTGTTTTCGGGTCTGCTAGATATCAGGAATTTTCATAGTCTCTTCAAAAACCTGGACACTTCCCAAGTGGAAAAGAGTAAACAAAATACAAGCTTTTAAGAAATTTGGAAGGATTTTTTTCGAAATTTTGTTTATGTTTTTCTGGGCCTGTTATGTGCTGTGGACTACAGGAAAGGTTCCGTTTGCAGGAGATTGAAGACAATTTTAAGCTGTTCTCATATCTGGGGCAAGCGTTTAGGGGCAATTTGTAGTTAGTTGGGCGTGTTCAAGTATGGATGTTGTGCGTGGCGATGGATTACACACTAGCAACGCCCCCCTGTCAATTTGTCTCGCGTGTCGTTCTCATTTTGGGTGTTTCTGTCGGAAGCTGGAGTGTATACCCGACCGAAGGAACCATTTTCCTGAGAAAACATGATTCCGTCGTATCTGTAAAGAAACAAAAGAAAAGTAAGAGTAATTTATTCATGGGAAGGAGGCTGGAGTAGAACAGCGTTGGTCTATTTTCTAAATATAGATCTCCGAAAATCCTTCCAGGAGCGTTGGATTAAACTAGTCCATTCTAATTGAATAGAAAAAACTCGGGAGGGGTATTTTTTTAATATACCTGCATGTCCAAGCTGTAAAACAGCCTGGCAGGGTAGGACGTGGAATGAAGAGCGGTTTGAACGGTTGAAAAGGTCGGCGAGATAGAATGGCTCAACTAGCTCATGTGTGTAACGAGGGCTATTTTGGAATTCACGAGTGAAACAAAATTATATAATAGCAGAAAAAGTTTAGAAGAAGTGGTGACGTCAGAAGACGGCGAGTTATGTCTGTTACCTTGCCAGCCCTCCCCCAAGTCTTTTAAATCTGACTGGGATTTGTTATGTTGGGGGTTACATTTCTGGCGTGCGAATGCCCGTTGGCTTGCACTGAACCTCGGCGAGCATGAAAAGGAAGGCAAATAAGTTTTATTCCTTGGCATTGCACTTGAATTGAGGGTCCTTTTTTCCAACCAAAAGTAGCAACCCGCCCACGTGCAGAAAGGGTAAAAAAAAGGTCCGCAGGATTCGTGACCACTTTTTGGAGCGACCGTTTAAGTCCGTCGATCAATATCAATAGTTTCCTTGTATATTTTTGCATACTGTTCCGTATATCTTTCATAAAAATGTCAAAGGTTTGTTAGTTAAAAATGGACGGAGAATATGCTCAAAATTATGTAAAATTAAGAAAAATTGAAGACAGAAAATTAAATCAAGAAAATCTTTAAGAGTTCCTTGACATAATTTTGTGAATCAAATAAACTTTAGCACTTTTTGTAATTTTCACCCATATTGCAAGGCTTAAGACACTAAATCTAGTTCATAGAGGAGTAGTGTTAAGACAAAGAGAGATCAGCGACTGAGTTTTATTGTCGTAATACCTGTATGTCATAGACGCAGATTGTATGTTTCTGAAACAGTGATTTTACTTACTACTTATTGTCTTTTAAGAAAAACTTCGCAAGTTTGAAGCTTTCCATAATGGAAAGTTCTAGAAATTTGGAACGAAACAAAGTATGTAGATCATGAAAGGGTATGTTTGACTAAGTAACGGAACTATGGGATTTGGGTGAACGCGTCGTTGTGTGTATTTTGTGGCTTTTTATGCAACGGTAGACAGAATTATTGATAACTGGCGTGTTGAGCCAAGGTAGACGGTGACCTACTTACTTAAGTTCTAATCAATAGACCGGGAATTAGATAGTTCTGTGAAATTGGTTTTATTTGGACGAAAGAGAGAGCAAGGTCAGGGTAAATGGCGAGGGGACTCAGATAATGTAGCAAGCGAGAAAATAGGTCAGTCAGGGAAACTTTAGGATTTTTTGTCATTCGTAGACATGGTGAATACCTTTTTCCTGCAAGGAATTACTATATACGTCTTGAAACTTGTGTCGCTAGTCACGCGAAGCGAAGTAAGGAGGGCGGGAGAAGGTGGAACCTAGTTTGGACAAAGTTTAAGATTTATGTGCTGGGGAGTTGATTCGACCAAAAAACAGACGGGGGAAAAGAAGTTTGCTTGGTACAAGATATTGTGATCGATCTAAATGTGTATTTTGTGCTCTGATTGATTAATCGTGTATCTTCGTTTTTGTCTTCCCTTTTTTCTTTTAGGTGATCGATTTTGGCTCGAGTTGCTATGAGAATCACCGAGTGTACACGTATATTCAGTCCCGTTTCTACCGCGCACCGGAAGTCATTCTTGGCCTTCGGTATGGATTGCCCATTGATATGTGGTCCTTGGGCTGTATCTTGGCCGAACTACACTTGGGCTATCCATTGTTGCCCGGGGAAGATGAAGCCGATCAGTTGGCTTGCATGATTGAGCTTATAGGTAAAAAATTATGACATAGTGCCTTTACCGAATTTTGACTCTCAATGGTTTGATCGTTCTTTTCCTAGGAATGCCCCCTGCTCGCCTTATCGAATCGTCCAAAAGGTCCAAATTGTTTTTCAGTTCCAAAGGGTACCCGCGTTATTGCAACGCGACGACTCGGCCGGATGGAACCGTAGAGTTGTTGGCCGGGTCGTCCAGACGGGGCAAAATGAGGGGCCCACCTGGTCATCGCGATTTGGCCAAAGCGTTGAGAGCCAGGGGACACGGAGCTCATGCGTCGGCAGCGGCAGCAGCAGCCACGGCGGTCGTTCCGTCAACGGAATGGTCGGAAGACGAAGCCCTATTCGTCAACTTCATTTCGCGTTGCTTGGACTGGGACCCGGAAACTCGCATGACTCCTGAAGAAGCTTTGCGACACGGTTGGCTGCGAAGGCGGCTTCCTCGTCTTCCCACTGCAGAAGGTAAACGACAGAAGTGCTTGCTCGATAAAAATCGACAGGAACCGAAAAGGACCAGACGTCAGAATCGTATATATTCTTTCGTTTCACGTGTTGGAGACAATTATTGGCGTCATTTCAAGCTTACGAGCCAAAAAGCTTATTTCTTTCTAGCGTTCTTGTACAAAGTTTTTCTAAGCAGTGTTGTTAAACAGTTGGTAAGGGTTCATTGCCATACTTTGCAGCCATTTTTCATTAGTTTTGTTTTTTAATCCTACAAAGCAGAAGGACAATTTAAAGTAAATACTGCACACGAGAACCGGTAACCAATCAGTGCCCCGTGGAGATAATTATTGACGTCAGCCATTGCTTGTCGATAAACCGAGGCCGTGTCCAGACGGTACCGGCGTGGTGCCTAAACTTATTTTCTCAGCATATTAGGAAAAATATTCTTCGGACACTGACTGTTCTTTTTTTCTGGCACGACGCAGTATTATAACGGTCCTGTGGGTTAAAATACTCCGGAAAATTAGCGCATGCGCCCTGTTTCGCAGTGTACTTTGAGTAGTGAATTACTTGAGAGCGCTTGGAATATTTTCCGGTATCGATCAAGCTTTATTAGATATTGTTCACTGTGGATTTGTCTGATGGACTTCCTTCCGTCAGTCGAGCGTAATATGTATCTAGAACGCAAATATCTGATGGGCTACATAGAATTTAAAACTCGCTTAGATTTTAAAGGAACTTTCTCATCAGGAAATCAGCTTGTTAGCAGAACTTGTTTCCTTATACGAAATTTTAGGATTTCTACCCTTCTGGGGAAAAGGTTACGTTATTATGGAAGTTAGGCTATGTAATGCTTTAGTTGTCACTTCAGACTAAAATGTAAATTCTATGCCAAAGGTCGTTGAAGCTTTTTCTTTTGGCATGGAATGATCTCATTTCATTGTTATCATTAACCGTCTGTCGTGTTTATTTTAAGGTACTGTGGACGAAAATAACCGAAACCGGTGTCAGTTTTGTTGACTTTTTCGCCAAGACTATGACATACGATGGCTTAGGTTCAGGAGTGCCTTGTATGAGCTGTGCTAATTTATTTCTTGCTTTTTCGTTCTTGGATTATTTTTTCGCAGAACGAGCCTTGGCCGAAAGCCCTTCTAGGAACCCCGTAGCCAGTGGTTGGCGTACCTCCAGCACAGGAAGTATTATCTCGACTTCAGCGTCTACCGGTACCGGTACCGGCTTAAGTAACGGCGCTTCAGGTGGTGGAGGACGGATGAGTGGTTCTACTAGCACAGCCAATGCCAACACCAGCAATGATGTGATTATTCTGAGCGAAACGTCCAGCAATGGGTCGTCGAATAGCGGCATGATGAATGGGACCAATGGGGCTGCTGATCCCAACTCGGTCGCCTCCTGGCGGCCTGTAGGCACCCGTGTCTTCATGCGGACGAGAAGACAAGCGGCAGTGGAAGCTGCTGTCAAGATCAGCAACAGTGCAGGTGCTCTAGCTTGTTCCAGCAACGGATCCACCCGAAGAACGTCAACGAGATTACCCCAGCTAAATGGCGTGGAGTCCTAACGCCAATTCCCTCCTTTTCCCCATCCCTTCGACAGGAGAAACAAATGACGTTTGTCAGAGACAAAAGTAAAAAAAGAGGGAAAAAAGAAGTTAAACTTAAGTGACCACCCAAGCTTTTATCTTCGACGTGGGGAGGAGTTGAGAATTATTGATATTCGTACTGTGAGAGAGGAATGAATGATATGGGCGAAAAGGACAGAAAAGCTTTGCGAAGCTGGGTTTGATCTCCTTGCATTTTTTTTCACCGTTCTACACACTAGAGGTCACCCGAAACACAAAAGTGCAAGAGAAGACAAGCCCCACCTTCCTTCATTTTGCAACTTCGTCAATATCGTTGTAAACGAAGGAAAACTCATTGGAATCTGACTCTCTTTCTCTCTCTCTATTGCTCTCGATTCTCCTGACTCCACTCTACAGGACCTTTTCCATAAAATTTGATTGGCGGTAGCCTATAAATTTCTAAAGACAAAATGACAAAAAAGCAACTTAAAAAAAAAAAGATTGCATCCAGACCGCTCATAGTTGATCTCGTAGCTTCAGCAATCTCGTCATTGTAATGGGCGACATAAACAAGGAAAAGTTGAGAAAAAAAAGGATATTGGATGGATTTTTAGGCGGGAAAGCTCTGCCCTTTTCAAAGTTTTGTAAACTATTTAGATGTGTCGGGTTTGAAGTAAATGAAAAAAATTGAGAATATTGGCATTTTCGAGGGACAATTGGACTAGGGAAACAGTGTGAAGTTTTTTAATTGTCAATTGTTTTGATCAGAACGAGGGTTTGTTGTAATCCCTACTCTTTTATTTTCAAATGTCTAGGAATCGTTTAGTCCTTTACAGTAGCGCGTATGGATTTCTTGATATCAAATCCAGGGTGGCTAAAAAATCGAATGTAATAATTGTCAATTATTATGAAACAAACATTTTTGCCTATGTGTGGGTTGTAAAATGCGAAAGAAAAATCGTGCCCTTAGGGACAGTATTATAGTCTGGTACTGCTCTAGATTCCTTCGATTTTTTTTAAGTTGTCATGGCTATTTTTAACTGCGTAGTCTGTTGTTGTCCGCTACTATCCTACCATCCATGTTCATCCCACCCCGTTCATATTGGTACGGGGTATTTTCTCTCGTTTTGACACTAATCTCTCAATTTTCCGAAATGAAGATAGCTGCAGTGTATTTTTCTTTTAGTCCGCTATGTTCGACTATGTACTATTTTTCTTTTCTTTTTTTTATTATTTCATTTCACAACCGTACAAAATATCCACATCAGGTCTACAAACCGCCTTTTTTGTTTGTTTTCCCTGTTATTAATGTACCTTCGACTTTTTTATTTTCACTCGGCATCATCTGACCCATTTTCATGTTCCTAGCAAGGCTTATGTATAGCAGTGATGGTCTGTTGGAATACGGTTTTTTTAATGATCGGATGCTTGAGGTGAGTCCACCACCCGCTCCACCCCGAACTCCTCTTCCACGCCATGACCATCGTGTTTTTTCACATTTGTTGAAAAATTACATTCAGTAAAGAAAAAAAGAGGAAAAAGTACCGCTGCTGTTCTTAGAAATGGGGACGTTTTTTAGAACTCGTAGCAGCATTGATCAAACTTATGATAATTGTTGGTGTCATGTGCCTCTTATGTATTTTAGTGCTAGACTCCTTCCCCTCCCTCCTTGAGCAATGGTGTAGTTTTACTCTTGTCTTCGGTTTTTTAGGGAGAAAATGTTTCATGGAATGCCTGTCTTGTTTTTGACCAAGTGTGTAGTTATTTTTTCGAAGGGCGTCACGTGAATACTGAACGAAAATGCATACATGACAGTTCAAACTCAGAAAATAATTTTTTTAATTTGCGCTGCACGATTACAGGAGTGAGCGAAGGGAATTGTTTCGAGACGACGTCGCTTAGACATGGAATGAAGAGCTATAATTCTAAAGAGAAAGAGCGTTCCGTCTTCAAGCGGTAATAAATTGTAATGGGAAGTCCGTAATTCTGACCCAAATTTTTCCAACCAGAATGAGATAAAGATAGGCCGGCGTTAGTCCAACAGCAGCGAACTGACTGCCAATTTCCAGGGCTATTTCCATAGGCGGAAGATGCGTTTTTACTGCTTCTAGAGTCTGTATTGTTTCAACTCACGGTGAACAAACATGTGACGTAATTTCTCGGTAGTAATAGGCTTTGGAACATAACCGTCTCGTCAGTGGAGGGAACGCTTCTGAAAATTCGTTTGTAAAGCCAAGCTTCAGGAACGCATTTTAGCTCGGTTTGAATGAAGCGCGGATGGCATAGGAATCGAACTCACCTCCGATATCGATACTAAAGCCTTCAGGGCTCTTACCTTCTTTTGACGTGTTTATTTCTCGTGAATAAATTCAATACTCACCGCAAGCTAATATTAAACGCTGCTTTGAACGTTGTTTTTGTTTCTAAACCATGGATGATCTCGGAGGAGCTCGAAGAGGGCCTCCGAAGCTTCGAGAAATCCTCAGGAGGCAACGGCAAGATTCGGAGGTAAATTGTTCAAGTTACACCCACTACATAAATATTTTAAGTGACACTTTTTAGTCAAACTCTGATTGTCCGGACTTGGAATTTGTCTACGATGACGCTGATAAGCAAGCGTATGAAATTGCAGAACTGTACAGCTACACGGAAGGCCCCGAATTCTTCGAAAACCTAAAAGTAGATTATTTCTTTTGTTTCTTAGTTCCCTTTTTTATACATTTACATAGGCTTTTGAAGAGCTCATGGACGAGTACGGTTTAATCCCACGCTGGCAAGCGCTTACTGAGTCCCAGTATAGGCAAGTGGCCGTCAAACTTGCAGATCATTTAGAATTATCTAACAAAGCATCCAGAATGAAGGCTGTTCGAGCTGTATTATACATCGTCCAGGTAAATAGATCACCCTTTCGTCTTGTTCGGTGTCCGTTCATCCCTTAAACTTAGGGTTGTTGGGCCGAAGTTCAAAGTGACACGGAACAACAACACTGGAGCATGAAAAATGTCATGATCGTATACAAAGCCGGCCTCTTTACTTCGTTCGTTGAGCTACTCAACATGGAAATCGAGTAAGAATTGGGAGTTCAAGGTCAATTTTTCTTTGTCAGCATCTTTTGATATTCGTTTTTTAAAATAGGAATAATGGCGCCGCATCAACTGCTATGCGAAAACTGGCTGTAAGTCTGGCTGATAGTACTGAGCTGCGTTTAATCCTTTCAGTCTTGTATACTATCACGGAAATGATGCGCTGTCCCCGCGACGATGACACAGATGAGGAGAAGAAGTTAAGGGCCGAGTTTCGAATGGAATTAGGTATAACGTGTTTTTTTGGTTTCTTGGGTACGTGGCAGGGCTCACAGGGTTGTGTTTTCTTGACAGTTAATCCGATTGGGGACGAACTTTTGGCAGTCAAATTGCTCGGCATGGTTACACGCTTTTGTGGCGGCTCCTGTCCCCATTTTCCCATGAAAAAAGTATTACTCCTGTTATGGAAGGTTCTACTAGTTTCCCTTGGTGGAATGCAAGAGCTGAAACGACTTAAAAGTAAAATAAATTTTCATCGCAAAAAAAAGTGTTACTTCTTTTTAAAATGAAAATCAATAGTCGAATACCGCAGACAAGCAGGACTGAGTGTAGATATTGAAGATACGTTAGAAGTTACACGTACCATGCGAGCTGCCTCACCACCTGCTTCTGCTGCAGATTTATTAGAATCGCAGAATCAACGACCATCGGGAGGATTAGCTAGTGGCCATCGACCCCTTCGTCGTGTACGTAACTTAATTAATCCTTCAACTCCCTTCGTTTCTACGATCGGTTGATCAAATGTAATGTCTCGTTCCTTTTCCAATCTATTGTGTCTGGATTCAATTTTGTTTTAAGTCAGATCATTTTTGTGCCAAGTTTTCGTTTGTGTTCACTGTATGTCTTTGTTTATATGTTTTACAGTTTGCATGATGGAAAGGAATGGTTAAGCCTATAACATTGTCACTTTTATTGGGTTGAAACAGGGCTTAGTGAAGCAGAGTTCTTTGGATGACCCTATGGCGTTGGAAGTCCTGGAAAACCAAGAAGGGCCTGACGATGAATTAAGAGAATTAGAAGAGAGGAGAGCGATGGAAGCTACGGGAGAAATTCCCCAACCGCCTAGTCCTAGACCATGTACTCCTGCTCCTAGAAAAAGTATTTTTTTTTTTAATTTTCTTTTTATCTTATTTTTATTTAATTAATTATTTTATTGTTTCAGCACTGCCATGGACGCCGAAAGTGCGTCAAAAGGATATCGACCAGTTTTTAGATACAGAGAGAATGAAATTTGTAGGATTTCCGTTACCCAATGATCGTGTGTCACTTGCAGGTCTTCCTCAACCTATCCATGAAGGAGTTAATGTGCTTAAGCGAGTAAAGTGCTACACTTTTGCATAATTGCCTGAAAATTGACGGGTCACTTTGTCTTTTAGCACATGTATGTCTCCCTCTCGGAGATTCAGATAGAAAAGGAGGAGCAAATGGTTCAATGTCCCTTCTCTAGAGCCAACGAAGAAATTCCGGAGACTCCTACGGAAATTCTTTATAGGGTAAGATTTTCTTTTTTTACGGTAAAACTTTTTCTACAGGTTAATGATCGTCATCTCCCTTTTCACAGGCTATGTTGCCTAGTTTACCGCAGTATATGATTTCTTTGCTGAAGATTCTGCTGGCAGCTGTTCCAACATCAAAAGCTAAGACGGATTCGATTAATATCATGGCCGACGTATTGCCTGAAGAAATGCCGTAAGTTTGCCGCTTCATTTGAGAGAAAACTCGGCCAGAATTTTTAAGTCTCGTTTTCTTTAGGATGACGGTTTTGCAGAGTATGAGGCTCGGAATTGACGTCAATCGTCATAAAGAGCTTTTAGTGAAAGCGTTGGCGGCTATTCTGCTATTATTGTTAAAGCACTTTAAGCTCAATCACGTGTACCAATTTGAGTTCGTTTCACAACACTTAGTGTTTGCTAACTGTATCCCACTGGTGCTCAAATTTTTTAATCAGAACATTATGGCCTATGTCGGGGCCAAAAATAAGTATGAACATAATATCGAAAGAATGTAAGTAGGATCAAGAGTCATTTTTAACCTTTAGTATCGCGATTTTGGATTTTCCGTCGTGTGTCATTGGCGACCAACCTGAATTGACCAACGAGTCTTTGGAAATAGGCTCTAATCAGCCCTACTGCTGGAGGAATCTCTTTTCGTGCACTAATCTTTTACGGATTTTGAACAAAATTACCAAATGGAAACACTCTCGGGTTATGGTACAGCGAAAGCGTTATTTAGGATTGAAGTAGGTGTTATGACGTGTTTTTCTCGTAGATGCTTGTGGTTTTTAAGTCAGCTCCGATACTAAAACGGACATTGAAGGTCAAGCACGCTTTACTGCAATTGTATGTTTTGAAGCTTTTGAAAATGCAAACAAAGTACTTGGGAAGACAGTGGAGGAAGTCAAATATGAAGACAATGAGCGCTATTTACCAAAAAGTACGCCATCGCTTGAACGATGATTGGGCTTTCGGTAACGGTACGTAAAGAGGCAGCCGGTGACTTGGTCAACTTTTTAACGACAGTATTTGATCAGATTTGGATGCAAGGCCTTGGGATTTTCAAGCCGAAGAGTGCGCGTTGAGAACTGCAGTGGACCGATTTAATAATCGGAGATACGATAAGCCAAATGTAAGAGTGCTAATTTTTACATAAGTTAATGAATAACTGCCTTTTTCGAAAAGGATCCTGATTATGAACCAGTGGATAACTGGCTAACGAGCGTTTTAAGTCGTCCAATCGAATTGACGGATGAATTCAAGCGGCATTATGAGATCTGGTTGCAGCAAGAAGTGTTTCAAACTTGTATTGATTGGGATCAATTACTCTCCTCCCATATTCTGTAAATGGTACGCAGAAATTGTAGCGGAGTTCTAAACTTTTTGTTTCTTTCTTAATGTTTTAGCTTATAGTAATTTATGTGAATTGAAAGATAAAGAGAAGACGTAAGTAGTTGGCTTCATACTTTTCATGAGAACAAAAATCCTCCGTTGAGTAGGTATTTGAAAGGAAAAGTGTTTTGAACTTGCTTAATGAAGTGCGATTTGTGCATTTTTTTTCAAATAAATATTGTAAGTACGTAAATTTTTGTTTTCCTTCCGGACAGAGCATAAAATTCAAAACTCAGTTACACATTTGCCGTTTTGGCATGAAACGTCCGCTGCCGCCTAATATCTCTCAATGTTAATAGGCAAAAAACCGTGTACTGGTTATTTCCAATTTAAGGTCGAGTAGTTAGCTAGTCTTTCGAGACACGTATATCCTCCAGAAACACATATTCATTTGTTTGTTTATTTTTATTTTAAAAAATACGTAAATGCTGTAGAAAAACGACGGGTTCGTCAGTTTCTTGGAAGGTTGCAACAAATAACTGTTATGTTTTCCGAAAAAGTTGTCCATTATGGCCGATTGTATGTAATAGTAGGGGCGCAGCCAGAAATTTTTTTCGGGAGGGGGGGGG